>JACEFZ010023401.1:640000-647500 GCA_014155875.1 Cepaea nemoralis
ATTTCTGTCTTGAAGGACTCGTTCACTGTTTTTTTCTGCCTATCCATGGTATTCATTGCATTTTCCTCAGAAACAACATTTCCACAGCCATCAGCTATTTTTCATCTTGTCTGCTCATTGTCCACGCTTCACATCCATACAAAAGTACAGGTTCTATGTAGCACTTCAACACTCTTTTTCTCGTTTAAACTGATATCTTTTTATTCACTTGTTTAAAACTATTCCCATTTACTTTTATATCACATTGTGGTATTTCCTTCTTCCCAGTGACGACCATAATCTGTGTATTCATACAATTCATTTCTACCCCTAGTTGTTCACTGTGTGCAATAGCCGCATCTAGTAAATGTTGCAGGTCCTGTTCATTGTTTGCAATCAAGACAGTATCATCTGCATGCAATAGCGTTCAGGTTATGTGAAAATCTTAGAGCGGAGTTGTCGTACATATTGTCCTGTCTATCCTCTACCGAGATATCAACCCAACGGGGGCTGTGTTACGGAGCTTTTGTTCCATTATCCAAGCTCAGAAGCCAGTGGAGTGTGCATGACCTACACTTTAGCTCCATACCCGCAGAGAGGTATATTAGGATGAAACTATGTCTTGATTAGAGGTCACATAGATCGATTGGGATTGGGCTGGTTATGTTTCCTTGGCGTTTTTTTTTTAAATATCTAATTGACTGTATGTAGACTTCGACCTAATGCCGAAGGGGTGCAGTTTCAGATTGTTAATTCTTTATTTCATTGGCTGTGCAGATTGGTTAGATGTTTGCTTGATTGGGTGATTCGTCGGTTAGTTCGTTCGTTGGTTGGTTAACTAGTTGTTTGCTGCTACTGGTACAGTTAGTATTGGGACTCCTCCCTGGCTGTAGAAGATGAGGATGGAGCACGCATGGGAATGTCCGGAGGGCTGTGATGTCGGTTCTTGAGTCAACTCAACTACCTAAATCAACGCAGACAAATATGCTTCCAAATTTCCCGTTGCTGAATTTGAACCCTAGTATCACAGGAAGTAAATGGGACGTATTTGAAAATTGTTTAATCGTTAATACAAATTTCTGGATAGTCTTCCTCGAATGTTGTCTGTTGGTCACTTCAGAAAGTCACTCACATTGCAGATTTGTTAATATCTTGCATTCCCACAGAGTACATTTTATTAATTTGCAAACATTTTTTCACCTATCATGCTAGTAGTATGTCAAATAGGATGTCCGCTTTCTTTGGGGAGCTAAGAGGAGGCACTTCCAGAGTATTTCCTTATATAGCTCTATCCGACTCCCCCAAATCGGCTCCCCACTCTCAATGGGGATCCAAAGGCGTATAATTCATGAATAACCGGTTATTTTCAATATTACATCCCTTTAATAATCGTAAAATCCGGCCGGCGGTGTGTATGTGTGTGCAGGGGCGGGGTAGGCCGAAGTGGGGTGCGGAATGAGGGTGGGAATCTGGGGTGCCGGTGCATGAGGTGGGGAGATGGGGTTCGAAATCTCGAGCGGCGACGGGCGTCATAGGAAAACCGTAATAAGTACAGATGTAAATATGGTGATTATATGGTGTGTAGAGGGCTGTAGTGGCTTATACACTATCATCATACAGGTGATGATACTTCGGTGGAATCGGCGATCCTACTGATTTTAGCCAGAACCCCGAAGGGACCTGCTGCCCAGGACGCTCGACGAGGACGCGTCAATAGGTCTTGGCCAGTATATAACCCGGCCCTGGTGCCTTGGAAACATCTCTGCGTCCCTGGCCAAGTAATGAAATATCGTGTCCAAACTTCGCCCAACTCAATGCACCTGCACTCGAGCGTCCCACACTCACGTCGACCTAGCTCGCCAGCACACAGACACACACACACACACACACCACACACACACACACACACACACACACACCGCCGGTCGGATTTTTCGATTATTAAAGGGATGTAATATTGCAAAGCCGGTTTCGTGGCTTAGAGGTTATGACTATTCTCCGTAATCTCGTATACTCTCGTCAGGTAACGTGATGACGGTTCAAATCAGCAGTGGTTCGAATCGCATCGGTATCTTACGGGGTATGTGAGCCGGCTGCTCAGAAAGCAATGGCAAACTACTGAGCGTAATCTTGCCAAGAGATCAACATACAGCTGAAAGATGCTGGTGTTGACAGCTAAGTCCTGTAAAGGATATGCTAAAAAAAAAAAAAAAAAAAAAAAAAAAATATTGCAAAAAACAGATATTCATGAGTTATATCGCTTTGGCTCCCAATTGGAAAATGGCTAGCCGATTTGGGGGGAGCCGGATGACATCACATAGAGCTATATAAGGAAATAATCGGGAAGCTCCATCTCTTAGCTCCCCCTACAAATGTATATCCTACGTGACATACTACTCATGCCATAGGCTAGATTTAGCTCACTAGCAACTTTTGTCACACGTTCAAGTCCCTGACTTAGTTCTACAACTGTTGCTTCAAGTTGAATGATTGTTGTTGCTGGGATGTTGAAGTTGGACTTGATATGGGCGAGGTTTCCAGACAAAGTAAATCTTAAAAACAGCGATTTGACAACTGTGATCGAGCAAGCTTTGTTACCGCTGAAGCTACGAGGGGGCTTCAAGTGGAAATCTTAACGCCTTTTTTTGTGTGTCTATTTTATTTTATTTTTTTTTGGGGGGGGGGGGGGGGGGGGTGGGCGGGAAACATTCTGAAAAAGTAAAGAACAAATTTATAATTTTTCGATGTAGTCACCACTGATATGTAAGTCCTCCAGCGCCAATAAAGTGCTTGAATTCGTAGATAAGATATAGATAAGAGGACTAGGCAATAAAACAATTGTGTGGAGCCACTGGGATTTGAAGCTGCAGTCACGCCGTTTTGAAACTTCCTACACCACTAATACACTTTGCTGGGCTGACAACATCATACTGGACATTCATCCGCCGATGAATTTCTATAGGTTCCACACTTTCACTGATCAAAACATTGTAACAGAACTCTGCTCCTCTTTGGTGCATGTCAAAAGTGGTTAGCCGTCTTTAAACTGTCCTTTTGACGTCGCCGTATTCGTCTGCACCGTGAAGTCACATGCTTAGAATTCTTGAAAGCCTAAACGAAAATATTAACATGTTACAAGATAATGACATGGTTATTGTAATTTGTATCACACTTTTAATATTTTCATTGGAAACCCCCTAGTACTAACAACGCTCTTAAATTTACGGTAATTCATGCAGTAATAAAATGCTGCTTGCCACCAGGTTTTAAAGTGTATGAAGACAGGTACTAGAGGCAGAGACGCTGAGTTTAACGATTTATTTTAATTTCTGCACTCGTAGTCGAGCTTCGATGAATAATTATTTTCACATTAGAATTTGGTTTGTCCATATCAGAATAATTACAGCTAATTTATGTGGCTGCCCTAAGCAATAGAAGTTAGTTGGTTCATTTTTAGATACAACATCCGCTAACCTTTGACTGCCTTCAACATGTATGAAGCTGCATCTGTAGCTAGAAACAGAACAGCTTCTCTGTTCACCCCAAAAGGTTACAGAAGTTTCATAGAACTCTCAGGCAGTACATCAATGGCTGTGTGGTTATCCCTCTCTGAAATTTCACAGGAAACGAAATGTGTTTCTCTAAGTCGTCCTTTCGTTGAAGTCCCTGCAAAAATATTAGCTACATAGTCCCCTCCACGTCTGTGGATTCATCAATGGAAACCCATATACTTGGTATCTCATCTCATCTCTTTATGTTCCTCTTGTACCTTGCGGTATTGAGGTGAAGTATAAACAGCGAGAGGTGCCCGCTTATAGGCATCATGTATCTATATTCCCATGGACTTTGTTATTCCCTGCGTCCATCGTTTACCTGGTCGGCCTCTTCCTCTGCTTCCCTCTGGTATCGTCTTTACAAAATCGTATCTAATTTAAAACGTTTTGGTAACAGGCAGTCGTGCAGTTTTTCGTAAGGTTTGTTTCACTGATGGCGAGCTACTGAACGTAAATTTGCCTAGACAATCACAAACAGGCAAACCATGTTGGGGTTGATTGTGACGTCCTCTAAATAGACTTGCAGTTCTCTGTTTTTGCTTGTTTGTTTGTTTGTTTGCTTGCTTGCTTATTTGTTTGTTTGTTTGTATTGAGGATGAGCAAATCAGTACACCTCTAAAAATACCCTTAAATGCTGGTTATGAGTTTATGTAAAAGGATATCAACAGATATCATCATCTCACACAGGTCTTTGACAACATTTATGCTATACCTGACACCGGCGATGTTGATTTCTGCAACAACTGTTCTTGTCGCCTCTCTGATGCATTCTCGAACCACAATGCTCTGGGATGTTGGGGTGCTGCAGTGTTGTTGCACATGAACACATTTCTCTGCCAACTCCTTATGAAGGTTCAACTGTCAAAAGGGTGTTTAAGTGTGATATACACATATGACCTCCAAATGTTTAACCTTTAACCGAGAAGTTAAACGACCTATTAAAATAACAAAACAAATCAAAACAAAAAAAATAAACATTATTTGCATATCCTTTGCAGGACGTAGCAATCAACCCAAGTATTTTTTGTGATTTCTGGGCACGTTTACGTTCAGTAATTTGCCACTGCTTTCTGATCAATCGGCACCCGTACCATTTCATTAAAAACAAACCAACGCAAGGCGAGCTGCTGCCAAATCACCCGCAGCTGTTTTTCGAACTCGGTATGCGGGGTTACGAACTGCATCCGTAGCCTCTTTCACCACGGAGCTGGCTGATGTCCGATATACTACCCAATAATCAGGAGTGGGAACAGAACATCCTGATGTCTAGATTTACGGGTTCGTTTACACGAATCTTTAACATGTGGCAACTTGATGTTCCGGTATTTAGTTTTAGTAACTTCGAATTCCAGCGTGGCTATAACTAGTGGCTGAATGGCTAGGGTGCCAGCTTGCCCGATGGCAACTGGCCTTGCAGGTCCCTAATGAAGTGGGCTCCCGTAACCAATTCATTGGAAAACAAAAAGTAAGTTTGGCTCAAACATGGCACAAAATCAAATTAACAATTATTATAATGAAAATTTCCGTTCATTGAGCATTGAAATTGTGGAAGATATCATGACACACAACAAGTAACACGATGATCCCTAGTATGGTAATATATCGGCTTTCTGTCCAAATGGAAAGTCACATTTGACAATGTATTATACTTCAGCATTGAATTAGTTAAACATTAGACAAGGTGTTTCAAATGTTAATTAACGACTGTTTAGTCTTAGCAACAAATACTTATAGATCCACTCGGTCCATGGCTTTGAAAGAACATTCTACTATTGCAGTGGTTTTCAATATTTTTGGGCCCATACACGCTTTCACCATATGTTCAGAAAGTCATCATACCCCCCCCCCCCCTACCTTTCGTATTTGTTCCCTATAAATCCCCACCCCCCCCCCTTTTTTTTTACACAATATACGTAAAAATTAAAGCTAAATTTAATAACACACACTAGAACAAGTCTAGACGACGTCTACATAAGACGTGATTTGCAGGTCTTCTTACGTTATAAAACGAATTTCAGAAAAGCGAGAAGTAGAGTACCGTAAAGTATGGAGGGAAAACCAATATCAAGTAGTTAGTTCTTGAATTAATGCGATCTTGAAATAATCTTAATTCGCCCCCCCCCCCCCCCTTCCTGAAATCCTAACATTCACCCCTGGGGTGGAGGAGGGATTCCCCACCGATTGAGAACCACTGTACTATTGTCTAGTTTGCTGGCAAATATGTGGACTATTTTCCCCCTTTAGTCTTCCATAAATCGGCACTTTGATGAAGAGAATAGTAAGACGGGCAATTTCTTGATTCCCCGGCACACTGAGTAGATGGTTCTATAGGGTGTATTTTTATTGACTGTGCAGTGTTTAAAAATAGTGCCCGTCGAAGTTTTGTATTCACTCTCTGTAAAGTTCATGCAACATAATAGGTAGATACAAAATATGGACCCGGAATATTTTCAAACACTGCACAGTCATTAAATTTACACCCTGTATATCAGCTGTGGGCGATTTGAAAGCAGACCGCTAAGCGTAGATTTATATGGTACTAGCTGACCCGGCCCGGCTTCGCCCAGACCCTGGTGGGGAGCATCTCATTTAATTCATATAAGTAGTCATATAAGTTCTCGTTCCCGTTACCGACTATCTGTCTGTCTGTCTGTCTGTCTGTCTATCTGTCTGTCTGTCTGTCTGACCCGGCCCGTCTTCGCCCAGACCCTGATGGGGAGCATCTCATTTAATTCATATAAGTAGTCATATAAGTTCCCGTTCCGACTATCTATCTGTCTGTCTGTCTGACCCGGCCCGGCATCGCCCAACTCCTGGTGGGGAGCATCTCATTTAATTCATATAAGTAGTCATATAAGTTCCCGTTCCCGACTGTCTGTCTGTCTGTCTGTCTGTCTGTCTGTCTGTCTGTCTGTCTGTCTGTCTGTCTGTCTATCTATCTATCTATCTATCTATCTGTCTGTCTGTCTGACCCGGCCCAGCCCATGGTGGAGAGCATCTCATTTAAATTATATAAGTAGTCATATAAGATCCCATTCCCGACTATCTGTCTGACTGTCTGTCTGTCTTGGGTAAATGGAGGAGGGAGGAGGAAGAGGGAGGTGGAGGAGGAAAGAGGAGGGAGGAGGAGGGAGGAGTAGGGAGGAATAGGAGGGAGGAGGAGGGATTAGGAGGAGGAGGGAGGAGTAGGGTGGAGGAGGAGGAGGAGGAGGAAGAGGGAGAAGGAGGAGGGAGAAGGAGGAGAAGGAGGGGGAGGAGGAGGAGGGAGGAGGAGGAATGTGAAGGGAGGAGGAGGGAGGAGGTAGAGGGAGGAGGAGGAGGGAGGCGGAGAGAGGAGGAGGAGGGAGGAGGAGGAAGAGGGAGGAGGAGGAATGTGAAGGGAGGAGGTAGAGGGAGGAGGAGGTAGAGGGAGGAGGAGGGAGGAGGCGGAGAGGGAGGAGGAGGGGAGGAGGGAGGAAGAAGGAGGAGGAGGGGGGAGTGATGAGGAGGAGGGAGGAGGAGGAGGTAGAGGGAGGAGGAGGAGGAGGTAGAGGGAGGAGGAGGGAGGAGGTGGAGAGGGAGGAGGAGGAAGGAGGAGGGAGGAGGAGGAGGGAGAAGAAGGAGGAGGAGGGAGGAGGAGTGATGAGGAGGAGGAGGAGGAGGAGGAGGAAGAGGGAGGAGGAGGAATGTGAAGGGAGGAGGAGGGAGGAGGTAGAGGGAGGAGGAGGAGGGAGGAGGGGAGGAGGAGGAGGGAGGAAGAAGAAGGAGGAGGGAGAAGGAGGGATGAGGAGGAGGAGGGAGGAGGAAGAGGGAGGAGGAGGAATGTGAAGGGAGGAGGAGGAGAAGGCAGGAGGAGGGATGAGGAGGAGGAGGAAGAGGGAGGAGGAGGAATGTGAAGAGAGGAGGAGGGAGGAGGTAGAGGGAGGAGGAGGAGGAGGAGGAAGGAGGAGGGGGAGGAGGGAGGAGGAGGGAGAAGGAGGGATGAGGA
>JACEFZ010023401.1:652500-659899 GCA_014155875.1 Cepaea nemoralis
CCCTTGTTGTTCACTGTGTGCAACAACCGAATCTACTAAATTTTGCAGGTCCTGTTCATTGCCTGCAATCAAGACTGTATCATCTGCATATCTAATGTTATTGATGTATCGTTCCCCAATGTTGATTCCTTCCATATCTTCTATATTTCTGAATATATTTTCACTGTACAGGGAAAAAAGGTATGGAGACATTACACATCCCTCTCTCTACACCTCTTTTAATAGGCTGATATTGACCTTCATCGTTATCAATTCTGATGGCAGCTTGTTGTTTCCAATATATGTCTTTTACAAGTCTAAGGTTTTTTCCATCAATTTGTAGATATCTAAGCATTCTTATCATGTCGGCATGTCTCACTTTATCGAAAGCCTTTGTGCAGTCAATAAAGCAAAGGTGTAGATCTTTGTTTACTTCTATAGAACGTTCAATTACTGTTCTCAGTATATGCACAGCATTTACTGTACCCTTGCCTTCTACAAACCCACATTGTTCTTCTCCTATTTCGGGTTGTATTTTCTTCCTAACTCTTTGCATGATAATTCTCAGCAGAATCTTCGTTATGTGGTTCATTATACTAATTGTTCAATGTTGATCGCATTCCATGGCTCCTGATTTCTTCGGGATTGCAATAAATACAGAATTACATAATTCAGGAGGTATATCTCCAGTATCGTATATTGTGTTCAGCAGTCTGGTGACTTGGTCTATTCCATATTCTTTCTAAGGCATTTATCATTTCTACTGTGATGTTATCTGTACCCGGGGCCTTGCCAGTTTTCATATGGTTAAGAGCATTCTGAACTTCTATATTCAAAATTAATGATCCTTCATTATTATTCCGATGATCATATTGTTCTTCTCTTGCATCACTATTATTACTAATATCACATATTACTAATATTTACTACCGATACTACAATTACACCTTTTTTCTATTACAAATAATGTTACTCCGACTAATACAGCTCCTACCAGAATTATTACCACTAAATATTTCTGCTATAGAGTGATTAGTTAAAAGCCTGAAATGTCCTAACTCAGCTTTCGACTAAAGCTTGGTCTGTTTATAGTCAAGAAATACGGCATGTCTTAAGTAGAAATAAATTTGAAAACTTAGTGACAACGGGTAAATTTGATTGGAAAAGACCCAGGGGAAGAAAAACGAACAAATACCTGGATGGTTAGTTGTAATATGTACAAGAAGACAGACTTAATCCGAATCGCTTGCGATCGCTTGAGATGGCGAACCATGATCTCCCACGCTTATCGGTATGACACATGATGATGGTGGTTAAGGTAATACAGGTATCCTTACCTACTTTTCATCATCATCATCATCATCATCATCATCATCATCATCATCATCATCATCATCATCATGTGCCATGCCGATAAGCGTGGGCGGTCATGTTTCACCATCTTACATGATCACCAGAGTCGAGATGCTTGCTTGCTTGCTTGCTTGTGTTCGTTGGCTTGAGCTCCAACGCGAAGTCCTGTATGTCGGATGAAGGCATCCTGTTGTCCAACATCAGTGTGATGTCATACAGGACCTGAGTTTTGCGTGAGTATCCGTTGTCCCATGTCTGGCTTATTGGTGTGCAGACTGGTGGTTCCTCGCCATACAGGCAGACACTCTCCGACTTCGGAGGAATCGGCGATCCTATTGACCTCAGCCAGGACCCCGAAAGGACCTGTTGCCCAGGACGCTCGACGAGGACGCGTCAATAGGTCTTGGCCAGTATATAACCCGGCCCTGGTGCCTTGGAAACACCTCCGCGTCCCACCAGAGTCGAGATCAGCTCTGTGTTCTTGTGGTCAAGCCATGCAGATATTTACTTCTCTGCTTTCCCCTTGTTCTTTTCCCCTCAGTTTGGCCAGTTGTCACCAAGTTCTCTAATTTATGTTTTGCTCATAACGTGTCCAGAAAATGCTCACAATCTACTTCTAGGTTCTCTAATCAGTTTACGATTTTAATTTACCTCTTTAGGACTTGCTCATTGGTTTTTCTCTCTGTCTATGATATTCTTTGCGTTTTCATCAGAAACCCAATTTCCCCCTCCATTAGATGTTCTTCAGCTTGTCTGCTCATTGTCCACGTTTCACATCAATACAAAAGTACAAGTTCCTATCCACATGTTACGGGACTCCAAGGTGCGAAAGAGACTACCTGCCCCTTCCTCCATAATCACTCTGCACTTTAGCACAGTTACTGTATGTTATTATAAATTCTCTTATCCAACTGTCAAACGCATTTCGTATGGAAGTGTATGTATTTCATATATAAGAACTTTATGCCATATTTATCACATACAGACGATCACGCCTGTGAGCAAAAACCGACTATTAGATGGCATGATTGGGAGTGAGCGCCATGCAGGCATTTGAGCCCGCGGTACAATGAACTGAATTTATTAACATGCACACACATTGGCATGCACGTATTTGCCACAGTATTTGATGAAGGTTGCTAACAGAACTCGTCGTGTGCATATGGCGTGAACTTTTATAGGCCAACAGAAATTATTCAACCTTGGTTGTATTGTGTGCCGAGTAATGTTAGACATAACAAGACATACTGTAAACATTGTAAATGTTAGGTGTCTAAGTGATATATAGAGGCTCATCATCATCATCATCATCATCATCATCATCATCATCATCATCATCATCATCCAGTATTCTGCCACCTAGCGTAAGCGTTCATGGCTCTCCACAGATCTCTGTCTTTGGTGTTCTGGATCACCTCTGCAGATGATATTCCACCATGCCACCGTCTCAATCCATCGCAGCATCATTTCTTTTGGTCTGTCTCAGCCACACTTCCCCTTGATCTTTCAAGTTGTCACGATGTTCTCCAATTCCTCTCTTCGCATCACATGACTGAAAAAAGCTGTTTGTCTCTTTCTTATTGTTATAGATAATGTTCAAGTTTCATTAGCCTCGTTCAGAGATTCGTTGTTAAGGATTCTGGCAGTCCAAAGAATTCTCAACTGTGATATAATAAAACGTCCTTACCCTTTCCTAGCATTGACTCCCTTAAAAATAAACAAACACTAACAACTACTAGTTAAGTATCTTGCTTAGGTAAGAGTAGAAAATAAAACAGCGATAGACTGACCGTGGCACAGCTTAATTTATTTGGCTTTATTTTGGCTCACGCACCTGGCCAAGACCGGCTAGTTGAAAACAAAGACTAAAGTAGCCATTTTAGTTCAGACTAAGAAAGGAAACAGACGTGCGTTCCCCTTTCCCCGTGTGGGGAAAGGTATTTTTGCCTTTTAAAACCATCATTCTCTGAAGCTATTGGTATGTTATATCTACATTATTAAGATGTATTTATGTATTACATAGACCAGTATGTTTAATTAAGAATTAGTTAGAATAATAAGTCAACAATTCTCTTAAACCAGGCTGGATGATGTTTACCAATGAAACACATGTGGGTGCCACGCTGTAATTTTTCCTGTTTTACAATTTCAAATCCCTATGTTAAAATCTTTTATAGGCATTATGAACTTATATCTAACTAATAGTGCTTATAACCTAGAAATATTATGTGTACCGTAGAGTATCAAACTCAGGTCAAAAACACATTCTAGGCATTTTCTCAAGGTGGGAACAGACTCTTGATTACATAATTCATAGTAGAGAACTGGTGTCTGCCACTTTCAAATATCCTATGTAGTGTAAATTCACTGTTAAGGATATCTCTGAACTTGTGTTTTATCCATGCGGGGACATACAAATGATTACGCATATTCCTGACTCTTAGTCAGGGGATAAAATGCTTGCCACATCATAATCTGTAACTTGGAACTATAGTGCTAAATTTTAGTACCATCCTTTTGTTAACAGATTAGTAACCACTCCATATGAGGAGGGACATGTAATCATTTCATAAAATATTGCTAGGGAAATGCCATGTTTGAGAATATAAATTCCAGAACAATTAAAGTAAACGCGTGATATAAATGAATGTTCGGATAGGATTCAATCCGTATCACCTCACTGTAGTAGGAACAGAAGCGAAGATTGATGTGAATAAATTGCTTGCAATATTCAGAAGTCTGGACCATGCGGCATAAGTTATTCCAATAAATACACTCCGAATAATAGCAGTCATTGGCAAAATATATCAACAGCGGTTACTATCCCCATGTGCTGTACGCAGTGGGGGAAAACAATGTATGTTTTAGTTTAGGGATTAACCCCTGAAGAAAATTCAAAAACCTAGGCTCCCTGCATCATCATTATGATTAATTATTATGTATGATTATCATGTACTTAATATCAGAGAAATGTACATGTATGTTTTTTTTCTGGTATGAGAATTTTCTCTGTTCTGATTGTTACATTTTACTGTGGGAATATACATTTTAATGTTGCACCTGGGGATTAGAGGATGTTGATAGTAAGAATCCTTGTGTATGTACAGTACTTAAGAAGCCAATGTTGAATAGCCTTGGCTTAATGATGATGATGGTGCCGAAAGGAAGACGCGGCATTAGAAACCATAGAGATTCTGCTTCTGTATAGGCTATTCTCTTCAAGAATGAGAGATACAATATCAACATGTTGGATGGACAGAATGACTTCACTCATCTAATAGTCCCAGTAACAACAGAACATAATATAAAGTGAGAAAATACCTTACTCACTAATAGAGGCAAAATGGCTCTACACCAAACAATGAGGGACAGTGGAACGTGGACACCCACTCCTTTCCCCATCTCCTCTTGTTGTTTGTATTTGTGTTTGTAATTGTGTTGTAAACCTTTTACCATAACACAGTAGGTTAATGCTGGTGTTGTATTCTTTGTCATCCCTTTTCTATAGAAGAGAAGCAAGTGGTGGTTGAATTTGGTGGGACTGCAATTCATAACTATCATCAGGATCCTGGGTTAACAGCCTGGTGAAGGTGAGTCAGGACTAAATGGCTTAACCATGTTCTGGATCTAGAAATACATCAATGTTTACTGCTGCACTCATAAGCTGCCAACGCAAGCACAAGAGATACATACGAAGACAACTGATGGTGTGATTGAGGAAGTCCTATTTCAGTAGGAATATCCAGGATGGACTTCAAGATCTAATAATCTACAAAGATGAAGATCAACAGAGTACTGACAACAGTGTATCGTCTGCTTTACTTTTGAGAAGTAACACCTATGGCCTCATCATTCAACCAAATCAGTGAAACTATGGGACAATCCTACTACAAGTTACTAAAACTAACAACAGTGAGTAACCTTCAAGTTAATATCCAACAATGGATAAGTCTTCGAAAGAACGTCTCACAGCTGCAACAGTTAAACATAAAGATTCAGCTATTCACCACCAAGTTCTAGCTATGAACACCAACTCAAACAAATGGGAAGAGACACTGAAACAACTTTATAAGCCAATACAGCCAAATGTACCAACTTCAGAACCTCTGAACCATAACTACACCAGATTACCTCAAGGTTCCAAAACCTGAACACCATCCAAAGAACCGTATGAAAGCAGCTAGCGGAGTAAAGGCCTCTACGCCTGCAACCACAGGAATCACCTGATGGCTTGCAACCCTGGATATGTGGTGGAATAATATTCTTCAGTCTCATGCCTGCAGCAGAATCCTGGAATTAATTCCAGATGAACCAAATGAATAACAAGCAGAATTGTATGTCTACACTGAAAGTAAATAATGAATCAGAACTCTGTGCTGGTCCCATGTCAGCCTAAATGCCATCAACTGTGGAATAGGTTATAGACTGATGACTAGGTGGGTGAAAAATCTGTGGGAACAAAATTGAGATTCGGATATTATAAGCCGAGAAGCTGAAAGGTCGGCATCCTTTTCATCGGATATGGTGATATAGGGAAGACCCTTAGTCCAAGACTCAAGATGCATCTCCTGAAGGTATGACCAACCCAGGCCTCAATTTCACACTGACACCGAGCCGTTCGCAACAGAAGATTCGTGAATTCAGCCCCAATGGAGGGGATATGTATATGTGGTGAATTTATTTCCTAATAGGGATTATAAGTATTTCCGCAACAAACTTCAGTGGACATTAAAACATGACTGTGAGTATTTATTGCTGTCCCGGATAATTATGGACATTAACAGCTTAGCACTGGAGAGGAATGCCTAAATGAACACTATAATTAATTAATTTAATTATTAGTATCAACTGTTTTCATGTGTGTGTTTTTTTCTTCTATGACATGTAAAAGGTAAAGAGTGTTTTATTTGGTAATGAAGTATAACTAAAGGGTTATGTTATGGTATATATGTATAGTATTTTGACACCAACTCATTATTTTTAAAATGAGAAATTGTAAAAGGTGTCAGAAACAAATGTTTATATGTTGGGTTCTAGATACTTTGATCCTTATTTGCCTTAATTATGAGGGTAAATGAAAGTAGAACCAATTTGTGGTTGTTGTGTTGTTTGTAATAACATTGTATTTTATATGGTGAAATGGGATAGATGTGTTTTGAAATGCAAATCATTCCAATGCCTGTATATGAACTTCAATGTGACCATTACACCTTCATGTATGTAACTCCAGATCTTGATTTAATGCCTGTACTGTTTGTCCAACAGTGTTAATGTTTACGTAAAGTCCAGTGTTGATATTTGTTCAACCGTGGTTGTTTATATGTTGTGAACAATCAATGGCTTCTAGCACTATAGTAAATTTTAGAGGGTGATAAGTGGGAATGGAGAAGTACTCATAAATACAGCTATGAACAGGAGTGAACTATTTTCCTCCTTGTGTTTATGGTAGAATTCCATGATCACCTCAAGTGGCTAAATAATAGAGAATCAAATTAAATCCCCCTAGACAGCTTAACATAATATTCTCATAAATTAAAATCCACATCCCACATCAACATAGAGGCTACCGGGAGTAGTATACTAGGGTTTCCAGACCCCACTTTCAGCCTAGCTGTTCAGGCTGAAAGGGTTTATGAAGGAAATATGGGTAAAATTGTCGACTCGGCTCCAGAATCTGGAGGCATGATTTATGAAGGAAATATTTTGAGTTGGGCGGGTGAAATATTTGTTGGGAACGGGTTTTGTTTCGTGGGAACGGGTTTTTTGACAGGGTGTAAAAGTAATTAAGGTAAATGTTTAGTTGGTTCTGGAAAAGCGAAGGGGGAAAGTTATTTTGGTTACGTTTATTAGTATGGGTAGTGATAAACAAGGGTGTGATGGGTCGTTCTACTCATGGGTATATGGTGGTGGTGTAGACATAATGTGTATGCATGGTGATAAACAAGGGTGTGATGGGTCGTTCTACTCATGGGTATATGGTGGTTACGTATATTAGTATGGGTAGTGATGAACAAGGGTGTGATGGGTCGTTCTACTCATGGGTATATGGTGGTGTCGTAGACATAAT
>JACEFZ010023402.1:0-14847 GCA_014155875.1 Cepaea nemoralis
TTTTATTTCTTTCACTAACTATCTTTCCTTTCGCATATTTTCTATAAACGCTGTCATTGATTGTGTTTATTTTTGTTTTGAAACTTCTGTTCTTTCCATTAAAAAACGACATATTTTTCTGTAAATCCACATCCCTAGTACCCCTATTCGACTTTCTAGCTGCTTCTTCATTGTCCAGACTCCCGTGCCACATCGTACCAGAGGCCTGGCCCAGCCTGAAATAGCAACCTCTGTGAGGACGCCGCCATTGTCATAGACTAACTTGTAGATGCCAGGGACAATCAGAGCATCGAGATTGACCATTGATTGATTGATTGATTGATTAAGGAACCGACATCGCAGCATTCCCATAAGCACTCCGTCCCCATCCTCAGCAGCCAGCGAAGAGTTCCAACACCAATAGTACCAGTAGCAATCTGATTATATGTCCGTCTCGCCTTTCATCTGAGCGTCGATCGTCGGCCAGATCCCCTCGTCACTCCTCGCTGTCTCATTCTTGCTAGACCATGGTGATCCATTTGCTCCTCTGAGGTGTGCACGTGCTCCCATAGGCCGCAACCACGTCTGCCTTGTCATGCATCAATACTCCACCAAGTTTTGCAGAGTCAGCCAATCTGTCCGCCTGTTCATTCCCCATCACATCGGCATGACCCGGAGAAAAGATCCAGGCGATGCTTGCCACCCGTGACCTCCGAAGCGAAGCAAGCCACTCTGCACGAAACATGCCTGTCCTCACCTTGCTCAGCATGCTTTCTGAGTCAGTTACAATCACGATGTTTGTGTGTGTGTGTGTGTGTATGGTATTCTCCATCCAGCGGAAAGCTGCACTGACCACCTCCACCTCCATTCTTTCTCTATTACCAAGAGAATAGCACAAAATGTTTACCAACTTGCTAAAATTCAGGTACTTTTTGGATGAAAGCACACGAAAAATATTCTATGCATCCTATATCCAATCATCTCTCGATTATTGTTCCACAGTCTGGGATGGTTGCCCTATATCTAATATGAAACGATTGTGTTCGCTTCAAAACCGCGCTATACGTCTAGTTTCTAGCATAAAGCACGTTGAAAGTAATACATTATACAGCCATCTAAGACTTCTACCACTTCGAAAGCGCTTCCTTTTTAACAAAGCCAAATTAGTGAATAACATTATATCTGAAAATACCCCAGAGTATCTTCCACCGTTAATTCAATCTAATGCAATGAACAGTAAGCGCTTAAATTTATTACAGATTTCTAAGCCTAGATTGGACTTATACAAAACTTGTTTCGCATATTCTAGTGCTCACTTGTGGAATAGCCTTCCACCAGATCTGAAGACACCAATGAGTCCCTACACATTCAACCGAAAACTCTTTCAATACTTACTTCATACCGACTATATGCCTCAATAAGTCATTTTTCCACTATCATTCTTCACCGTATGCGTGTGCGCGAGACAGTGGGTGAGAGGGTGAGTGAGAAAGAGTGTTAGTGGAAGAATTAGTATGCGTGAGAGTGAGAGAGTATGCATGCGTGTGTGCCTGAGTGAGTGTAAAAGTGAGTGAGTGTGAGTGGACATATGTGTGAGAGATTTAGTTAGAGAATGAGTGTGAAAGTTAGTGAGTGAGTGTGAGTTAGAGAGTCAGCGAGTAAGTGAGTGAGTAAGGGAGCCTGAGTGAGTGAGAGAGAATTTGTGGATATGCGTGTATATGCGCGAATGAGTGAGTGTGAGAGCGAGTGAGTGTGTAAAAGAGAGAGCGTGGGTGAATGAGAGAGTACATGAGAAAGTGTGGATGTATGTGTGTGGATGTATATGTGTGCATGTCTGTATGTGTGTATGAGTGTATATGTGTGTGTACATGCGTGTATCTGTGTGTGCCTCTATGTGTATGTCTGTACGTGTATTAAGGTGTGCGTTCACGTGTTTATATGCGTTTATATGCATGTGCGTGTGTATATGTGTGTATGGATGAGTGTGTGTGTGTGCTCGTGTATGTATTGTATATCTTTGTGTGTGTAAGTGTGCATGCATGCAGTGTATGCGAGGGAGTGTATATTCGGGTGTTATGTGAGTACGTGTGCAAAAGTATGTGGATGTGTGTAGGTGTGTGTATGTGCGTGGGTATATGTGTGTATTTGCGTGTGTACGCTGTGTGTGGTGTGTGTGCACATGTGTGAGAGAGAAGAGAGAGAGAGAGAGAGAGAGAGAGAGAGAGAGAGAGAGAGAGAGAGAGAGAGAGAGAGAGAGAGAGATGAGCGCACGTATGTCATCTAATATGCTGTTCTATATGTTTTGTGTATTCTCATTTTCATATTATCATTTTGATGCACTTGATTTTAACATGCATAAAATGAATTCATGTAAATTACTGTAGAGTAAGTGAGAGAATTAGTGAGTGTGAGTGAGATAGAGTGAATGAGTGTGAGAGTATGTGTATGTAAAGAGAGAGAGAGAGAGAGAGAGAGAGAGAGAGAGAGAGAGAGAGAGATGAGCCCACGCATGTCATGTAACATGCTATTCCATATTTCGTTTATGTATTCTCATCTTTCATATTACGAGGAATCATTTTGTATGCCACTTGATTGTCCTTCCTGTAACATGCCATTCCATTTTTTTTTTAAATTTTTTAAATTTTTTATTCTCATCTTATTATTTTGTATGCCACTTGATTTTATCAGGTATAATATTACATTACTGTGATGTTAGTGAGATATTTAGTGAGTGGGAGAGAGTGAGAGAGAGAGAGAGAGCGAGAAAGAGAGAGAGAGAGAGAGAGAGAGAGTAAGAGAGAGAAAGCAAGAGAGAGAGGGAGAAAGGGAGAGAGACAAGAGAGAGAGAGAGAGAGAGAGAGAGAGAGAGAGAGAGAGAGAGAGAGAGAGAGAGAGAGAGAGAGATGAACTGCATCACTAATTTTTATGCTACATAATGTATATGTACAATTTTTTCTCCACTTCTTGCAATTGCGAGAAGTCTCACGACTTTCGTCAGTGTCTCAATTGTGTGTAAAGTGTGGAAGTTTGTTTTTATTAGTTTCGGTGATCATGTGAGGCATCATGTATGTGTCTAGATGTGAGAATGTATGTATGGGCGTGTATGTGAGGGATATGTGTGTGTGTGGGAGTGTGGGGAATGTATGTGTGGAGGGGTTGTGTGTGGGGTTGGTGTTTGGGTTAATGGGTGATGTGTGGATGTGTGAACGGATGTGTAGTCGGTGGTGGATGTATGAGTGTGTGAGGGATATGTGTGTGTGTGTGGGGGGATATTTGAGAGGATAGTTGGAAGTATGTGGGTGTTGGTGGGTTGGGAGTGGGTGTGGGTAGATAATGTGTGTTTGGGTGGGTGAATGGTTGTTTTGGAGATTGTGTTGGTTGGGGGATGGGTGAGTAATGGGTGTGGGAGTCGTCTGTGAATGGGATATGTCTGTGTGGGTGGGAGTGTGTGAGTGTGGATGGGGTAAATGTGAGTGGATGGAGGATGTATGTGTGGGTGGTGAGGATGTGTGTAGGTGGAGGATGTGTGAGTGGGTGGGGAGATATGTGGGCGGGGATGTGTATGGGGAATGTATGTGGGGGATGTGTGTGTGGGGATGTGTTTATGGGTGTAGTTTTGTGTGGGAGGGGAGATGTGTGAGAGGTGGTGGAGGTGTGGGATGTGCAGGTCATTGAAGGATGTATGCGAGGATGGGGGATGTGTGTTTGTCTGGGTGGTTAGGGTGTGTGTGGGTGGGAGGGTAGATGAGAGATGCATGTGTTGATGGGCGCGTGGGTGATGTGTGGGTGTGAGTTGTTGATGGATGAGTACATGCGTGGGTGGATATGTGTGAGAGATGAGTGTATGGGTGTGGGAGGTGTGTAGTTGTGAGAAGATGTGTGTGAGCGGCGGATGTGTGTGGGTGGGGTATATGTGAGTGGCGGGGTGTGTGTGGGTGGAAGGTGTGTGTTCTTGTGTGGGGGATATGTGCGGGCAGGTGGGGAGATGTGTTTATGGGTGGGGATTTGTGTATAGGTTGGGATGTGTAGTTGAGAGGTGGCGAATATTGGGTGGGTGAGTGGGTGTAGGTTGGCTGATGTGTGGGTGGGGAAAATTGTGAGAGTGCGGGATATGTGTGTGGATAGGTCCTGGATGTGTGGGTTGACGGGGATATATGTGCGTGGTTTCTTCTTCTTCTTCTTCTTCTTCTACTTCTTCTTCTTCTTCTTCTTCTTCTTCTTCTTCTTCTTCTTCTTCTTCTTCTTCTTCTTCTTCTTCTTTTTCTTCTTCTTCTTCTTCTTCTTCTTCTTCTTCTTCTTCTTCTTCTTCTTCTTCTTCTTCTTCTTCTTCTTCTTCTTCTTCTTCTTCTTGGTGTGTGAGGATGTGTGTGTGGGTGGGGAAATGTGTGTGGGTGGGGGATCAGTGGGTGGGTGGCGGCATGTATGTTTGCCTGGTTCTGTGTGAATGCGTGGAGGTATGTGTGGGTGGGTGGGGGAGGTTTGGTGAGTGGGGGATTTGTTGGTGGCTGCGGGATATGAGGGTGGATGGGGGATGTGTTTCACAACATTGCAATATGCACTGATTATGTTTACAACTTTCATTTGACAATGTTTTTTTTTTTCTCATGTGAATGTATCATGCGTAATATGCATTGTTTATGCTTACAAAATCCATTTGACAATGTTTTTTTCCTCTATGTTAATGTAACATGCACATTTGATGAATGAAAGATGAGTGATTGAAAGGGCCGAATGTAAGACGGGCCTGCGTGCCCAATTTGTTACCCTTTTAAAATAAAGTTTGTTCTTTCGTTCGTTCGTTCTTAAGCTAGATGTTGTGGTATCATATACCAGGCTCTCCTGCACCAAACGTCGACCATTAGCTTTTGCTACGAACTCCCAGGCACTTCTCCTACCTCTCAACACCGAACCATCTGTGTAGATAATCACATCACGCGAGTGATGATTGTCCTGAATTAGTTGCTGGATTTCCACTGCCGTGGCCCCTGCTGGCCATTCCCTGCACTCCCGGCTCAATGTGATTATAACTCTGCACAAGTCTGGCTGCTCCGCTGGCACTCTGACCCACTCCTCTCCTCACCTAATGTTCTCCAAGGGGCACACCTGTCTGATCGTATCCTCCGCCTGAGTCATCCATGATTTCCCTCTTATCAGTCGCTGACCCTTAGCTGCGTCCAGCGCCTCATGCAACGGGTGATTTGTGTCTGCAGCTACTCTGATGTATGCCTACGCCTGCATCACCTTGAGCCTACCAGCACAGTCGGCAATCCAAGTATGTAACCCATACACACTACTGGGGTGTCTCTGGAGCATCCCAAAATGATCCGCATAGCTTCGTTCTGTATGCCCTCTAATTTCACCAGTGACTCTTTGAGACAGTGAGCAGTCCTAGTCCATAATCAATTACTGAGAGGATCAAGTGCTGGTATAGTGTGAAAAGCACCATCTGCTCTGTGTCCATTGCAGCCATAGTTGTAAATGCATTGAGTCCCTTTTGAGATCTTGTCACAACCATCTCCACATGGTCCTTGAAGGACAGGCTCTTGTCAAATGTGATTCCCAGATACTTCAGTTTGTTCTCTCTGTTGATGCTTCTACCATCTATCTCGAGGCTTGGGACATCAGCTCTCACAATCCTGTTATCCAGAGAGCACCACAAAACAGCCGCCTGTTCCGGGTGGATGACAGCACTAATTTCAGAACAACAGTCAATCACATTGTCTACAGTCGCCTGTAGCTCCTGGGCTGCTTGCTCCCTATCTCTCCCCTGCCTATAATCAAGAACATCATCTCAAATGTTAGTATCCTTAGACAGGTCATGCAAAGTGCCATCATCATCATAATCTTCATCATCATCTTCATCATCATCAAGAGGCTTGCCAACTTGCCATCTCCAACTGCATGTATCACGGCATGCTTTCCTCACTATGAAACAAGTCTGCCAAGACTTTGCTCTGGCTGTAATCCTCTATCTCTCTTGTCCACAAATATTTCCAGTTGTCACAATGTGTTCTAGTCTTTGTCTTCTTATCGTTTTCTTCTTCTCGTAGTTCTTGCCGTCTCGTGTTCGTGATCATGTCTGTCAAAACTCTTCTACCTCGTGTACTGCCAGTCTGTTCAGACACTGAAGTACCTCCATGCCATGAAGTCAAACATCCAAATTCTTCTGTCTGGTGTACTGCCAGTCTGTTCAGACACTGAAATTCCTCCATGCCATGAAGTCAAACATCCAGCTTCTTCTCTCTCTTGCATCTCTATGCTTCTCCCTTCCCACCTGCAGCCGTCTGGCTGTGACGATATATTCCAGTTTTTCTCTTCTCATGACATGTCTAGCGAAAGCGGACGGTCCTCTTCAGATGTGTGTAACCAGTACTCATTGGAAGTTAATCTCTTACAAAATATCGTTATTGGTCTGTCTATCCTTTCACAGCATTCTCGTCATTATTCCATAAAACCACATCATCACAGTTTCCACATAAATCCTCACTTGCCTGCTAATTGTCCACGATTTGCTTCCGTATACCAGGATTGGCTCAATATGGCTTTTAAGAACTCTTGTCCTCATCTGGGTTAACGGAGATGCATTAGAAAGCCGACTGTTCATCTAGTGATATGCTGTTTTTAGCTCGGATTTGCTTTAGTATGTACATTCCGGAATACATCATAGAGCTTCTGTTATTACAATACATTCTCTTGTTTCAGATTTGATATGTTATTCAAACACATCCATAAATCAATGCATTCACTTGTTCCAGATTTGTTCCTTTCATTTTTAAGGGAAGACATGCTCCTGATTATATATTAATTCTGGAGATATCTGGTCGAGACAGGGTCTGATCATATATTTGTTCTGGAGATATCTGGTCGAGACAGGTTCTGATCATATATGTGTTCTGAAGATATCTGGTCGAGATAGGGCCTGATCGTATATTAGTTCTGGAGATATCTGATCCACATAGTTCATGATCATAGCTTAGTTCGGAGATATCTGGTCGAGATAGATCATGATTGTCAAGCTGGCCCAGACGGACCAAATACTCTGTCTCACTTTCACTCATTTAGCATCAACCACGCATGGCTGACAACTGTCCTTACCCCGTGCACGCAATAACTCGGACTTGGCGATAATGTTAATGATGGCTAGAAAGACGGTGATGATGATAGGATCATGATGATGATGAACACAGTTCCAAAAGTGTAACAATGATGTTGTCTTTCTACAGGAAATACCGTCATCCTGGAACTGAATTACCGTGACCGGATCTATGTCAAAACTTACCGGTCATCCGTTGTCTTTGGAAAAAGCTTTTCCACCTTCTCCGGATACTTGATCAGTAATTGAACCAGAGAGGAATAGATCAGGCTGTAAGAAGACCAGACATATTTGAACAAACAAGGCAGACTGATTCAATATAGTTGTATGCAACATCAGATCTGGGCAATGATAATAAATGGAATTCTATAAAACATACTCATGCATGCTATTGTTTGTGTCATGTTCCTCGTTAGTGCTCAGCTTGATTGCTGAGGTGGCTGGGTGCTTTACACTCTCACTGTCCATGTATTTTATTATCATATTGTTTTCTGTTTTGTCACCCTGTTCACTCATACATGTGCGTGCGTATGTGTGTGGGCGCGAGCGTGCGCGAGCGTGTGCACCTGCCTGCTTTCGTGCGTGCGTTGTGTGCATGCGTGTGTATTGTGCGTGCATGTGTTGTGAGCGTGTGTTGTGTGCGTGTGTTGTGAGCGTGTGTTGTGTGCGTGCGTGCGTTCGTTCGTGTGTTCTATGCGTGCGTTGTGATCTTGCGTGCGTGCGTGAGTGCGTGTATTGTGAGCAGTGCGTGCGTGTGTTGTGTGCGTGCATCTGTCAGATGCTTGTGTTACCATCTTCAGGTGATCTGCAGTGTAGAAGTCCTTGCTTTGTACTGGTCAGACTGGACATTGACGTGGCTTTGTACTGTTCTGACTTCGTGGCTGTGATGGAGAGGCAATAACTCCATCCCTGGTCTTAACCGCCATAGGTAAAAGTTATTATGCCTTTTTAAAGCACAAACTATCGTCTGTCAAGACGACAAGGTGCCAATGAATCAGATTTTGTCCTAGCCACAAGCACCCAATGAAGCAAGCAGGCTGTGGGGGATCAGTACCCAATTGGCCGGGGGCTGCCCAGCTTGAGGCGGGCGGTAGCTGATCAGTGACACCCTGTAGGTGTCTCCCACCGTCAGATGCAACCCTTGGCGCCCCATGTCTAGCCAATTGACAAGGATTTATAACCCCTAACTGCTACATCTCGCTTTGATTCCGACACCAGTTAAGACCAGGGATGGAGTTATACCTTTCCACAGCACAAAGCCTGGGCTAAAATATAGAGACCATGTATTGCCCACGCAGCATGATCCCTCTCTCGGCCTATCTAGTTCACTCCAGAGAAAAGATAACAGCAATATATCTGGAACGAGACAAGCTGAAGAAGCTGCCGGATTAGCAAAGCAATTTTCTAACTGTCCGCCTGTCGGAGCTTCGATCCTAGACCAGCTGCCAACCAAGGCTTAGAGCCTGGTCTGCCCTGCCATGACACTTTGTCTTTAGGTTACATTTCCTCGCACCACGATGGGGCTTGTACCCTCCCAATTGCGCTCTTCACCCGTAGCTGTTGGCACAATTTGGGGTGTCAGGTTTGGTAAGCACCGCCCAACATTCGTCGCTAACAGAAAGCAGGTCTGCTGTCATTACGGTCATATATACACACATGATAACAATACACATGTAATTATGTAGATTTGCATATGTATGTGATAACAATACGCATGCAATTATGTACATCTGTATATGTATGTGAGAACGCAATATTCCTGGCTCCATGCCGTCTTTACAGATGATAGTTTTTGACACTGTGCTTTAGAAAAAGCAAAATAATTACAATCAATGGCATTCACTGTTGTTGTATTAAGCTTCTACATAAGTTTGTTAGATGTGTACTAACTCGACATTGTTTAAGAATGTCCCAATCTTATTTCTATCTTCTCTATCAAATACCTTTTCTTGGTCGACAGAGGCTAAGTAGAATGTTTAATTAATGTCGATAGATTTTTTAAATAAATTGTCTGAGAGCAAAGATCGCATCTGTGCATCCTTTGTTTTTCATAAATCAATGTTGTGTTTCGCTTAGCTGGTGTTATAATGTAGGTTGCAATCTTTTCTCTCGATGTTTGCAAAATATTATTCCAGTATGACCCAAAAGGGAAATGTCTCTGTATTGTTGGCAATCTCTTTTACCACCTTTGCTTTTCCAAAATGGGGATACTTATGGCGCTTCCCCAGTTTCGAGGTGTCTATTGTTCTACCCAAACATAGTTAAACAGTCTATGTAACCATGCTATTACTACTTCTCTTCCTGCTTTAATTAGTACATTTGGTATTTCGTCCTGTTTCGATCATTTATTCAATGAGGCTGATGTGATGGCTTCTAGAATTTCTTCTCTCAGTAAGTCTGGTTATAGTTCTACAATGGCATCTGTGTAGGTTTCTTGATTTCTTGTGGCATCTGGTGGAATGTTGAGAAATTGTTCTAGGTACTGCCTCCATCTATTTAAAATTTGTTTTTGTTCACTTATTGGGTCTCCTTTTTGGCTGTTAATATTTAATGTGGGTCCAATGGCTCTGCACTGGTTCTCATTGCACTGATATTTAATGTGGGTCCAATGGCTCTGCACTGGTTCTCATTGCACTGATATTTAATGGGGTCCAATGGCTCTGCACTGGTTCTCATTGCACTGATATTTAATGTGGGTCCAATGGCTCTGCACTGGTTCTCATTGCACTGATATTTAATGTGGGTCCAATGGCTCTGCACTGGTTCTCATTGCACTGATATTTAATGTGGGTCCAATGGCTCTGCACTGGTTCTCATTGCACTGATATTTAATGTGGGTCCAATGGCTCTGCACTGGTTCTCATTGCACTGATATTTAATGTGGGTCCAATGGCTCTGCACTGGTTCTCATTGCACTGATATTTAATGTGGGTCCAATGGCTCTGCACTGGTTCTCATTGCACTGATATTTAATGTGGGTCCAATGGCTCTGCACTGGTTCTCATTGCACTGATATTTAATGTGGGTCCAATGGCTCTGCACTGGTTCTCATTGCACTGATATTTAATGTGGGTCCAATGGCTCTGCACTGGTTCTCATTGCACTGATATTTAATGTGGGTCCAATGGCTCTGCACTGGTTCTCATTGCACTGATATTTAATGTGGGTCCAATGGCTCTGCACTGGTTCTCATTGCACTGATATTTAATGTGGGTCCAATGGCTCTGCACTGGTTCTCATTGCACTGATATTTAATGTGGGTCAATGGCTCTGCACTGGTTCTCATTGCACTGATATGTTTGTAGAAGTTTCTAATTGCTCATTATAGTTGTGTTTTTGTAGGCTGTCTCCATATTTCTCCCAGTCTATTCGTTTCTCTATTTTTATTAGTCCATACTCGTGTCTTCTTGTTATTCTACAGTATATTCCATGTAATCACGATCTTGCTTGCTTTTTACTCACTTTATATCTTTCCTTATTGTCGGTTTCAGATTTTTAAGCTTGTTGTATTCACCAACTTGCTATTTTCTTTATCCGTGTTTTGCATTTTTTTATTTCGTAGTTCCACATGTTATTTTTGTAGTTTTTAAATTACTTGATTTGAGCATCTCCCATTCTTCTTCCACTGTTTTTCTTTCTAGATAGTTTTACAAAGATTTCATTTAGTTCTTTCTCATAATTGTCGCTACCTGCCTCGTTTTTTGAGAGTTTTTAGTTATTTATTTATTTAATTTTTATCTTACAAATTTGCATGGTATGTAGTAGGTGCAGGAAGAACTGAAAATGAGAGACACGTTTTAGGAAAATTTGGATTAGGAAATAGAAATGATGCAGGTGACAAATTAATTGAATTTTGCACAGAAAATGAGTTAACGATAGCCAACACACTTTTTAAACAACATCCAAGAAGACTGTTCACATGGAAGTCTCCAGACAGTTTTACCAAAAATCAGATAGATTATATTTTAATACAAAGAAGATGGAGATCAAGCATAACATCTGCAAAAACCCTACGAAGTGCAGACTGTGATACAGAGCATCAGTTATTAGAAGCAGATCTGAAATTAAAACTCAAAAAGCTTACCCGAGGACTAAGTCCACTTCGTTTTGATCTCACAAAAATACCAGATGCATACACTGTAGAAGTGAGGAATCGTTTTGGGTTCTTGATGTCTGTACAAGAGGAAATGACACTTGATGAACTGACAGTACAAGTTAGAGATATCTTGATAACTGCAGCCAAAGATTTTATTCCGACCATGAAAAAGCTACTTAAGCCATGCATTACATCAGACACGTTAGAATTAAAAAACAACGAAGGGAGCTGAAACAGAAAGGAGATGAATCCGATAACAGCAGGATGAAGTATAAATCTTTAACTAGAGAAATAAGAAAGAACACAAGAAAGGACAAAAATCAATATATACAAGATTGCTGTACCAGAATAGAGCAATATCATAAGACTGGAAGAGATTATAAAATGTTCAAAGAAATGAAGTTATTGACAAGAAATGTTCAACCTCAATTGAATGTTATCTGTGACAAGATGGGAAATACTTTAACAGAATCTAGACAAATTCTAGAAAGATGGCAGGAGTATCTGCAGTGGAATGTATGATGTGAGTGACAGTGAGGATATGAATGAGATACATGAGCCAATGACAGCAGAGACAGAATCTGAACCCTCATTAGATGAAATTGCTTGGACTATAAAGAACCTGAAGAATGGTAAATCACCTGGATGTGATGAGATACCAGCTGAACTAAATTAAAGCGGGAGGAGAAGAAAGCATACACATATTTCATGCATTATGTACACAGATTTTGAAATATGGTATACGGCTAAAAGATTGGAAGAGAACTATCTTCATTCCAATACCAAATAAGGGCAACCTGAAATTATACACCAACTATAGAACTGTTGCCCTGATCAGTCATGCAAGTAAAATTCTACTAAGAGTCATAATGCGAAAGACATCGTAAGAAATGGAAGAAGAGATTAACGTGGTTCAAGCTGGATTTAGACAAGGAAGAGGAACAAGAGATCACATATTCAACATGCGTTTAATAATAGAGAAGTGCAGATAATTTAATGTAAACCTATTCTCATGGTTTGTGGATTATTCAAAGGCATTTGACTGTGTACAACATCAGAAACTTTGGGAAATCATGAGGAATATGGGCTTTCCATCACATTTAGTACAACTCATAAAAATGCTCTATCTAGACCAACAAGCAGCAGTTAGAATAGATGGCGAGGCATCAGATTGGTTTGACATCAAGCAAGGAGTCCGTCAGGGCTGCGTGCTGTCACCCTATTTGTTTAACCTGTACGCCGAAAATATAATGAGAAATCTAAGAGATGATCTAAACAGGGAGCTATATGATGCCCTAAATATCGGCGGTCATGACATACCAGAGATTCGATATGCTGATGATACAGTACTACTATCCACAGTACAGAATGGCATAGAAAACCTAATAGCCTCAACCCAATTGAATAGTGAAAATCACAACTTATATCTTAACATAGCAAAAACAAAGATAATGCATACAGATAAAACTACTATGGAGAAAGAAATATACATTAATGGGGGAAAATTGGAGGTGGTGGAAAATTTTGAATATCATGGGTCATTGATTACCAATAACGGTGACACAATGAAAGAAATTAAACGGCGACTATCCATTGTTCTTCAAAGACTAAAACAGCTGAATAAATTGTGGAGTGGGACTGACAGAACTACACAAATTAGATTTTTAAGAGCATGCATGTTTCCCATTGCAACATACGCCTGTGAGACATGGACACTTACTAAACAAGCTGAACAGCGCATAAACGCCTTTGAATATAAATGTTATAGACGATTTCTAAGAATATCTTGGGTAAAGAAAAGAACAAATGCATCCATACTTCAAGAGTTGAATATTGAGGAGGGTTGGCTATTAAAGACGATAAAACAAAGAAAATTGAAGTAATGTGGTCACTTGAAACGTCACGAAAGTTTGGAGAGAACAATAATGGAAGGGTATATGCCTGGGAAGAGAGGAAGAGGAAGACCAAAGAGAAGATGGGTGCAGGATGTGGTGGATGATCTCCAGATGGGTGTTTCAGAAGCGGGACATCTTGCTCATGATCGAGAGGTTTTCCGGAAGGTTGTTATGGGAGCGAGGTTCTGCAAAGGACATGCTACTGAATGAATGAATGTATTTGCTTGGTTTTTTCCTTTATTCTTCTGTTTGGTTCTTATTGTGGTAACAACTTCTTTTGTGGTCTGTGTTCATACTTAAGTTGGGCACTGCCCTTGCATCTCTTTCTGTTATTTTTTGTTAATATAAAAATCAACTTGGCTTTTGGTGTCTAGATCGTCCCATTTGTAGCAAGTGCATATGTGTGAGACTTTGTGTTTAAAACAACGTGTTTGTTATAAAGAGGTCGTGTTGACTGCAAATCTCTATCAATCCACTTCCATTATTATGTCTTTCATTCTCCAAATGCTCCAAGATGTTTAGCTATGCCCGTCCCAGTCTTGCATTGAAGTCTCCCATCATTATGATATTCTCCTGCTTCTCTATTTTATTTGATATATCATGAACGTCCTCGAAGAAGTCGCATTGTTGCTAATTTTTGTTTGGATTACATGCTGCGTATATTTGTACATGTGTAGTAATTTCCTGTGTTTTTATTCGTACTGTTGTGATTCTTACTGATATATATTTTATGTCTAATATCCTCAGGAAAATTAGCAAACTATGCAAAGAGGAAAAAGAAGCATGGCTTGAGGAAATTTGCAGCGACATTGAAAATCAACACAACACCCGAAATACCAAAATAATCCACAAAATAATTAATGACATCACTGAACAAAAGAACACACACATCAACTGGTTGCCTAAAAATCAAAGATTATTAACTTATAATAGAGCAAGATCAGATTTTATATGCGTGGTAAGATTATTTGAAAGACTTTTATGACGATACCATGGAAGAAAAGTATGATATTCGGAATAATAATGAAGGACCATCAATTCTGAAGATGGAAATAAGTTCAGAATGCTTATAACCATATGGAAACTGGCAAGACCCCGGGTGCAGATAACATGACAACAGAAATGACCAATGTCTTAGAAGAATATTGAATAGACCAGGTCACCAGACTGCTGAACGCAATATATGATACTGAAGATACACCTGAATTACTTAATTTTATATTTAATGCAATCCTGAAGAAATCAGGAGCCTTAGAATATGATCAACATCGAACAATTACTATAATGAACCACACCACTAAGATTGTGGTAAGGATTATCATGCAAAGAGTTAGGAAGAAAATACAAACTTGTCAAAGAGCCGCATGCAGGCAAATAGAGAAGTAAGGAGAGAATTAAGGAAGATGATCAAGAATGGATAGAGATAACATCCCTATCTAAGAAATAGGGGAGAGAAGGGACAGAACACAAGAGGGAGAACCGTAATACAGTTCTCCGACTGAACACACGCGTGTCCTAAAAAGGGAACACGCTAATACATGATCAAGAGTTACCCAAGATAGAGTGGGGAAATCAGTATCACGAGAAGTATCCATAAACAGTGGATACTTTAGAAGAGTAATCGAGTGACAAGTCACCATAACGCGTGACGCACGAAGGGTCAGCAGCTCGTGGCGGAACACGCCACGAAAGTCAATGAGACTGAGACTTGACAGCGTACAGGACGGATCGGTGTACTTGCTCTGAATACTGTGTCATTTACAGGACAAAATAGAGATAGAAAA
>JACEFZ010023403.1:0-13869 GCA_014155875.1 Cepaea nemoralis
AAATTTTTTGGGGGTTTTTTTTTTAAAACAAAAAAAAACCCCTTTTTTTTTTTCCCAAAAAAACCTTTTAAAAAAGGGGTTTTTAAAAAAATTTTGGGTTTTTTTCCAAAAACCCCCCCCCCTTTTTTTCCCCCCCGGCCCCCTTTTTTAAAAAATTTTTTCCTTTTTTTTTTGGGGGGCCCCCCCAAACCAAATTTTTTTTTTTGGGGGGGGGGGGTTTTTTTTCCCCCCTTTTAAAAATTTCCTTCCCCTTTAAAAAAATTTTTGGGTTTTTAAAAATTCCCCCCGGGGGGGGGAACCCTTCCCCCCTTTTTTTTTTTTTGGGGTTTTTGCCTTCCCCCCGGGGGGTTTCCCCTTCCCTTTCCCCCTTTTTTTAATGAAAACAAATTTCCTTTGCCCCTTTTCCTTTTTGGGGGGGTTTTTCCCTTTGGGGGGGGGGGGGGGGGGGGGGGGGGGGGGGTTTTTGGGGGGGGGGGGGGGGGGGGGGGGGGGGGGGTTGGGGGGGGGGGGGGGGGGGGGTTTTTGGGGGGGGGGGGGGGGGGGGGGGGGGGGGGGGGGGGGGGGGGGGGGGGGGGGGGGAAAAGAAAAAAAAAAAAACCGGAAAATTTTTTTTAAAATTTTTTTTTTTTTCCCCCTTTTTTTTTTTAAATTTTTAAAAAAATTTTTTTCCCCCAAAAATTAATTTTTTTTTTTTTTTTATTATTTTTTTTTTTTTTTAAAAAGGGGGGGTTTTGGGGGGGGGGGGGGGGGGGAAAAAATTTTAAAAAGGGGAAAAAAAAAAAAGGGGGGGGGGGTTTTTCTGAAAATATGGTGAAGGTGTGGGGGGGGGGGGGGAAAAAAAAAAATTATTTTTTTTTTGGGTTTTTTTTTTTGGGGTTTTTGTTTTTTTAAAAAAAAAATTTTTTTTTTAAAACTTTATTTAACACGGAAAAGTTTAGCCTTTAATGCTCAAATTTTTTAAAAAACAGATTTAATATAGAGACCAACACAGTATATATTATATTTTGTTTTGATTTTTTTTAAAAATAATTATTATTAAAATTTTTTCGCCCCGCTTTTGCCTTTGTGGCCAAAATAAATTTTAGATTTATCAACAAAAGATTTAAATCAGGGGGCAGAGACGGGAACACAACCTTCAAACCCGAATCACCCCCTCACCCGCCTCTAACCTGGCAGAAAGGGCCCTGGTGGACCAAAATTTGGGCCCCAAAAAAAAATAATCCAAAAGTATAAAATTGGTTTTATTGATTTTTTGATTTTGAACCGACATCACAAACATTCGGGACATTCTCATAAACCCTCCGCCCTATCCCTCAGCCAAACCCCCTGCTACCCAAAAGTACAAAACATAATTTCAACTTTTACATTTTGGGGGGGTTACTTAAAATATTACCATGTTCTTTTGCCATCAAGGTTAAAAACCCCCCCCAGTCCAAGTGTCCTTTGTGAGCGTTGAACCCCCCTACCCCCGGCTCTTATTTCCCCCTTCCCCGCCAAGCTGACCACCAATTTTTTTTTATCTATTTTCACATTGAGAAGGTTTGGGTTAAGAATCGGTTTTCATTACTACAAATTTTTAACCCCTATGGCTCGGTCCCCCAAACTCCGAAAATTGCAGTCATGAACTAAGGAAAGGGGTTTGGGAAACGAACCAGGACCTTTTTAGCGAAAAAGGGGAAGGGGGGTTAAAACCCCCTTGGTCCGAAATCTCAACAATGAAAAGGGAAAACGAAAAAACCCCCACCACAACTATTACCAAACCCTCCAACTCCCATAACCACCCAACACTACCCTCAGTCAACTACTATCACCACTACCACCACTAAACCTACCACCACCACAACAACTACCACCACCAAAACAACTATACCACCACAACAACTACCATCACCACAACAACTACCACCACCACCACAACAATTTCCACGACCACACCCACTACCACTATCACCATCATGTCCACCACGACAACTACTACCACCACCATCACCACTACTACAACTACTACCACCACCATCACCACCACCACAACTACTACCACCACCATCACCACTACTACAACTACTATCACCACCATCACCACCACTACAACTACTACCACCACCATCACCACCACTACAACAACTACCACCACCATCACCACCACTACAACTACTACCACCACCATCACCACCACTACAACTACTACCACCACCATCACCACTACTACAACTACTACCACCACCATCACTACCACTACAACTACGACCACCACCATAACTACTGCCACAACATAACAAATGCTACCACAACTACAATTACTACCACCACAACTACTACTACTACCAACACCACCATGACTATCACTGCTACGAACAAAACCATTACTACCACCACCATAATTGCTAGCCCCACTACCACCATCACTACGACCACCACTACTACTACCGCTACCACCATCACTAAGACAACCACTATTACTACCACTGCCACCACCACAACTACTACTACACCACCACAACTACTACTACTACCACCACAACCACCATCACTCCTACTAATACCACCACCACAAATACTAACATCACTACCACCATCACCACCACCACAACTACTACTAGTTGGATTGAAACGTTAACTTCTCGTTTATCAAGCAAAGGCAAACTATCGAATTTACATATAGTTAGTTAGTTAGTTAGTTAGGTAGTTAGTTAGATAGTTAGTTAGTTAGTTAGTTAGGTAAGTAGTTAGTTAGTTAGTTAGTTAGTTAGCTAGTCAGTCAGTCAGTCAGTCAGTTAGTCAGTCAGTCAATCATTCAGTTTATTAGTTAGTTAGTTAGTTAGTTAGTTAGTTAGTTAGTTAGTTAGTTAGTTAGCTAGTTAGTTAGTTAGTTAGTTAGTTAGTTAGTCGACAGGTCATCCTCACTGCACATCGAACCATACAGTCCATCAATGCACGGACCCTCTCCTCAGTCCATCAGTGCACGGATCTTCTCCTTAATTCATCAGTGCACGGACCCTCTCAATCCATCAGTGCACGGATCCTCCTTTCAGTCCATCGGTGCACGGATCCCCTCCTCGCAAATCAATCTGGGGTTGATCATAACGTCCTCCAAATCACACACACACACACACACACACAAACACACACACACCCACACACACACACACACACACACACAAGTAGATGTGGCCGAAAGGTTTAACATGTTCGTGCTGGAAGCTGTCTCTTGTGGCCGCGGTAGTGGGTGCAATCCACACACCGGTTAGTCGGAATTAAAAATTGATTTCTTGTTTGAAAGAAATGGCAAACTACTGAACGTAAACGATGCCAAGAAATCACAAACAACCGAAGAAATGATGGGGTTGACTACGACGCCCTGTAAAGGTATGCAGGTTAACTTGTTTGCTTAATCCAAGACTTTTTTCCTCACCCCATGATTCAGTGAAATGTGTTGAGTTCTTCCATTGGGTTTTACGTTAGTAATTCGTCCATGCACTATAATCCTTCAGTTATTCAACAGCAACGTTTAATTACACCCGTATCCTTCTCTGTCAAGGGTAAATATATTCGATGAATGTGTTTGCGCATTGCAACAATGAAACATCCATCGGCTTTGTGATACCGAAGAGAGAAGGATGGATAACTGTGTGGGGCAGCTATCCTCTCAATGGTATAACCATCTGTGGGTAGGTGCTGGCAATATGTACCTCCTCCTCCTCCCCTCCCCCAACTTCTTCGCATTCTCTTTCTCGATCTCCTGCCTTGGTTGAACCCTTTCTTTAGACAAAGCCCAAGAATGAAAGCTTAGACATTCAGACGGAAGGTCAGGGGAACTATCATTGTACGTCCCAAGTACGCACATTGTGACTCGCCAGCCTCACAACTTCAGACAAACAGTGTAAATTAGGTGCTCCAAATGAGCAGTTTAGCTCGGTATAAACCGTCCTACGGCTCAAAAACAGTTCTAGTCCCATTTCCGAAATAACAAACAAACGAAACAAAATAAAATAAAATAAAATAAAATAAAAGCAAACTAGCAGTTCCCACCTTGTTCAACTCACTTCTTTGCTTTGACTATAATTGAAGTAATCTGTCTTGTGTTTGTTTCTCTTGTTTGATCTTGTGTTGTTAAATTCCTTCTTCTTTTGGGGGTCTGACATGCACCAACATCACCATTGCTGCCTTTCATTCATGTGTACTCCCCGAAATCCCCCCCCCCCCCCAATTCTATAGTCACGTAATTCTTTTCCCCCAAGAAACATTCGCCATTTATATGTTTCTTCTGATGCCTTCTTCGCAGCATCGTTTCCTTCACATAGTTCTGCCTTTGTTTTCATCTTAGACTGTTTTGTATGACCGTTATCTTTAAATGTTATGTTTTTCAAGTTGTGTTTGATCGCTTGATCTCGAGCATAGTCCATACACACTACTTCTAGTAGCACTTTACTGAATTTTGCGTGTGGATTAGCTTTCCCTATTACCAGTGTCCCTCGCCATCATGGTAACCCACTTCAGATGAACTTGTAATTTATGTCCCCGAGTCTAGGACGAGAACTCAACATTTTAGTCCAACTGTCCAATGAAAGGGTTGCTCCCTTTACCCCGGCATCAATGATATTACTTAAATGCTTTCTCGACTGAATTCCATCCTGGTGCTTTCTCCATTAAATTATTCCCTGGATGTTTTCCTCATTGATGGTTGATAACATACATACATAATTCCTTGGACTGCCAGAGTAACTAATAACGATGCCTGAAAGAGATTAGAATATTATATATCAGAAAGAGACAAGCAGCTTTCCTTGGTCACGTGATGAGAATAGAGGCACTAGAGAATATCACAACGACTGCAAAGATCAAGGGGAGAGAGGCAAAGACAAACCAAGAGAAATGATGCTGGGTGGATTGAGACGGTGGCATGGAGGAATATCATCAACAGAGTGGGTCCAGAAGACCCAAGACCGAGATATGTATAGAGACATGAACGACAGCTGGCACGGCACTTGATTACAACCGGTCTCTGTGGCTAAGGGCTTGGGAACGCGGAATTGTCAGCCCGTATACCCGGGTTCGAAAAAGGTATAGGAGCCGGTCGTTCAGAAAGCAATGGCAAACTACTGAACGTAAAATTTGCACAGGAATCACGAACAGTGAACATGCTGGGGTTGACGGCTACGTCCTGTAAACGACATGTAACTTATATATATATATATATATATATATATATATATATATATATATATATATATATATATATATATATATATATATATATATATATATATATATATATATATCCATTTGAAAACCCGTTCCAATGGCTTTATTACAAAAGCATGAAAGAAACATTACCTGGTGTTGTAGAATTAAACAACGCGTTAATTATGAAAGAATTATGCAGCATGTGCTGGTCAGAAGAAGTCGCCGTAGGCATTCATGCAAGCATCCCTTTGCTTAGGTAGACGGCGATCATTACGTCTGAATCTGTGTGAAATTATTGCCCTTTGAGAGCTTTTTTTTAGAAGTCCGAACAAATGAAAATCACATGGTGGCAAATCAGGACTATAGACTGTATGTTGCAGAATTTCCCACTTCTTCCTTGCTAATGCTTCCTGCACAACTTTTGTGACATGTGGACGAGCATTATCAGTGCAACAAAATCACACCGCGAGAAAGCATGCTGGGTGGTTTATTCTTTATGGCTTTTTACAGCTTGTCTAGTGTTTACAAGTAGTGGTTAGAGTTGATGTTGACACCAGGTTCTTTAAAGTCGGCCACTAATAGCCCTTCATGGTTGTCACCTGTTGTCCCTGGGGTGAGAGGAATCAACAAGCACACTCTTTTAATTCTATATCATCAGCCTTGGAATCTAATTGACCTTGGTCTACACAACCCCCTCAGTCTCTGGATCACTATCTCTCTCACTTCTTACCACGGGACAATACCCCTCTTCATATTCCCCCAGAACATACCACACAACTCTGGCTTCTAACAAATGATGAAATCTATATTTATAAAACAAAGTGTATTTATGTAAATATGTGTGTATGTATATATGATGTATTAAATATGTATGTCCTTTATTTGTTCGCGAACGGCCCATCCGATTGAGATGAAATTTCTACACGCCATCCTTTCATTCCAGAGCTGTCAACTGTCATAGTTTTTTTTCTTCTTCCTCCTCCTCCCTCCTCCCCTCCCAAAATACGTACGTAAATTATGATGATGATTATAAGAAACCCCCAAACCAAACGCTAGGGAAGGGAAAAAAATGACGTGACTACACACAAACGTCACAACCTCAATCATCTCTCAAGTTCCGTGCCGGGTGGGGTACGTTCATGGCTGTCTGTAACTCAGTCTTTGTTTTTTTAATCAACTCTGCTGCTGATATACCCCCATTCCACGGAAAAACAATAACAATTCATCTTTTTATGTGTAAGGAATTATCTACAGTCTTAGAAGGGAAGAACTAGACGAGTATGATTCGGAAAGGCGAACTCTCTCCCCCTCTCTTCTCCTCCCTCTACCCCCTCCCCCCCCCCTTTTCCCCCTTCCTCCTCCCTCTCATCCCTCTCCCTCCTACCTCCCCTTTTCCCCCTTCCTTCTCCCTCTTCCTCTTCCCCTTCTCCTCCTCCTCCTCCTCCTACTCCCTCCGCCCCTCCCCACTCCTCCCTCATCTTCCCTCCTCCCCCTCCCCCCTCATCCCTCCTCCTCCGCCTTCCCTCCCCTCCTGCCTCCTTCCCCTCATCTCCCCCTCCTCCTTCTCCCTTCTTCTCCCTCTTCCCTCTTTTTCCTCCTTCTCCTCCCCCTCCTCCCCCCCCCCCCTCCTCCCTTCTCCTCCCCTTCCTCCCCCCTTTCCTTCCTCCCCTCCTCCCTCTACCTCCTCCTCCCCCAACCCCTTTCCTCCTCCCTCCTCCTCCCCTTCCACCTCTCTTCCTTCCTCCCCTCCTCATTCTCCCTCCTTCCTCTCCCTCCTTCCTCCTCCCCCTTCCCCTCCCCTTCCTTCTTCTCCCCCTCCTCCTCCCCCCCTCCCCCTCCTCCTTCCTCCTCCTCACTCCTCCCCTCAATCCTCCTCCCTCTACCTCTTCCCCCCCCCTCCCTTCACATTCCTCCTCCTCCCTCTTCCTCCTCCTCCCCCCCCCCCCCTCCCCCTCCCCCTCCTCCTCCCTCCTCCTCCCTTCTCCTCCTCCCTCCCCTCCTCCCTCTACTCCTCCTCCCTTCACATTCCCCCTCCTCCCCTTCCCCCTCCTCCCTCCTCCTCCCATCCTCCTTTTCCCTCCTCCTCCTTTTCCTCCCTCCTCCTCCCCACTCCTCTTTTCCCCCCTCCTAACCCCCCCCTCCTTCCCCCAATTCCCTCCTCCCCCCTCCTCCCCCCCTTCCCCCTTTCCCCCCCCTCCTCCCCCCCCCTCCTCCCCCCCCCTCCTCCTCCTCCCTCCTCCTCCCTCTCCCACCTCCTCCCTCCTCCTCCTCCTGCTCCCTTCTCCTCCTGCGTTCTCCTACTCCCTCCTTCTCCCTCTTCCTCCTCGCCTCCTCCTCCACCCTACTCCTCCCTCCTCCTCCTAATCCCTCCTCCTCCCTCCTATTCCTCCCTACTCCTCCTGTCTCCTCCCTCCTCCTCCCTCCTCTTCCCTCCTCCACCTCCCTCTTCCTCCTCCCTCCTACATTTACCCAAGACAGACAGTTATATGACTACTTATATAATTTAAATGAGATGCTCTCCACCATGGGCTGGGCCGGGTCAGACAGACAGATAGGTAGATAGACAGACAGACAGACAGACAGACAGACAGACAGACAGACAGATAGATAGATAGATAAATAGATAGATAGATAGATAGATAGATAGATAGATAGATAGATAGATAGATAGATAGATAGATAGATAGATAGACAAAAAGACAGGGAGGGAGGGACAGACGGAGGGATGGGTCTATTAGACAGACAGACAGACAGACAGACAGAGATAGATAGATAGACAAACAGACAGACAGACAGACAGACAGGGAGGGAGGGAGGGATGGAGAGACGGAGGGAGAGACGGAGGGACGGGTAGGCAGACAGATAGACAGGGAGGGAGGGAGGGATAGACTAGGGAGAGACAGAAGGATGGGTCTATTTGACAGACAGACAGACAGACAGATAGTCGGTAACGGGAACGAGAACTTATATGACTCATCTTTTGGTGCTTAATTGAAGAAGTTATCTACCGTAAATTAAATGAGATGCTCCCCACCAGGGACTGGGCGAAACCGGGCAGGGTCAGGCAGACAGATAGACAAACAGATAGACAGACAGATAGACAGTCCGGAACGGGAACTTATATGACTACTTATATGAATTAAATGAGATGCTCCACAACAGGAGCTGGGCAATGCCGGGCCGAGTCAGACAGACAGACAGACAGACAGACAGAAAGACAGAAAGACAGACAGACAGACAGACAGACAGACAGTCGGTAACGGGAACGGGAACTTATATGACTACTTATATGAATTAAATGAGATGCTCCCCACCAAGGACTGGGCGAAGCCGGGCCGGGTCAGCTAGTAATTTAATAAAGAAAAGTGTCACGTGTATGCAATGTATGTGTATAGAACTTCTGTAGTATAGTCTATTGTGTATGCGAAATGAGACCAGTCAGTTCAGGATCTTTCATCATAGTGTCCGGCCATGCCACATCACAACACAGCAAGCTCAGAGGGACCTCACCGAATGAAGCGTCTCTCCGGCCAAGGGTCGACTTAGACCAGTTGATCGTGGATAGTCTGGGTGCCTGGTTGCTAATGTTGAATATGATAGAATAATGTCCATGAGTTCTGAACACACGATATACGCGATACGTCCATAGAAATCCTGTGACCTAGGAACACTTTCTCATGTCTCACAACATCCCTAAAAACTAATGGTATCTGTTATAGTCAATTCTTCCTGTCTCTTTGGAAAATGTTACCGAATAATTCTCTTCACTATTCCAACCTCTCTACCTAATATAGTCATAGTCAATTGAGGTATTTACAGTTCATTAAACTCAGCTGTTTTGGGAACTAAACCACTGACAAACTAGTCTTTCCATGATAAACAATCTTGGCTCAGACGAGACTATGATTTGGTAGACCCTCTTTGTGGAACGGGTGTCCAATTGCAGAGGCCATTTAGCAAAACTGCACTCGGTGTTACTGCCATTGTCCACAGCTCTGAGTTGTCCTTAAGTTCTCAGATACAGTAGAACCTGTCGAAGAGAGAACACCCGGTGAGAGAAACCCGATTCAGACCTACTATATGTGAGTGTAGGCCGAAGGCCGTACTCAGATATTTATATCCTGATCAACATAGAACTAAACTCTGGCATAAGGCAGAGGAGTTCATCACATTGGCCTGAGACGTGGTAAGAAAAGGAAAGACTAAAGGAAAGCGAAGAAACCCCAGTAGACACCCTACCGGAAGATCCTACCATTGACATTTCCCCAACCACCCTCAATCTCACTGAATATCATCCCACGACATTGGTCTTAACCTGCTGAGTTAAACGATATACCACTCAACCTAGTTTAAGCAACGCATCAGCCTGCTGCTGCCGACGCTCCTATAATAGGTTCCCACAACGCCCCATCACTACGCTCAATTCCAAGTATCTCCCAATTGTGCATAGTCAATTACCTGCCTAGTATTAGTCACTACTACAATTGGTTTCCCTTTCCCGGTGATATTATTCCGGCGCGCGTTGCAGACAATTTGTGAAGCACTGCCTTTAATTACTTATACATAATCTCTATCTATTTAATACCTTATGTAATCCATTCCTTTCTAGAATCGAAACCACAAATTCACATTATGGACAAATGTCCGTCGACTGTAATCAACACGGGACACAATAGTTTCTTTTCCTAATTAGAACTGGAATAGAATAACACTCCATTTCGTTTCAATCCATCTGGCCCACTGATTTTAAACTTTTTATCCATTGCCGAGAACTGTGTGTCTGAATGACGCCACTGACTTGGCCAGAAACCAGGTGCCGAGAAACTCTCTTTCTCTCATTCTCGGATCGGGGTAAACAATGTACCGACTGGTCCCCCGTTGATCAGGGAAATCCTTCCCCTGTACTCAAAGAATTTTGGTCGGCGTTTGATCAGGGAAAACCTTCCCCAGCAACAAAGAGTTGCGGCGGCTTAGAGACGACTGTCTCTGGCAATCCATCATTCTGGTCGACATCTCCAGTAATTCCGTGACATTGGCCCCTCTTAAGAGAGTTGACCGCGTCGACTCTTGCTCACTGGAGGTTCGATCCAGATGATCTACAACAACCTACGCATTAAGCGCATGTTCAGTTTCTGGGAGATGGCTCAGCACATCAAATGTTGATGGTCTGCCTGTACCCTCAAAGGTATTACCTCCCCATCAATTAGGCGATCTCACGGACAGCCTATATCATAGTCATGACAGACACTAGTGTCGGCATATCGCCCCTGTACGTTCGGTCGGCCAACTTTCGACTTGCGTAAGCGACGGCTCACAATACAGACGGATCGTTCCATCCTGACTGTAACAGTGTCGCCATACCCGCTTAGTTTCCCCAAGCTTTGCATCCTGGGATCCGCGGTATCGTCCTCGATGGACAGAATCGTCTTCCCCAAAACCCCTGGACTTGTGCTTCCAGGACCATCTCGGTCGATATTGGATCTGGTCAGCCAATCGTCGGTCGGAGTCTCGGGTGTCTCGCGCCGTTCCCGACGTTACCCACGCCTTCTGAACTGGTCTACTAGCGAATTTTTCACTATGGGCCTCTCCCTGACGTGTGATTTCCCCCTATCTTCGGCGGAAAATCGGACCTACCCCTACGTTTCCATAGACCCTCCTTTGTAGTACTTCTGATCGCTGGCCTCCGTCTGGACCCGTAACCCTTTTCTCAATGGCTGCCATCACCATAAGGTGAGAAGATTTGTCATCGGATCTCTCCTCATATTTCTGAAGGAGATGCCTAGGGAGACTTTTCAGTTCTCCCCCGATCCGGATTTCGTAGGTGGTCTTGGACACAAACTTTACCACAGGATAAGGTCCTTGCCATCCTACTTGGAGTATATTGGTCTCTGCTGGACCCCACACTACTACTTTGTCTCCTACCTTAAGAGCTACTTTACTCTTCGTCTGATTTTTGGGTGGTGCCTTCTGGCACTCTGGGCAAGACTTAACCCATCGGCGTACATCACCGGCCATTCCTGGCCAGCAATAATGGCAGGAAATCTGCTGCTGCGTCTCTCTGACACCCATATGTCGATTCTCGGATACCTGACTATCAGATATGATGTGCCCGCTTTGAAGAATGTGGGGACGGTGGGCCTCTGGGACCACCAAATGCTCGTGAAGTTTATCTCGCCTTCCGGCTCTCCGGTAGAGCAGCCGATTCCTCAGAAAGTACTGCCCCTGTTTTGGTGGGTCAACACTTCTTTGCAGCTTCTTGTAGCAAGGACGCAACGTTGTGTCCTTCCTCTGGGCAGTATGCAATTTCCCTGGCACGGGGTTGGTGCTTAGTGTATCTGCCTCTTCTTTCTTCCCTTGGGATCCAGTGGCTACTGCTCCCAGGTGGGCGGGTTGTTTGGGCACCCCCAGGAACACGCATTTAGTACCAAGGAGCACGGGAAATAGGGGATCAGATAATACAGCTGCTGAAATGATGCCCGTGAAGTACCTGGACTTAATCTCCTTGGCGATTGGCAACGTCATGGCAACAGCACTCTTCATTGCAGGCTGTATCTCAATTGTGTCCCCTGTGAGTTGGTCTGGGCGTACCAGGCTGGCATCAATATCGGCTTCCCCGTCTAGGCCAGTGTCATAGAGACAGTTAACCTGCTGGCCGTTGACTTCGATCAGTTCGGTCACAGGTGGCCTCTCTTGGTCCAGAGTTCCTTCGAAGACCTCGATGTTTTCGGTGGCAACCGCCTTTAGAGCCACGAGGCAGGCCGCGAAGTGAGAGCTTTTCATTTTCGATTTGCAGTCTTTCGTGTTGTGAGAGAGCGACTTGCAGATCGAACACCACCTCTCAGACCAATGTCGTTTCGGTGGAGAATTGGGTGGGCTCTGTCTTCCATCCTTCGTCTTCTCCAAACTCTCCGCTGACGTCTGTGCATAAGGTTCTACTTTCTTAGTTTCCGAGCTTTTATATTACTTTCGGTCAGGTTTCTCCTGACCTTTGATGGTTGGTGTACAGGTTTCTCCAGCTTCCCCATGGACTTCAACAAATCTTTCTGCCAACTTATTCACGACATTAATCCGCTCCGCCCCTTGTTATCCCAAGAATGTCTTGAGAGGTTTCGACATTTGCTTTCGCATCCGGTCGACTATCATGAGCTCTTCCAGACTCTCATAGTTATAGTTGAACCCAGCCAAATCCATCCATTTCTGGAGGTAGGATTTCAGACGCTGACTGTAGGCGGCGAATAACTCCACCGGCTCTAGTTTCACTGATCAAAACTTCTTCCGATAAGTGTGTGACGTAACCTCATAGCGTTTAAGTAACGCTGTTTTCAACTCATCGTAGTTGTCCTCGTTTCCTGGATGCAGGCGGGAGTAAACCTCGTAACCCGTTTCGCTCAATCCTTGGGACAATTTAAGACACCAATTGTCTCGATCTAGACCCACAGCGACAGACACTGCTTCGAAGCGTTGTAAGTATTGGTCTATTTTTTCTTTGTCTTCCTCATAGACAGCCAAAGGAAACTTCATGGCATGGTAACTATGTCTACCCATGGTGGGTGAACCATGGGGAGAGGATCCTCCTACTGCCCCGTCAGTTTCTCCCTTAGATTGTGACTTGAGCTCAAGTTCCCGCATTCGGTACTCATGCTCTCTTTTATGAGCTTCTTGCTCAGCCTCCAATCTCTTAGCAGCTTTCTCAGTTTCGAGTTCCAATTTTTTAGTGACTTGCTCAGCTTCTATTCTTTTGGTCTCCAACTCCATCTTTTTTAGCTCCAACTCGGCATTTCGATCTTCTCTTTCTGCTTGACGAAAATCTCTTTCCACTCCCTGTATAAACTCTGATAGTGCTGGTCCCGACAAGCCCAATCATTCACCCCTTGCCCTCAGTTCTGCCATATCTAGTTTGGGAGTGGCCATATTTAGAGAAGATGAGTCAGCAGATTGAATGTAAATTCCCCAAAGCAATATATAGATACTCAATATTTAAATCTAATCTATATGTGACACCACACAGCACACCACAAAACAATCGTTCAATGACAAGAGTAGAATTAGGTACAAAGACGTATGTAGAATTGTAAAGTGTGAACAGGGATGATATGTGTCGCAACAACTATCAATATTCACCATAGCTGCATCCTTACCATTCCGGCGTTACCCTCATTAATGTAATGTAACCATCCCATGCGATCCCCCATTAATATCACCTTGGGCCCTGGGGTGAGAGGAATCAACAAGCACACTCTTTTAATTCTATATCATCAGCCTTGGAATTAAATTGACCTTGGTATACACAACCCCTTCAGTCTCTGGATCACAATCTCTCTCACTTCATACCACTGGACAATACACCTCTTCATATTCCTCCAGAACATACCACACAACACTGGCTTCTAACAAATGATAAAATAATTTAATAAAGAAAAGTTTCACGTGTGTGCAATGTATGTGTATAGAACGTCTGTAGTATAGTCTATTGTGTATACGAGATGAGACCAGTCAGTTAAGGATCTTTCATCATAGTGTCCGGCCATACCACATCACAACACAGCAAGTTCAGAGAGACCTCACGGAATGAAGCTTCTCTCCGGCCAGGGGTTTTCCCCACCTTTTTCCCTTTTTTTTTTCCAGTTGGAAAAACCCTTGAATAAAATTTCTGGGTTGCCCTTTTTTTGGTTATAAGGAAAATTT
>JACEFZ010023404.1:0-15376 GCA_014155875.1 Cepaea nemoralis
TTTAAATTGAACAGAGCGAAATCTCGGCTATCACTTGAAGAATCGCCGAAATCCATTTTGAAAAACAGCGTAAAAATCCCGAAAACTATCAAAAAAAGTCTGCAAAAGTCTGTTCAAATTCATTGTAGCGCGTTTACAAATGGCGGCCACGTTGTCAAGCTATCGGCGAAAGTGAAAGTAGCCATCGGAAAGCCGAGAGATCGCGTTTTTACAATGCATAATAGTATCGGCCGGAATCGGACGCTACGCTCGTTTTAAGCGATCGGCCGGTAATGGCCGCTATGCCTTGTAAAGGGTTAATTCAATTATGGGCAGGTTATACAAAATATATCTTTCCTAGTTGTGCTGTGAAATTTAAATTAGCGGCGATATATATATGCCACTGTTTTTTTTTCTTCTATATTTTAAGCTAAAAATGCGAACTGGTGGTGTAGATCCAGCCCGCATGGGGAAAAGAAGAAAATCTCCAAAAACAAAGAGCAAGCGATCTCATGGACAATCACAAGTCTCGTCTGATTCACCTCAGTCACAGCCAACAATTGCTGAAACAGCAGAAACTGTGGAATCTGGTCCTTCAGAAGTTGATAAAGCATCAGCAATGGAAAACTCTGCGTTTGAGCACATTGTCAGTGAGTGCCTGGCCACAACACCTGGCTGTGGCAAGGACAATGTCATAGATATAGCAAAGACTTTTGAGGTATGTTGTTGTTTGCTGTCTGTTTTGTTTAAATATTGTAATTTATGTGTGTGAGAAATGAAATGTCCTGCTGATTAGTTCATTAGTGACTAGCATCCATGTTATATTACAATTTATATGCCGGCTCCGTGGCAAAGGGGTTACGGAAGCAGTTCGTAATCCCGCATACTTGCGTTCAAATCACAGCTGCGAGCAATTTGGCAGCAGACTGTCTTGTGTTGGTTTTTTCAAAATGGTATGGGTGCCGGTCATTCAGAAAGCAATGGCAAACCACTGAACGTACACTTGCCAAGAGATAAAAACAGCAAAAATGCTGGTGTTGACTGCGACATCTTGTAAAGGATATGCGCCTAACTTTTAACTAACACACTCGTAGATGCTTTGTCTTTTTAAGCAGATGCCAACAGTATAAATTAACACAAAGTAATACAGCTTTACAGAACACAATTACGAAAAACACAGGACGTTGTGGTGACTAGCCTTCATAAACAAGCAGATACACAAAACACAACATATTAACACAGGAAAGACACTACCATGACTAAAATTAAGGTATGATAACCGAATGAGAAGAAAGGAAAGATGAGACAAATTAAAAGGGACAAAATGAACAAAAGTGCTGCTTAAAATCCTAGGCTGTGAAACTATGCACATATCAGAGTACCTCCGGCTGCTGCTTCTTATTCTTCTTCTTCTTCTTCTTCTGCCTCCCATTTCCCAAGGCCCGCAACCAAGACATGCCAAGTCCATTGAAGATGTGGTCATGATTGGTTGAATTTTGCAGTTATAATCTTCTACAGCATGAGCTAACCAGTCTCACACTAACCCTCCTCAGCCATGTCTTTCGACATACATGATGGTTACAGTGTTACTGTTCTTTCCTTCCTTTATGGCCGTGTTAACACACGGGCAGTGCTAGGGGTTTAGCAGGAGTGCTTGTTAGTTAGTTAGTCGTGGTTCCAACATCACGGCAAAGGGTCCCCCCCATATTGCTCCGTTCCTCTGCCAGTGAATATCACAAAAAATGCTCACTGCCCCATGTGAACAGTGGAACAGACAGAAGTCTCAACAAACCAACAGCCACTACAGGTATACATGCATAAGGCCGCTGCCACAATGCTTGTGACTGTGGCATACTGATTACACTGATGGCGAGGGACACTGTGATAGAGAAAAGCTAATCCACACGAAAAATTCAGTCCATCAATACTATAAATAGTGTGTATGGACTACCTTGAGTTCAAAGTGAGCGAGCGCCAAAAAAAAAAAAATTCTGGACTCGGTCATTTGGTTCTCAAGTGCAGTTTTCTTGAGGGTTGTCACTGGAGCTACGGAGTTTATGATCTGTTGATGCTTTCAGCAGACCGCACAGCTGAAAGGTGAGCCATAGGGGATAAAACCTGGTGTTATGAAGTCAATCCTTTTGCCTTTCAATTGCTTGAAAACAGAAAATACATTTCAGAAAAAAAAAGTATGTTGTTAACTAATTTGAACATGCTGTCACAAATATAAAAATCACAACTTATTTAGTTTTCAAGATACTTGAAAAGGGGTAGGGAGCAAAGAGGGGTTGTTTGGCTCTTGACTTCACCTTCCTGACGTGATTGACCCAGCCTTTCTCATTTCTGTAGCCTGGCATGTGATTCCCCATGATGAATAATCTTCACTGCCATTTGCAGGACACAGGTCTGTAGCAGCCACATTTCCTCCTTGTCATCCTTTGGCTCGTGGCTTCTGTGTTGTTCAAGATGACTGGTTAATGTATCATCAATTTGAGTTACTTGTACTTTATTTGTCACTGAGGTAATTCATTACACCGATGATAAAAGAAAGCTGACATTACACTGATGATAAAAGAGATTCATCTCATCTCATCATGTTCCTCTTGTACCTTGCGGTGTTGAGGTGAAGTATAAACAGCAGGACAGTGCCCATTTATGGGCTTCATGTATTGATATTCCCATGGACTCTGCTATTCCCTCTGTCCATTGTTTACATTGTAAGCCTCTTCCTCTGCTTCCATCTGGTCTGTACATCATTGCTTGTTGTGGTATACTGTTAGTTGATAGCCTAGTTACATGGCCAAACCATTTTATTTGCTGACATTACACCGATGATAAAAGAAAGCTGACATTAGACTGATGATAAAAGAAAGCTTGTATTGCACCGATGATTAAAGAAAAACTTACATTACACTGATGATAAAAGAAAGCTTACATTATCCTGATGATAGAAAAAAGCTTGCATTTCATCAGTGATAAAAGAAAGCTTACATTACCTTGATGATGAAAGAAAGATTACATAAAATATGATGATCATGCAGTGTAGTGGTGTGAAGAAAACTGACAAATTGGACATGGTATTCCTCATAAGAAAAAGTGACCTGTGACTTATGTGAATATTCTGTCTGCTAGGCAACTTGTGCCTCACAGGGAAGAATTTCCTGTTCTGGATGCATGAGAATCTTATACTCTGGATGAGGAAGAAAATAATAAGACCAGTGGACTAATGTCACTTCTGAGAGTATCTACATCAAGATATCCTGATTTATGTGCCAGCAGCTGTTTCGAATATGGTATGCAGAATTGAACACAGAAGAAGACATCCTAAGTCAATACTTGCCACGGGAATCTGTTTCCTTGTTTAATGTATGGTCACTGGTGGTTAATGTGCTAATTATATCCTAATTTAATATTTTTATGTAGTGTATTTTAGAATAGCTGTATGTTGGTTTGTTTGTGTTTGTTCTGTGCCAATGAAGGCTTTGGCCGCGACGTCCATTTTGTTTCTTGTAATCGTCTTCTAGTAAAGCTCACAATCTACTTTCCATTAATTGGTGATTCATTCATTACCTAATTATATCCTCTTCAGGCAGCCGCAGATGCAGAATTATCAAAAGAAGAACCAGTAACAATTGTTGTCAATGAGGAGGCAGCTGCAGAAGCACTTAAAAGCAATGATCAAAAAGACAGTAATGAGAACATAGATGCTCAGGAAAGTGAAACTTCATCCAATGCAACATGTCTTGTGGTAGACCCAGCTTTGATGAGGGTAAGATTTTTAGTTTCATTCTGAGTAATTTGTATTTGCCAATATATTTGAATGATTTTTTTATTATTTGTATTATTAATTTTCATCTGTGGCTTAGGGGATAGTGAGACAAAATTCCCTGATATACCGAGTTGATTTGAAATCAGCTGTGGGCGAATTGGAAGCTGCTCGCTTTGCATTGATTTCCATGATGAGATGTACAGATGGGTGATTGATCAATAAGGGGATTTTTGTATTCTGGTTCAGCGAAACCTTGGCAGATATGAATGCTGGTTCCAAATGTTGCTGTATGTAGCCGGGGTGCAGTGTTGGGGTGAGCGCCCAACATTGCTTAAATACCCCAATGGCTCGTGAATACATAACCTATGCAGCAAAAGTCCAACTCCTGGCCTTCACGTGGCGGAACTGTTTCTACTAACAGGAGAAGGGGTGGCGGCGATTTTCTGGCGCCGAAAAATAACCAGTGTGCTCTAGATGTGTATACACATACATGCATGTGCAGACACATGTATGCGTGCGTACACATCTAAACTCGAGTGAGACCACAGTCTGCTCTAGCAAAGGAAAGGTGCTGAAGACGGAGGCAACCAGCCAGGAGGCGAACCGCAGAAATCAGGATGCCACACAATTATGCAAAATGGAATATGTCGACTACTGCTAAATGTTGTGGTGCTCGCCCTGCTTTGGACCCCCAGGCAGGTGCAGTGCCGGGCCCTCTGTCTCGAAAGGGTCCAACCCCAACTACTGGTGGTCCTTCTCAGATGTTCTGTGGAGCCAGGGGACATGAGAATAGAACGGCTGGCCATACTAAACAAAGACTTAAAATAATGCACTGGAATGCGGAGGGAGTCAGCAACAAAAAAATAGAATTAGAAAACATCCTGGACCAAGAAAAAGTAAGCATATGTTGCTTGCAAGAAACTCACCTCAACGAAAATATAGCCTTCAATATCAGAGGCTACCAGTGTTACCGATCTGACCGAAAGGACAGGCGAAAAGGTGGGAAACTTACCCTTGTATAAAATAACATCACTGCTTCCCAAATTGAAGTTTACATGGAAGGGGCTGAGTATCAGACACTTAAACTTAAGACAGGCTATACAGACCTACATTTCATCAATTACTACTGTCCAAGTGACCGCCCACAGGCACTGGACACACTGCCATTAACAGAAAAAATGATTGTGTGTGGCGATTTCAACAGCCACTCTCAGAGTGGGGGCTATGATCACATGGACCAAAGAGGAGAGAGACTGGAAGACTGGCAGGATGAGAATAGATTCATCTTGGTTAACAAGCCGTCCGACCCACATACTTTCTACTCGAGATCATGGCACACTACAACTACACCTGACCTGGCTTTCCATTCACCAGACCTGGAGTGGAACATTACACGAATTGTTGGGAAACAGCTTGGTGGCAGTGACCATCGGCCAGTCTTTCTAACTGTAGAAAATGAGCTTGTAAGTGAAAGCAGCACCCTCTCGAGGTGGAACTACAAGAAAGCAGACTGGGCAATGTACAAGAATCGCACCAGCATACTGGTTAGAAACCTGAACACTGAGAAAGATATAAGTAAAGTAGTTGAAGAGTTTAAGAAATGCATACTACAGGCAGCGCGAGAAACAGTACCAAGAGGAGCCCGTAAACAATATAAACCCTACTGGAGTAGTGAACTGGAACAGTTGCATAATGATGTGGAAGTGTGTAGAAAGCAAGCAGAGGCCACACCCAGCCAAGAGCACCACAATAAATTCCAGCATGCAAAAGCCAAATTTCAAAGGGCCAAGCTGCAGGCTAGACAGAAAAGCTGGCAGGAAAAAACAGTGTCTCTGAACTTTGAAAGAGACACAAGGAAATTGTGGAAGCTAATAAAACAACTTAACGATGAGGGCACAGGGAGAAACTCAAAAATTGCACTACATAAAGATGGAAACATCTTAACAAGAAAGCAAGCAGCTGACGATTTTGCGGACTCATTCGCACAAGATAACAATATCAAAATTAGTTTAGAGAAACAACAAGAGATTAGAGAGAAACGGCAACATACAGGACAGAAGGAAATAGTACATGAGGTTCCAGAGGCACCCATCACAATCAGCGAACTGGAGCTAGCCATATCAAAACTGAAAATGAGAAAGTCACCAGGAGCTGATGGTATCTCCAATGAAATGATCAGGAACCTAGGAACAGAGGCCAAAGCAAAGCTGTTGCAGATCTTCAATAACAGTTGGACCTTAGGCAGTGTTCCACAAGCCTGGAGAGAAGCAATCATGATACCCCTCCTAAAATCAGTGAAAGATAGTTCCATTGCCTCTAGCTACAGACCAATTAGCCTCACCAGCTGTCTCTGCAAAACACTGGAGCACATCGTCAATCACAGACTGCAGTGGTACATTGAAAGTAAAAACATCCTTGTGCCACAGCAGGCTGGCTTTAGGCAGTGCTACTCTACGGAAGATCAGACAATCTACCTCTCTCAAGAAATTGAGGATGCATTCCAAGAGAAGAAGCTGGTGCTTGCGGCATGGATAGATTTGAAGAAAGCCTTTGACAAAGTCTGGAAAGAAGGTCTGATGAAGAAACTGAGAAACTGCAAAGTCAATAGAAGAATGTACAAATAGATGAAAGCATACTTGCACAACAGAAGAGCCCGAGTACAGATAGACGGACTAAAGAGCAAGAAAGTACTACTGCATCACGGCGTTCCCCAGGGCGGAGTCTTGTCCCCCACACTTTTTCTAATCTTCATCAGTGATCTCGTTGCTAATCTACCGCATGGAATTAAAGTGGCAATGTATGCCGATGACCTAATTCTATGGAGCACAAATGAACATGCATCAGTGGCCACCAGATTGCTACAAAGAGCTGTAGATATATTTGTTGCATGAGCAAATAGATGGTGTGTCAGCATAAACACTGACAAGTGCAGCACCACCTATTTACCCTCTCTCCAAAACAAAAGGCAGGGATCATCCAGATAAATAGAACACCCCTAAGAGAAGATAAAGAACCAACATACCTTGGAGTAACATTTGATGGCAGGCTGACATGGAGAAAGCACATCAACAAAGCAGTAGCAAAAGCAAGAAGGAAAATAGCCATCCTGAGAAAGCTAAGTGGAACCACATGGGGAGCCAGTGGGAAAATACTTAGCAAAGTTTATCAACAGAGCATACGACCACACCTGGAATACGGGTCAACTGCGTGGTGTTCGGCATCAAAAACCACACTACAAGAGCTGGACAAAGTGCAAAATCAAGCACTTAGAGTCACCACAGGAGGGATGAGATCAACCCCTATAGTGGAAATGGAGAAGATGGGGAGGACACAAGCACTGAGTGAGCGCAGAGATACGAAAACGCTAATACAAGCAGAAAAGTTCCTCAGCTTGCCAGGCCACCCTATGAAGAACAGATTTGAAAACCTAGCTATGGGGCGGTTGAAAAGAAGTAGTTTTATCCACCAGGCCAAACGACTCTGCAGAGAAACCACCGATCTGCCCACAGTTGGTATCCCCCTAACAACTATTCCAGAGCGAACTCCATGGAAAGATGAGCATAGACTATCATTACAAATCCAGACAAAAGTGAGAGGAATATTTGACAAGGAAGAACAGAACAGTGTGCAGCGCAGAACAGCCACTCTCAGCTTCCTTGATGAAGAATACCCACAGGACCTCTGGATCCGAGTCTACACAGATGGGTCAGCACAAAATGCTGTTCGAAATGGAGGAGCGGGAGTGTACATAGAATACCCAAATAATACTAGGGACACAGCTAGAGTACCGACAGGAAAGTACTGCCATAACTACGATGCTGAAATTGAGGCAATCAAGATAGCAACAGAGAAATTACTAAATACCAGCAATGGTACACAACCTGTGGTGCTATTGACAGATGCAAAATCAGTACTCGAGGCGCTCCTGTCTGGGAAATTGCCAGTACTAAGGACACTACTTTCTGAACTTAGCAGTCAGCATAAGGTCACCATACAGTGGATACCATCCCACTGTGGAGTACCCGGAAACGACAGAGCTGATCAATTGGCTAAGGAAGGAGCCAAAGAAGAACAGCCTGATGTGCCCGTTACATACCACCAAAAGAAAAGAATGATCAAATCAGTCAGAAAGCCACCAAAACCTGCTCAAGATGACTACCACGTTATAGACAGACCAGAACAAGTCATTATTCTGCGCCTCAGAACAGGGCACAATAGATTACGCAACCACATGTATACAAAATTCAAGATTGGTGAAACAGCCATGTGCACATGTGGATTGGCGTCGCAGACAGCAGAGCACATACTCCAAGACTGCCCAAAATATAACATATCTAGGCAAACCTTCTGGCCTAGAGAGACGACAGTGGAAGATAAACTCTATGGACCGCTGTGTGAACTGAAAAAGACAGTTCAATTCATACAAGAGACAGCATTGTAGTTATAGACATATATCAAGCGAACAAAAGAAGAAGAAGAAGAATGAATGCTGGTCACTTTCTGCAGATTTTCAGTGAAATATCTAGACTTTTGAATACAACTGTTACAAAAACTTCTGCTCGTGTTGTGTATAAAAGATTTATTAAAATGTCTGTGTTCGTTAATTGCTATATACCTATACAGGCTAGCAAAAACCATGATAGTCAGCTGTGAAACATCTAAAGCTTGCATGGTATGGCCACGTAACTCTCTTGAAAAGAGAATGAAAGAATGAAAAAAATTAGAACAATAAAGAGAAAATGAATATCTTTTAATTCTTCTCATCCCGTTCTTATGCCTTAATGTAGCCACTGGAGACGTCTTCTCCATATATATGTGTTTTGTGTATGTATTTGTTTGCTGATGAAGGCTAGTCGCCGCAACATCCTGTCTTTTTCGTAATTCTGTCCCGTAATTCTGTATTACTTTGTGTTATTTTATATTGTTTATATTTCCACAACTTTACCACAGTTCCACTAATTTTATTCATACTATTACTTAACAGGGATTATAGAAAAGAAGAAGTAGAAGAATTATATTATTTCCTTTGAACTGTTTGTGTATGTTTAGATAACTGAATGTCTCCTGTATCCATCTGCCAGAAAGCACACAGTGAGACAGATCTGTATGCTAGTGAGCAGGAGATATGTGATGATAACGAGTCTGTACACTCCACTGACACAACCTCCACCCAGGAGAGCGAATTTATTAACCCAAAAGGAGTTCGCTTCTTACAGCAGCAGCCGCAAGCATCGGAAAGTAAGAATAAGTCTAGTCTGGATATTTAACGTATTTATTAAGTTAACAACAAATGTATAGGACCCTCTTTCATGCTGTGAGTTATGTTGGGTAAATGATGCTAGCCCCATACTTTTAGATACATCTGTAACCCGGGAAGGTTAATCCGGTCAACAAATGCCCGCATAAGTCGGATGTGTCGGCCTAGCGGCTCAAGAACACAGCTCTGCTGTAAATAGGCACAACGCAATCATGTCCGAAAAAACTCTCAGGATGAACGCAGAAGAAGAAGGCACATCTGTATTCAATGGATGATATGTTCAATAGCACACCAGCTGCCGTTCTTCCTCTTCTTTTTCTTCTACTTCTACTTCCTCCTATTCCTTTTCTGCTGCTGCCCTTTACCCCCCCACTGGAGTATATGTCCTCAACCAACTCACACCAAGCCGTCTTCTCTTTTGCTGTCTCCTACAGCTTCCTGCAAGTCCTCCCCATGTTACTCATTTCTGTCTTTAATTCTCTTCTCCATGTGCTGTTAGGATTCCCTTTATTTCATTTTCGCTGTGGGCTCCAGAGAAAGGTCTTTCTATTATAATCCAGGTTTTAATAAAATGTATGTCCTATCCAGCACCAGCGTATTTTCCTCACCTCTTCGTTTACTGGAATGTATCTTGTTTTTTTCCCTAAATCCTGCATTAATGATTCTGTCATACTATTTTAATGTGTCTATTCTGCATAGGCACCACTTAATATATGTTTGTAGTTTATTAGTAATTGTTTTAGTCATTCTGCGTGTTTTTATGCCATACAGAAATACTTGATTTCATGTTAGAGTTAAATAGTCTAAGTTTGGCACTAGGTTTTATGTCTTTTGACTTCCACACACCTAGTGCTATGAAGGTTCCTCTTACGTTTTGTATTCTTATTTTATCATCTCTAACTTTTCCCCCATTTTTGTCTACTTTGTTACCTAAATCATCATCATGTGCCATGCTAATAAGCTTGCACGGTCATGTTTTTCCATCTCACACAATCACCAGAGTCGTGGATCAGCTCTTTGTTCTTGTCTTGATCATGCCACGTGGCCAAGCCATCTACTTCATTGCCTTCCCATTATTCTTTTCCCTTCCCATTATTCTTTTCCCTTCAGTCTTGCTAATTGTCACCAAGTTCTCTAATTTCTTTCTTCTCATAACGTGTCCAAACATTTTTGACTATCTACATCTAATTTCTCTATAGTGTCTGAATAAAAGTAGGCTTTCCAGCCAGAACATCTATTTTGTCACTTGTGCTTGTAGTCTTGTCAATCTTACCAATTTCACTTTCCGTTTTTGTTGATTTACACACTCTGCCTAACCGTCCAATACTAATAATAATATGTACTGTTCTGTAAAGTTGACCTATAAGAAGAAAACTGTCTTGTAACATTCAACAGTGGGTCCTGTCCAGCTGATACCTTACGGCCTGCCCTGTGTCAGGGAGCTGTTTCGGTTCCTGGTGTCACTGACCAATCCCCTGGACCGACACAATACTGATGTGATGGTCCACATGGGACTGAGTTTGTTGATCGTTGCCCTGGAAACAGCAGCAGACCAGATCAGCTGCTACAGTTCTCTTCTCTACCTAGTGAAGGATGAGCTGAGCCGTAACCTGTCTGTGGTAAGTCTAGTCACTGCAATTCTGGCATGTCATGAACAAAGATGTTATCATTATGGCATGTCATGAACAAGGATGCTATCATTCTGGCATGTCATGAACAAAGATGTTATCATTATGGCATGTCATGAACAAGGATCCTATCATTATGGCATGTTGTGAATAAAGATGTTATCATTATGGCATGTCATGAACAAGGATGCTATCATTCTGGCATGTCATGAACAAAGATGTTATCATTATGGCATTGCACAAAGATGCTATCATAATGGTATAGCACATACAAATATTCCATCATTATGGTAAAGTATGTACAGAGATGCTATCATTATGGCATATCACAAAGATGTTACCATTATGATATAGCACATACGCCTGCAGAAGTCGGATGTGTCGGCCTAACGGCGCAAGAACGCAGCTCTGCTGTAAACAGGCACAACGCAGTCACATCCGGAAAAAAAATCCGGATGAACGCAGAAGAAGAAAGAAGATATAGCACATACAAAGATGCTATCATTATGGCATACCACTTAAAAGATGCTATCATTATGGCATATCACGTAAAAAGATGCTATCATTATTTTATATCACTGAAAAAGATGCTATCATTATGACATATCACTTGCAAAGATGCTATCATTATTGTATAGCACATACAAAGATACTGTCATTATGTTATAGCACATACAAAGATGCTATTATTATGATACTGCACATAAAAAGATGCTATCATTATGGCATAACACTTATATGTGATATACATTAGGGGATCAAGGGTGAAAGAATACAGAAGATGTATTTTCTGAAAATAAAAACATAAATAATTTCTGTAAGTAAACAATTAGGAACTGGGTAAAACAAAATATCAAATCAGTATAATTATTTTACTTTTGATTGCAGTTACTACAGTCAGAACGTCTGTCAATATTTGCTGCATCTCTACGACTGAGCTTTCTCTTATTTGAATCTATGAGGTCACATCTAAAATTTCAGTTGGAGGTAAGTTGTCTATGTATGCTTTTTGTTCTTTGCCTTGTTTTATTTTTGTTTTTTATATTGTTTTTTTTTTCTGCTATTGTTGGATATAGAAGTGTTTGACAGTCATGATTACTGAGTGCCATGCCAGCCCATGTGGATTTTCATGTTTCTCCACAGCTCTTGTTTTCCAGCATTGTGTGTCACTTCATGTAATGTTATCATTCCATGACGGTTAAATACAGCCAAGAGTCTTCTCTCTCTGCCTTCCTTTATTTTTCTCCCTCCACCCCATTCATTTTGTCACTTGTCACAAAATGTTTGTTTCTGTCTACTGGGAGTCAAACCTTCTTCATACACAGCTATAAATTGATGTCTTACTGTTCTCCCATGGAAACTAATAGTTAAATTTTAAAGGCAATATTATCAACTTCACTGTATCAATTGTTACTTCATCTAGCTCAGGCTGGCTTCACAGAATGGCCATGTGTTCAAATTCCCATAGGGACATGATTTTAACAACAAATTGACTTGGGTTCCCAGGTAAACCCAGCTCAAAAACGGTGCCAGGAACTATTCTGGGAAGTAAAGTTGGGTGCCATGATACTGACTATGGACCCATCAAGTGCCGATTGGTCTATACAAATATGGAGATAGCACCATAAACACAATACATGGCAGGGTATGGAACAAGGTTGTTGACTTTTACTTTATACCCAAAATTTCTGTATCAGGACAGCAGTCATCAGTTCTTTTAGTGTTTCTTATCCTTGAAAATTAATTGGACAGTCATAATGAGCAATCTGGACATTTTGAGGGAAGCTAAATCGCAAAGACAACTTATCACAAACATCAGAGAGAAGCAGTCATTGCTTTTTGGCAACATTATGAGAAGACAAAAACTGGAACATGTCGTGGCAACCAGAAAGATTTGCGGAAAGAAAGATAGAGGAAGACTGCGGGAGAAGATTCTTGATAGTCTTGTGTCATGGCACAGAAGGTAGTCAGCACAACACAAATTGATTCATGCTGTCGGAGATCATAATTTGTGGAGAGGCATGATGATCCTTGAAATTTATATTTAAGATTTTAAAGTCTATTCCTTATACCCCTAGGATTCTACAAAAGTACTTAATGTAGCAAATGTTCTGCCTGGCAGTTTATCACATTATGCTAACATATATATCATATGTGAGAATATTTATCACTTTATGCTAAAATATGTATCATTTTTTGTGGGAATATTTGTCACATTGTGCTAAAATATGTATCATATTATGCGAAAATATTTATCACATTATGTTAAAATATCACATTATGTTTAATATGTATAATGTTTTGTTAAAATGTGCATCACATTATGTTAAAATATATATCACATTATGTTAAAATGTGTGAGAGGTTTCATGCACTGGCTTTTAAGATTGATGTTTCCAGAACAAGATTGCTGTATTATTGGTGTTTGTTTTATGTGATATTTATTTGACCTTTCGCATTTCTGCTGTTAAAATAATTAAGGCAAATACATTAACTCTCCATTTGTTATGCATTTCTGCAGAACTATTTGCTGCGGCTGTGTGACCTGATAGTCTCCGATAGCTTGAAGATAACTTATGATCACAGAGAAATTGCTCTTGATCTCATTGTACAGTTGTGGAGGATCCCTGGCTTGGTGACAGAGTTGTATTTAAACTATGACTGTGATCTCTATTGTTCCAACCTCTTTGATGACATGACAAAACTTCTGTCCAAGGTAAATTTGTCGTTTGCGTTCATTTTCTTATGGATGATCTTTATTTAGAGTTGTGGTTGTGCAGTGGCTAGCATGCTTTCCAGTTGGTCCGGTGGTCATTGGTCGAATTTGTTTCAAGGCAGATTTTTAACATTGACTTGGGCTGCCAGGTTGACCCAGCCGAAAGTGGGCGCCAGGAAATGTTCTGGGAAGTAAAGATGGCCGGAGTGATATTGAGTACATCGCCCACCTAGTGCTGATTGGTCGGTGTTAATGGGTTTACCTTTTATTTGTTTATATTCGTTATTTGCAAAGGACATGCTGCATGTCTAGGTTTTGGGTTTAAATCTCCCTTGAGATGGAATATTTTATTTCAATCTTATTTTATTCAACGGGCTCACTGAAACCACTGACGGGCAGAAAAAAAACAAAACGGGCAGTTCTTCAAGAAGCAGCTGAATATTGCAAATTCATTAGAGAAATTAAATGAAGACAGACAAGATTTTTTTTTTTTTTTTATAGAGAGAAATAAACTGGAAAGCTAAATAACAATTGGCAAACTTAATGGGAAAAGAGTAAGAGGAAGACAAAGTGATACATACCTGGATGGCTTGTTCAAATGGAATAATCGGGACAAAACACAGAGTTGATATGAGACTGATCATCATTTGAGATAATTCATTATCTTTTCAGCATGGCACATGATAATGATGGCTCCTGGGTATCAGAAAATGTTCTGGGAAAAGAAGATGGATGGCGGATTTCATACCTCATCAGAGTTTGTCAGAGACAAGTCTCATGTGAAGATAACTCTTCATCTGGCAGAGTTATTGCTAAAACTGTTTTGATCACACTCTAGAGATATTCATTTCATTGTAATTTAAAATGCTAGGTAGTCATGTGCAGATACTTTTGTTTCAGAATGCTTTTCCAGTTTCTGGGCTGTATACAATTCATCTTTTGTCACTTGATGCACTGATAACTGTGATAGATGGCATTGAACAGCACTGCCAGAGCAAAAATCTGGCCAAAACTGTTGCTATATCTGCAGATAATGCCAGCAGTATAAAAACACTGGATGGCCAGTCAGGTAATTCTGCTTCTTTTATGTTTGTTCATTTGTTAGTAATGATAGATGTTGGAGTGTCGGCTCTGTGGCGAAGGAGTTACGGACGCAATTCGTAATCCTTTATACCACGCTTGAAGCACAGCTGCGGGCAAATTGGAAGAATGAAAAAAGATCTACACTGTTTTCAACCTGGTCTTCTTGAGTTAGAGATGGACACCTCATATCTAAGGACACTATCAGCAGAGCTTTACTGTAGTGAGTAGCACACTAGCTTCTCACTTAAGACAATTTTTTCAGACTGCACGCGGGACTGGGATCAACTGAGCTTGTAAAATGGGTACCAGAGATTTACCTGGAAAGGAAAGATGGTGTGGCATGGAGCTTGTAAACCCACCTCTAATACTTTTGTAAAGCTGAACAAAAGCTTTCTATTTTCCCATTATTCATTGTATTTTCACAGTTTACTGCAGTTAATTCTGTTTGATTTAATTTCATTTATAAAGTTTGGCACACACTCTATTTTACCTTTAGGTTTAATGTTAATGCTAATATTTTAAAAACAAAACCCTCATTTTAAAGTCGTGTTGAATAATTAATGCAGTGTAACAACTCTATCATCAAGCCTGTGGTTTCAACAAATTGGATGAAGGAAGATAGGTGCTAAGTAAAAAAAAAATTATTGACAGATCATTGTCACATGTTTACATCTGTTGGTTGTCATTGACTAGAGCAATGGAGCTGTTTGCCCTCATAGTTTATGCTCTGTAATATCTTATCCTGGCATTTTACCACAAAGGTCTAAATTTTAATGTGTGACTTTTTTGATATTCTACAGATTCGATGAGATGTCGTTTGCTTTAGTCTTATACTCATAATTACAGTTATATGTTTAGATTTACAGATATATGTTTATATTTTGTATTTTAATTTTACTCAAATGGACTGCAGAATATTTATATAAGAACTCAGGAAAACCCCG
>JACEFZ010023406.1:0-15120 GCA_014155875.1 Cepaea nemoralis
GTGTTTCATTAGCGGTATGTCGGAAAGAATATCGCGGGAGCATCTATTCTCGCAAAACGATGACAATAAAGATTAGTTGCAAGGAGAATTAGGTTTTGAAGCCTTCATCTGGTCTATGTCAGTTTGAAAAAAATCACTGAATTGGTCGCATGTAATATGATTTGATGGTAAAGAATTGCGGAAGTTATACTTGTTTGTCAAGGTGTTAATTGCCTTCCATATATCCTTACTATATTGGGTAGTGATCGCTCACTGCACAATTGGGTACGGTGCATTATATGATGTTGTCTGAGCAAGTTACATAAATGTGATCTATGACTGTTGAAGATGACTTTATTACTCTAGTAGCTTGTTGAACTATGAGACACTTGATGACCTGCCAACCATAGTGGAAGTAAACAAAACCATCCAGCAACTCTCCATCGGCAAGGCACCTGGTCCTGACTCCATCCCAGCAGAGATATACAAGTCAGGTGGGCCGGTCCTAACAGAGCAGCTTCACCAAGTATCACGAAAATAAACTTGATGTTCGATCAATGACAAACAAGACCCGACATTAGTCTGCAAAAACAAGCAACCCTTTGATGTTGTATGAAATGAGAAAAATACGTCCGCGTCAAACTGTCTGCCTACGGTCGGCATTTCTGTATGATCTGGATTGTTCGAGAAACAAATACGTCGCGTTACAATGTCTACACCGGTCGGCATTTTGTTAACAAATTGTTGCTCGAGACGAACAACGGCGTCATCTGTCTGCAAGGCGGGAGTCGGCCTTTGAAGTGTAAGACGGAATGTCTGACTAGAAGTCGGATGGAGTCTGTGATGTGGGGAGAAGGTCTCTGGCTCACAGACAGCCAGGATCCTGGTTGTATGAGACAAAGAATTCCTCAGATGAAAGTGAACTGGACGGCGGATTGACTCCAGTTAGTCTAGAACAGGAGGAGGAAACCAGATTCTGGACGGATCAGCGTCTAGACTTTTTGGTGACGTCACTCCAGCCCATATAAAAAAAAACGTGGGAGTTAGTCGATCAAGATTTCTGAAGTGGGAAAGATCGGTGCAGTTTTCCGAGTTGTGCTCAATGAAAGAAACTAGGGTGTCAAATTGTTGATAGTTATTGGCGGACATAGATCCAGTCTGTGATCGCCTAGTTTCGATTAGCAACCGGAATAGGCATATGGTAGGCTATTAATCATATCTAACTTAGAGTATGATTAGGAATAGAGTACAGTACTGTGCGGTGATATAATGTATTATAGGTGTGGTGATATAATGTATTATGATTAGTGATAGAATGTTCTATAAGTGTGGTGCTAGAAAGTATCATAGGAGGGTCGGCACTAGTATTCTATTGTGTGGCTTCAACTAGCTTGTGTGATATATCATTTTACTCAGGGAGTTGAGGATATTGTAGTGGAGTAATAATTAGAGAGATTAAGGATGGTTGAGAGGGAGGAGAGGAATGTGAAATGGTAGGATCTTCCAGTAGGGCATCTGCTGGGTTTATACCCGTTCCTTTATTCTTTCCTGGTGTTGCCATGTCTCAGATCATATGATGAGTTATTTGGCCGTATGACAGAGATCGGATCTCTGTTATAGATCTGAGTGCTGCTATTGGCCTACACTCACCTAATTCCGGCCAGGACTGAGTTGCCCTCACCTTAGTATTCTCTATTCTACAGGTTCCATTTACAGGTCCACGTATGTGTGCTATGATTTTCAACAGTGAAGCTAACACATTTTAGAAGATGATGGCTCAGAATTTGAAGACAGAAGTTGCTGAGAGGCCGCTACATTGGGCTTATACCCAAGTTGGTTTGCGGGAACCTGGCTTCTGCTGAGCAGGACATGCTGATGAGATTTATGTTTAGCAAGTGATAGTTGTATCACTGAACAGTCAGAACATTGTAGATATACACTACTGATACCAGGAACATTCATACAAAATTCATACTGATACCTAGAACATTCAGAGTGTGGTGTTAATATGGAGAATCTTTAAAACCAGTGACACTAGATCCATTAAGATTTCCCCAGTAACAGTGACAATAGGGTTAGAATTTTTCTGATTAACAATCAGTTAAGTAACAGAGGAAATTCATAGTGGGAATCAGATTGAAGACTCTCATTAGACAGTGTTTGTCATGGGTGTCCAAGCATCCTAGTGGTTCAAGAGACAACGGATGAAGTCTTCACATGACCGGAGAAGCATCAGCTCGGTGAGGTGTTTTGTATGGAATACATGGTGCTAGTGTGTTCTCAGCACAGTGATGAGAATGACTATACTCCTGAACACTGATCTGAGTCTATAGACACTTTAGAGTACACGTCACACATTCTACACTTTATACACACACACACTTCTCCTACATATACTCTTTGCTTTAATAAATTTCGTGTTTTTATTTGTTGGAGCTAGAGTTGTCAAGTATGTTATGTTGGGGAAGAATGAGAGGGGGCATGATCCCGGAGTGAGTAAGAGTGAGAAGAAGGTGTCTTCAGATTGAGGGAGTGTTGTGGACGGAGTCTGCTGGATATCTCCAGGATAGAGATATTGAATTAAAACAAATGTGGGTGTTGATTCCCCTCACTCCAGGGACGACACTAAAGTGGTAAAGAAGAACAAATAACTACTACGACATTCATTCTTTACACACGACACCAAGTATTTACAAACATATGGGTGAACGAGACCATGCCACAAGATTTCAAGGACGCGTCGATAGTCCACCTTTACAAACGTAAAAGAAACCGCCAATCCTGTGACAACCACCGAGGCATCTCCTTGCAGGGAAGATACTCGCCAGAATTCTTCTCAATCGCCTCACAGCCCATCTCGATCAAAGTCCTCTTCCTGAGAGTCAATGTGGCTTCACAAAAGAACGTGGAACTGTTGACATGATTTTCGCTGCAAGGCAGCTGCAAGAGAAATGTCAGGAACAGAACTGCGAAATGTTCTCCACTTTCATTGACCTTACCAAGGCTTTTGATACAGTCAGCAGAGAAGGACTGTGGAAGATTATGGCAAAATATGGCTGTCCACGAAGGTTTGTCCAAATAGTGCGGCTATTTCATGATGGCATGCAGGGAAGAGTACAGGAAAATGGTGAACTGTCTGAACCCTTTCCTGTCACCAATGGAGTGAAGCAAGGATATGTCCTGGCACCAACACTGTTCAGCCTCATGTTTTCAGCCATGTTGATGAATGCCTTCGAGAACGATGACATTGGAATAGACATCAACTACAGTATGGATGGAAAGTTATTCAATCTCAGAAGGCTGAAAGCTAAAACCAAAATTAACAGCGACACCGTCAGAGAGCCCTCGTGTTTGCTGATGATTGCGCTATATGCGCCAACTCAGAGGCGGACATGCAACATAATAATTCAGCTTTCTCACATGCCTGTGCCAACTTTGGGCTCAATATCAACTTGGAGAAGACTGTAGTTATGTACCAGCCAACTCCAGGGAATAATCACACTGTGCCGAATATCAAAGTGAATGATCATAGACTAAGTGTTGTGGACAAATTCACCTATCTTGGCAGCACTGTGTCACAAGCTGTCACAATTGATGACGAAGTGAATGCAAGAATCTCCAAGGCCAGTCCGGCCTTTGGCAGACTGTACAAGAATGTATGGGACAGAACTGGAATAAGCCTGCGAACAAAGTAAAAGTCTACAAAGCAGTTGTATTATCCACACTGCTATATGCTTGTGAAACCTGGACTGTTTATCAGCGACACGCAAGGAAATGAAACCACTTCCACACAGTCTGCCTAAGGAAGCTACTGAAGAATAAATAGCAAGACAAGATTCCAGACACTGAAGTCCTAGAAAGAGCATCCATGTCCAGTATCCACACTCTACTGATGAAGAATCAGATTCGCTGGGCTGGTCACTTGACTCGCATGCCAGATCACAGGCTCCCTAAACGAATTTTTTTACAGCGAACTGCGTTGTGGTAAACGCTTCCAAGGTGGCCAGAGGAAACGCTTTAAAGACACTCTGAAAATCTCACTGAATGCTTTTGGAATTCATCATGACACCTGGGAGGCTGCAGCCAGAGACCGAAATTCGTGGCGTGCATCATTACACAAGGGTGCAGTCATATGTGAGGCAACCAGGACTGCAAGAGCTGTGAAGAATAGGCAGGACAGAAAAACCAGTGCAGGGTATCCTCCTCCAGAAACGTCAAGCATTCTTTTCCCACATTGTCAAAGAACATTTCGAGCCAAAATAGGCCTTATCAGCCATTTTAGAACCCAAGGCTCCATACCTTCAACCCCACTGGATGAAATGAATGGTCATCATCATTCTTGATGGACAAATAACAGGAAAATGTAGCAAAGAAACAATCATCCCAGAACTGTATGCAATACTTCAGCTCTGCTGGAAAGAAAAATCAGCACCACAAGATATGAAAGACGCGAACATTGTTACCCTTTATAAAAACAAAGGCGACAGAAGCGACTGCAACAACTATCGCGGCATTTCCCTACTCAGCGTTACAGGTAAGATTTTTGCTCGAGTACTCCTTAAAAGGTTACACATTCTTGCTGAAAAAACATACCCCGAATCACAGTGCGGATTTAGACCTAACAGGTCCACCATCGATATGATGTTCTCACACCGGCAGCTCCAAGAGAAGTGCAGAGGAAGCCATTATAGATTACTTTCATCGATCTCATAAAGGCATTTGACCTCGTGAGCAGAAACGGCCTTTTTAAAGTCCTTGAAAAGATAGGATGTCCACCCACCCTTCTTAGTCTCGTGAAATCATTTCACGAAAACATGCAGGGGACCATTTTATTTGACGGCTCAACATCCCAGCCATTCAGCATCAGCAGTTTAGTAAAGCAGGGCTGCGTGCTTGCTCCTACATTTTTTGGTATCTTCTTCGCCGTTCTCTTAAGGCAGGCATTTGGGTCTGCCACTGAAGGCATATACCTCCATACAAGATCTGATGGTGAACTTTTTAACCCATAAAGACTCAAGGCAAAGACCACAATAAGATAAAGATGCATAAGAGAACTACTTTTTGCAGATGATGCAGCACTGACTACTCATACAGCAGAAGATCTCCAACGGCTCATAGATCGTTTTGCAGCCGCCTGCAAAGACTTTGAGCTCACCATCAGCCTAAATAAAACACAGGTGATGGAACAAGATGCTGGTGCGCCTCCATCAATCAAAATAAATTTCTAATTACGAATTGAAGGTCGTCCACGAGTTTGTGTTTTTGGAGTCGAAAATATCAGATAATCTTTCATTAGAGACAGAAATCGACAGACGCATCGGAAAGGCAGCCACAACATTTTCCAGGCTAACTAAAAGAGACTACCAGAGCATACAAAAGTTCAAGTATATAAAGCTTGTGTTGTTAGCACCCTACTGTATGGGTCTGAATCCTGAACCCTGTACTCAAGACAGGAAAGAAAGTTGAACTCCTTCCATATGAGATGTCTGAGACGTATCCTGGGCATATCATGGAAAGACCACATAACAAACAAACATGTGCTTGAAAGAGCAGATATTACCACAGTGCACTCGCTCCTCAAGCAGAGACGCCTGCGGTGGCTGGGCCACGTATCTCGAATGGAGGATGAACGTATTCCAAAAGATCTCCTATACGTATAACTAGCCACAGGAAAGAGGCCAACCAGAAGACCCGAAATGCGATATAGGGATGCGTGTAAACAAGATATGAAAACCCTTGGCATAGACCCAGACACGTGGGAAAGAGTTGCAACAGCTGGAGAAGAGGTGTACGAAATGGACTGTGCTCTTTGAGAGCAATTTGATCCAACAAACTGAGGATAGGCGGCACAGGCTTAAAACGCAGTCACTTACTGCGGGACCTGCCTCGTCTTACAGATGCGGAAACTGTGACAGGGATTGTAACTCTCGCATTGGACTATACAGTCACCAGCGGTGCTGTCAGGTACCTCCCCAGCAGCATAACTCTATAGTCCTTCAGGACTGAAAGAGGCCTTATATATATATATATATATATATATATATATATATATATATATATATATATATATATGTGTGTGTGTGTGTGTGTGTGTGTGTGTGTGTGTGTGTGTGTGTGTAGAGAGAGAGAGAGAGAGAAGAGAGAGAGAGAGAGAGAGAGAGAGAGAGAGAGAGAGAGAGAGAGAGTTGAATTGCATCACTGTGACGAAACGGCGCTTTATCTGTCTGTTGTCGTCGGGATTCCGCACTATTTTGGCGTGTCATCGGGGACTTTCCCGGTTATAAATAGACCGAGGAAAGCCGATGGAATTTTCCGTCTAGAATCGTCTCGATACACCGGGATTTGACTGACCCGGATTGCCGGGTGCTTCACCAAAATCCCGTGCAGAAAGATCTAGAATTCTAGTGCGGGGAATGAATGTTGTCCGAGAAGTTCTCAAGGAGCACTCACTTCTCGTGCGCATGAGTTTGCACGTTGGGGAAATGCCGCTAGAATAGGCATTCACTTTCTGACTCTCGAGGAGAGAAGACGCAGGGCGTTGTTAAGCCAATTTGTACAGCGTCTATCCTCAACCAAGTTGCAGCTGACTGTTATCAATTGCGGCATGGTTGGCCAATGAACAGTTCTGATAGCTGACTGGAGTCTGGTTCAAACCATTCAGGTATTAACTTGGTTAATTAATTTAACTTTGTAATTGTTCACAAAACGCAATCGTTCTTCGCTCATTAAAAGTGTGGTTTTCTTTGCATTGCTAATGAGAAACCGATCGATAACGTCGCTGACAACTAGGCCGTGTGTTGCGTTTGTTTACAAGCGTGTGTAGTTGAATTACCGGCTTGAAATGTAGCCCTGTGATATTGGCGATTTGTGTTCAACTTGTATTTACCTTGTGGGGCAAATCGTTGCATATACTATGTTGCTGTTTTATAATAGGACACAGTTAATAGTTATGATATGAACCTAAACTTATGTCAGTCAGTAGCTGAAGCAGAAGAACTGTTGGATAGCAAGGTAAGTTGTTAGGTGGAGATTCAGACAGGAATGTGCTTAGCTACTAAGTAAAGAGAGTACACAGTGCTTAACCACCGGGAATGATGTAACTATTGTGTAATAACGTAATAGTGAAGTCATTGTGTGGAACTGTGGATTTCTGTGTGAAGGTAAGTCTTCATTGATGATGATGATGATGATGATATATATATATATATATATATATATATATATATATATATATATATATATATATATATATATATATGATGTGGTATGATGTATATATATTAGGTCATGCTATGTGATACTTCTTGGAGCGATACCGAATCGCCGAGTGGTTAGACACGTGATAACAATGCGTACCGTCGCGATGTAAACATGCGTTCTTAATTCTTGTCTTTACTGTCCTGTTCTTTCCAGCGTGCACAAGTGCGAGTCAGTGCTGGTGTGATAGACATCTGGAAGGACAACAGGAGGTTGCAAGAGAACCGGGGACATATGGGATATGGGGATTGAAAGCAAGTTCTGAAAGTATGGTGCTGGCAGACCAGGCCAGTCATGAAGTTCGGTCCAGGCCAAGGCTAATCCACTTGGATGGGCAGAACTGGAACATAACCCTTGGAACATGTGGGGAACATGTCTTACCAAGAAGGCTTCTTGACTCTAGGGAATTGTCTGATACGAAGGGTTTTGCTATTGGGTGGGCAGGATGTCCCACCAGCAAATCGGTGTGTGTAAATACTTTATGTGATCATGTATTATCCCTATATCCCGAGGGATGGTACAGTGATCAGTATTATGTTTAATATAGAACATGTCCAATGTAAGGAACGAGTCCAGGGACTCTTCACCTGAATGTTTAGTTCTGTTAATTTTAGAACTATGATAACTGATTACTATAACTAGTGACGTTAGCGACAACTGGTAGATGATTAGGGATAGGTGAAACATACGATCAGACTCGTCATTCTGATTACTTACTCTGTTTGACTGGCTGTTCTTTGAGGCCAGCTGACATTGACAGAAACCCATGCTTTACTACTCTCAATATAGAGATAATGCTTTAGTTATTTGAATAACTATAGAGCCTCACTGAAGGTTGAGTAGTCAGAGATAGGATGCATGTGGACCAATGTGTGGGCCAAATACTCTCACCGATCGCTCTTCCTTTTAGGAGTTGCCTGTTGAGGACCAGTCTACTACAATTGTTGTTTGCCTGAAACCACTTCGTGTACCACAGCGAAGGGTAGAATTCCTTACTTACCACCCTGACTAAACCACACCATGTGAAAGGGGGAATCATCATGACTGAACGTTATCCAGTGATTCCAGTGCCCTGAATTGCACATGTGGGACGTGACGGTTTGTGTCGTTTTTCTGAATTAGCAGATGCTCTATTTCAGCAATGAAGGAGAGATTCAGCAACCTGAGCAATCACGCTCAATGATCATAGACAATAGACTATTTGTGATTGATGTAGCTAGATTAACCCAGTGAGGTGTATCAAGAAGGGGTAACCTCAGCTCTGGGTGCGCATCCAGTCCAAGCCTATTGTGGTTCCGTCTAAACGTCGGAAACTTGAAGCAAGATTGATATATAAACTTGTGCGGTTCCTACGACAGCTTTAGTGGCAGGTCTTGATGAGACCTACACCAGCTTCCGTATAGTAACTAATTCCAGGGTTATGAGGTGTAGCGGACAACTAATTATTGTCCTAAGTGAACAGTGTTGCCTCCGGATGAAATACGTGCATGATTCAAATGGTGTACTTATAGAGTCTAGAAACTGAACTGTTTTTCTCGTAGGACTCTAGTGAAGTATCAGCAGAACTATCTGATTACCCAACCAGGGGTATGTACTACTATCTAGGGACCATTATATTGGTCTTGGTTTATTACCCAACCAGGGGTACTTGTTACGACTTAGGGACCATTAGATTGGTCATTGGCTACAGACATTGAATCCAGTCAAGAGTAACTGGGGTCACCTCAAGGAGGAGGTTTCTCCCAGCCAGGCTCTCTACAGAGAACTGTATTAACTTTAGCAGTGACTCGGTAGGAAGTGATGAAGTTGCAGTTCGTCCAGTTGATTGAGGTCCAAGGGTAAATCTCTTTTTGTTGATCCAAGCTCTGGGGACGGAGTGGTCTCCATGGTTCTAGTCATCTCACTGGAAGGAAGCCGGGTGAGTGGCGGACCGACTGGACGGGACAGCGGCATCCAATCTACTTCTCAGCCTTATGATGATTGAGCCATATCTCTGATTCTGTCTCTACTCTATCCTCTACTTGTGTAAATAGATTATTCTATCAGGGTGTTCAATTCAGTTCTATATTCTCAAGGGTAGAATACACTTTGTGTATGTTGACTTATGCTTTGTACAATTATTGAGTGTGGTCTCGGACGATGCCTCAGTGTTCATTGTCCCAAGGGAGTAGGTAGTGAGTAGGGGTCTAGAATCTGGAGGGGCTTGTAGACATAATTAACCAATACGAGGTCAACAGCAGAGTAAACAGTGTATCTACCTGTCCAACCCCTGGGGTTAGAATACACGGGAGTGCTAGAGACACAACGGGGGTGGTTAACTCTCACTACCCAAGGCGATCTTGTCACAATCACTAAATTTGAAGTTACAAAATGTATATGTACAATTTTTCTCAATTTTCTTTACAATTTTGCGACAATGCTCACGACAATCGTCACTGTATGTGTGTGTAAAGTGTGGGAGTTTGATCATAATAGTAGATTGGGGGATGAGGGGATGTGTGTGTGGGTGGGCTCAGGATGTGTGGGTTGGCGGGGTGGGATTGTGTGGGTGGGTGGGGGATTTGTGTGTGGGTACGTGCGGAATGTATGGGTTGTCGGGGAGATGTGTGTGTGGGTGGGGATGCGTGTTTGGCTAGGTGGTTGTGGGTGAGTGGGTGGAGGAGGATATGTTGATGGATGATTGATAGTGGGTTATGGGATGGGTGGGGGATATATGTGGGTGTGGGGATATGTGGAGGGTGGGAGATGTCTGCAGGTGGGTTGGTTGTGGGTTTGGGGATGTGTGTGTGGGTGAGGGATGTGTATGGGTGTGGGATGTTTGGGTGGATGGGTGGGGAGTGTGTGTGTGAGCGAGAGATGTGTGGGTGAATGTGTGTGGGTTGGGGGAGGGGTGCGTGATAGGTGTGGGTGATGGATTTGGGGATGTGTGTGTGGATAGGGGATATGTCTGGCTGGGTGGAGGTGTGTGTGGCTGGATGGAGGATGTATGTGTGGGTAGTGAGGGTGATTGTAGTTGGGGGATGTGTGGATGGGTAGGAGATGTGTGGGGAGATGTGTGTGTGGGTGAGGGATGTGTCTTTGGGATGTGTGTGGGTGTGGAGTTGCGTGGGAGGGGAGCTGGGTTGTGAATAAAGGATGTATGTGTGGGTGGTGGGGGTGATTGGGTATGCGGGTGGGTGAAGGATGTGTGTGAGGGTGGGGGATGTGTGTTTAGATGGGTGGTTGGGGTGTGTGAGTGTGGGTGGGTAGATAGGAGATGTATGTTTTGATGAGTGAGTGAGGGATGTGTGGGTGTTAGTGATTGAGGGATAAGTACGTGTGTCTAGGGATGTGTGAGTGGATGAGTGTATGGGTTGGGGATGTATGTGTGGGTTGTGTGTGCGTGGATGGGAGGTGTGTGTTTTTGAATGGGGGATGTGTTGGTGGGTGGGGGTTGTGTGTGAGGGATGTGTGTATGGGCGGGGAGATTGTGCGTGGGTTGGGATGTTTGTGTATATGGGTAGGGGTATGTGGTTAAGGGATGTGTGGCTGGGGGATGGGTGGGTGGAGGATGTGTGGTTGAGTAGAGGATGTGTGGGATGGTGATTGTATATGAGTAAGGGTGTGTGGTTAAGGGATGTTTAGTTGGGGGATGGGTGGGTAGAGGATGTGTGGGTGGGTAGAGGATATATGGGTGGGTGAGTGTGTGTAGGTTAGGAGATGGTGGGGGATGTTTGTAGGGGTGGGCTCGGGATCTGTGAGTGGGCTGGGGGAGATGGGAGATTATGTGGCTGGGTGCGGAATTTGTGTGTGGGTAGGTGCGGAATATGTGAGTTGACGGGGAGATGTGTGTGTGGGGAATGTGTGGCTGAGGAATGTGTGTTTGGCTGGGTGATTGGAGGTGTGTGGGTGGAGGAGGATATGTGGATGAGTGATTGTTGGTGGGTAATGAGACGGGTAGAGGATATGTGTGTAGGTGGGTGGATGTGTGTGGGTGGGGGATGTGTGGGTTGGGGAATGTATGTGTGCTTGGGGTGTGGGTGGATGGGGTGTGTGGTGGGGAGATGTGTAGGTGTAGGGATGTGGTGGATGGGTAGGGGTATCTATGTGTATGTGGGTATGTGTGTGGTTGGGTGGTGGAGTTGGAGTGAATGGGAGATGTGTGGATGGGTGGTTGATGTGTCTCACAACATAGTAATATGCATTGTTTATGTTTACAAAATTCATGTGACAATGTTTTTTTCCTATGCACTGTTGATGAAATAAAGATGAGTGATTGGAAGGGCCGTATGTAAGACGGGCCTGCGTGCCCAATTTGTTACCCTTTGAGAATAAAGTCTGTTCGTTCGTTCGTACGTTCTCTCTCTCTCTCTCTCTCTCTCTCTCTCTCTCTCTCTCTCTCTCTCTCTCTCTCTCTCTCTCTCTCTCTCTCTCATTTTAACGTTGGCAATATATTACAGCCCCCCTCCCAAAGCCTTGGATAGACGTATACAAAGCAAGCTTAGCGTATTCCGAAGCTCAACTGTGGAACAATCTTCCACAAGAAATCAAAGACATCTCCAGTCCCTATACATAAAATCGCAAATTAATCAAACACTATCTCAGTACAGATTCCCTCTTAATAATAATAATAATAATAATAATAATAATAATAATAATAAACCCTAGTATAGCCGCCTGTCCCCTTTTGAAAAACAGTATGTTCCCAATAGCTAATAGCCACTGCCTCATTGTTCATTTATTTTAATGAGTTATGTAGTAGTGATTTTTGCATTTCCCCTATGCCTTTATAATGCATATCTTTTATATTGTTTTTGTTCTCCGTTAGCTTCGAATGATGTGTGCATGAAATATTGTATGAAAGAGAGTGATAGAAGGGCAGAATATTAGACGGACCTGCGTGCCCAGTTCTTAACCCCTTGGAAATAATGTTTGTTCATTCGATCCTTCGTTCTTTCTCTCATTCACTCATTTTTTTTTTTTTTTGTTTAAGCATATCCTTTACAGGACTTAGCTGTCAACACCATCATCTTTCAGCTGTATGTTGATCTCTTGGCAAGATTACGCTCAGTAGTTTGCCATTGCTTTCTGAGCGGCCGGCTCAGTATCCCGCAAGTCACGAGCGGGGGTCGAACCGCCTCAGCTCTCGCTCCGCTACGAGACTCTGCGTGATAAACTGGATTACAGAGAGAAAGTGTTGTAACCCCACAGCCAGAGAGACCGGCCATTCACTCATGCCCACATAAATTCAATCATACATCAAAACCACGCATGCATACGCACTCTCCTTGAAAGAGTCACTCAAATTAATATACACAGACTCCCACACATACATTGACAAGAGTTATCGGCATCCACACATTAATGGAAAAATATAGTATGCATTTTATATATATATATATATATATATATATATATATATATATATATATATATATATATATATATATATATATATATATATATATATATATATATATATATATATATATATATATATAAACGGGGAAGCGTCTCATTGAATTCATATAAGTAGTCATTATAAATTCAAATACATTTCTCTAGGCGCACAGAATACGCGTTCGGCCCCTGCTCATGTTCCCGTTCCCGTTGCTCGTCTGTTTCTGATGCTCCTGTTCCCGTTTCCGTTGCTCCTCTGTTTCTGATGCTCCCGTTCCTGTTGCTCGTCTGTGTCTGATGCTTCCTTTCCCGTTCCGGTTGCTGGTCTGTTTCTGAAGCTCAAATGCCTTTTTCTTTCGTGAGATAATAAAAAGTTGATTTTAGACAAACTATCTATTTCAGTTGAATCAACGGGAGTGAGAACAACATCTGTACAAAATGTCATATCAATCGAATGGACCGTTCGGGAACGCATAAAGGACACACACACAAAGAAACAGTAAAATTAGATATAACTGTTCATAACTAATTTCTGGTTTAATCAGAGAGTGAGTTCTCTTGAAGCAAGATGGCGGGACATTTCCATGTCTGTTTCTGAAGCTCGTACTGCCTTTTTCTTTCGTGATTGAGGAAAAATTTTTGATTTTAACTAGCTATTTCAGTTGGATCCGCAGGAGTGAGAACAATAACTGTACAAAATTTAATCTCAATCGGATGGACCGTTCGGGAACGCATAAAGGTTCATACAAACAAACAAACAAACACAATTCTCTTGTGTGTGTGTATATATATATATATATATATATATATATATATATATATATATATATATATAGAGAGAGAGAGAGAGAGAGAGAGAGAGAGAGAGAGAGAGAGAGAGATAAGAAAGAGACAAAATAATTTTTTGGTCATGTGATGAGAAGAGAACATCGTGACAACTGGAAAGATCGAGGGGAAGTGAGATAGAGGCAGACCAAGAGAAATGATGCTGGATGGATTGCGGCAGTGGCATGGAGGAATATCAACGGTAGGGTTGATCCAGAAAACCAAACACCGAGATCTGTGGGGAGTCATTAACACCTACGCCAGTCGGCATGGCACTTGATGATGATGATATTTCTTATAGTATATTAAAGCAATGCACCAGGATAATATTAGATAACACTGATTAAAACAGTATGAGTTAAGCAGTGCAACGGTTTTCATATTGTACATGGTGAAATCAAGTGGCAGAAAAACTAAACATATGAAAGATGGGTATAAACAAATAATATAAAATAGCATGTTATGTGATTATATATACGTTCCTGCGCCGGCACACACACACACACACACATACACACACATACACACACAAACACACACACACACACAACTAAATACATACAACCTGCTTCACACAATCACTGAAACTATGTAATATGAACACACTTCACACACACACACACACACACACACACACACACACACACACACACACACGTACACACACATACACACACGTACACTGACGAATGTCGTAATCATTCACATGGAAATGGGAAAAATAAAATATGTACATTATGTTACATTAAAAATATTGATCAATTCAATAAGATTATATTAAATAAAATTATATAAACATGGTAAAGTAAGCGTCTATTAGATGTGGAAATAACTATTCGTCGAGAATAGATATAAAAAGAGGAGGATGGCAGGGATGTGTACTGTCGCTATTCCTCTTCAACCTATACACAGAAAGAATTTTTAAACAAGTTGTAATGCCTGGACTTAACAACAGTGGAAGAATCATAAACGATCTTAGATATGCTGACGATACCGTGTTACTAGCAGAAAGTGAACAAGAGTTACAAGACCTAGTGGAAGAAGTAAACAGGCACAGTGCAGAATGTGACTTAGATATTAACATTCAAAAAACAAAAACTATGATAATTAGCAGTGAAAAGGAAAGGTCATAAATGAACATCATAGTACATGGGTAGATACTAGAATAAGTAACAAATTTCTCCTATCTTGGACATATAATAACAGACGATGGCAGAAGTGAAATAGAAATCAAAAAGAGAATAGGAATGGCTAAAAGTGCTTTCAACAGCATGAAATCAGTATTAACATCTAAAGAGATTAATAACGCATTAAAGATGAGAATTGTCAAATGCTACGTATATTCAACGCTACTGTACGGCGCGGAAGCCTGGACATTGAACAAGCAACTAGAATGTCGCGTAGAAGCCCTGGCGATGTGGATATATAGACGAATATGTCGTATTTCATGGAAACAAAAACAATCAAATACAGAGGTTCTAGAAAAACTGGGAATGAAGAGAGAGTTGTTGGAAGAAATAAAGAGAAGGCAAGTGAAATATTTCGGCAATGTTAAAAGACATGATACTCTTTTAAACACCAGCATACGCAAAACATTATTTTATACGTCCAATCTAGGTTTTGGAACAAACATGTAATAACTTTAAGGGCTTGCTGTTCATTGCATGAGATCATTTTTGA
>JACEFZ010023407.1:0-15097 GCA_014155875.1 Cepaea nemoralis
TAAAAATTTTTTGGATTTTTTAAAAAGGCTTATGATAGTGTCCATAGGAATAGTCTATGGAATGTTATGCAGGAATTTGGAATACCAAGGAAGTTAATTAACATGACCAAACTATGCATGGAAGATACTTATAATATAGTAACATATAAAGGCAGGAAATCAGACCCCTTCCAAATAACTCTGGCTTGAAACAGGGTGATGCACTATCGCCGCTACTCTTCAATCTGGCTCTAGAGAAAGTTGTAAGGAAGGTAAAGGAGGAATGTGATATTGGAGGAACATCCAAGCTGCTTGGTTATGCAGATGATATAGATATTATAGGGCAAAATGAACGAAAGACATTAGAAATATTGACTCACTTAAAGGAAAAAGCCCAACAGATGGGGCTGGTTATCAACCAAGATAAGACAGAATATATGGTAATTTCAAGAGACGGAATGGCTAAAAACTCTGGCCACATACAAATAGATAATATGACCATTAAAAGAACGGAAACATACAAATACCTGGGTACAATCTTCAACTGCTCCAACATCATAAGGGAAGAAATACAAACTAGAATCAACTCTGGAAATAAGATATACTATGCACTACAACATCTACTAAAATCAAAGGCGCTATCTCGTAACACCAAAATCACAATCTACAAAACACTGATCAGACCAGTTGTGCTGTATGGCTCTGAAACCTGGAGTACAACGAAAGGAGACGAAGCCTTGTTACAAACCCTTGAGAACAAAATTTTAAGACGCATCTTTGGACCCATTAGGGATACACAAAGTGGAGAGTGGAAAAGAAGAAGTAACAAAGACATTTATGATTTGTTTAAGTCCCCGCTAATCACTGGTATCATGAAGGCTAATAGACTACAATGGCTGGGGCATATAGAAAGAATGGAAGATAATAGGGAAACAAAACTCGCTTACACTCAGGAAATAAATGACCGTAGACCCCGAGGTAGACCAAGAAGGCGGTGGAGAGATAATATACATACAGACCTACAAGCACTTGGAATCAACGACTGGCATGAGAAGGTCCACCAGAGAGACGAATGGAGACAGATTGTATTTGCAGCAAAGAACCTCAATGGCTCGGAATGCTGAAGAAGAAGAAGAAGAAGACACATGGTTTATACAATAATGATGAATGCATTGCGTGATGAATTGGATTTCAGTGAGGAAGAGGGTAACCAATTCGGCATCAAACCAATCGGTGAATTAGGGTATGCCTAACCAGCATGTGAAGATAGGATTCGGCAGACTGCGCAGAAGAAATCATTGTTGATTCAACGGGCAAGACGGCGTTTACCTGCAAAACGTTGTGGAACGTAATGAGCACGGCAAGGCACGTAGAGCGCCCTGGTCATCCACTGCTCCTGTATTCGTCTCCAGTCTCTTGACTTGTCACTGGATTCAGTGGACTCAGGAGGGAGAGAGAGAGTGTGTGGTTGGTGACAGGCGCAACTCTGATATAACAATGCATGGTGTGCACAACAACACATGGTTTATACGACAGCACATGGTTTATACAAGAATATATGGCTTATACAACACATCGTTTATACACTTCACATCGCACACATTTCTGCAACAAAACACGACAATCCCATGAAAAAGCAAGTTTATTTGGTTGTCAATTGGAAGCATAAATCACATAGAAATTTTGAGGCAACTATTGGAATTCTCCTACTGATGTTGGCAAGCGAAAAAAGTCTGTCTGGGACACTCCTGTAAAAGTTGGCAGGAGAAACAGTTCTGTCTGGGACACTCCTGTAAAAGTTGGCAGGAGAAACAGTTCTGTCTGGGACACTCCCTCAGCTGTCAGCAGGCGAAACAGTTCCGACATGGTATGATTAAAACATTAGGTAGGGCATTATTTGCCCATTGTCCAGAACTGCCATGTTGAGCCAGCATATAAAGTGGTACCAGAACTGCCAGGTTGAGCCCACATATAAAGCGGTACCAGAAAGCTTCCTGGCAAGGCAAGGCGGCTGGCATGGTAGTAACCACATCAGCCATCAAATGCCAGCTGGTCTAACAACTATGGGGCTAGCACCATGTACCCAATACAGCCTGAAAAGAGTCCCTTTCTGTTTACATTTACTTCAAACTGGCAGGCTATCATGGCCGAGAAGTTATAAACATGGCTCCTGGATCAGGACAACTTAGTTAATTATCAACTTCATTCCTAGAATACATAAGCATACTTTATCAACACGACAACAGTCGCTGGTCTCATCACTACAACCACATATACAGCAAGCATTCCACTGTAAGACAAACTGCACCAGACACACTCTCTCTCTCTGTGATAAACTACTTTCACATCAAGCAAAACTCTACATACCAGACCTCTCTTTCTGCTACACCCTAAAGTTAACCTTAAACTTGAACTATGATCTACTCCATCAAGCCCATATATATATATATATATATATATATATATATATATATATATATATATGTGTGTGTGTGTGTGTGTGTGTGTGTGTGTGTGTGTGTGTGTGTGTGTGTGTGTGTGTGTGTGTGTGTGTGTGTGTGTGTGTGTGTGTGTGTGTGTGTGTGTGTGTGTGTGTGTGTGTGTGTGTGTGTGTGTGTGTGTGTGTGTGTGTGTGTGTGTGTGTGTGTGTGTGTGTGTGTGTGTGTGTGTGTGTGTGTGTGTGTGTGTGTGTGTGTGTGTGTGTGTGTGTGTGTGTGTGTGTGTGTGTGTGTGTGTGTGTGTGTGTGTGTGTGTGTGTGTGTGTGTGTGTGTGTGTGTGTGTGTGTGTGTGTGTGTGTGTGTGTGTGTGTGTGTGTGTGTGTGTGTGTGTGTGTGTGTGTGTGTGTGTGTGTGTGTGTGTGTGTGTGTGTGTGTGTGTGTGTGTGGTGTGTGTGTGTGTGTGTGTGTGTGTGTGTGTGTGTGTGTGTGTGTGTGTGTGTGTGTGGTGTGTGTGTGTGTGTGTGTGTGTGGTGTGTGTGTGTGTGTGTGTTAAGAAATGAAACTTGTATCTGCTCCATCAAGTCTACATATCAAGTTAAAATAAACATATCATTTTAATTTACTTTATAAAGTCTGTATACCAAGTGAAAGTAAATATGTCACTTTTATCTATTCTACTCAGTCTATATAAGAAGTGAAAGTAAAATATCACTTAGATCTACATCATAAAACCTATGACAATCTAAAATCAAACTTTTACTATACGAGGCTACCAGAGTTAATCAAACTGAAACTTATATTCCATCTACTCCATCAAGTCTATGTCAACTCTAAATTCAGACATTCACTCTATCCTCGCATACTTCCATGTGTCAGAAGTCCAGATCACCAGACGATCAAACTGAAGCCAACTACAACGTCAAGTGTCTGAAACATACCGCCACTCACAGTTAACATCAGATGGTTACGCTGCCAGTGGGATCATCCTGGAACTAGATGGACTCAGCTCAGACTGTCCAGCTGTTTTTGTATAGTCTCCAACTGTAAGAGGGACAACAAGCTATACATACTGTATTAGCTAACTCCAAGAATGAGGGGGCTGAGAGAAGAGAGAGAGAGAGAGAGAGAGAGAGAGAGAGAGAGAGAGAGAGAGAGAGAGAGAGAGAGAAAGGCGAGAGAGACAGAGAGATAGGGGAGAGAAAGGAGAGAGAGAAAAAGAGAGACATGCAGAAGACAATGTACATACACAATAAAAAGAGAAAACAATGTACATATACTGCATTAGCTAACTACAAGTAGGAGAGAGAGGGAAACAGAACACACACACACACACACACATACACACACACACACACACACACACACACACACATACATACAGAGAGAGAGAGAGAGAGAGAGAGAGAGAGAGCTCTATTCGCATCACACTCTCCTTTAAAACATTATTTCATTCATAAATCGGAAATAGAACAGTTATGGGCACGTAGAAGAATATTAACACAAAGAAAGAACAAAAATACAAATATAAAGAAAAATTCAGAATTAAACATAATAAACATAAAGAAATATTAAAGGAAGAACATTTAAAGAGAAAGCAAGAGACAGAGACAGATACAGAGAGAGAGAGTTATATAGAACAGAAGGAGGCAGAGACAAATATTTAAGGAGACAAAGAGCGAGAGAGGGAGAGAAATAGTTCAGACGGAAAGAGAGATCTGTAGATATTGTATTAAAATCAACATTTGGTGATATATACAACAATCAAGTTTACAATCTGCGTGCTACAAGCCATCATTTTTCACAACACAAGAAACGGCCTATCAGGGATTCTATTTGATTCCAGATCTGTAATATGGCGCTGCCGTCAGACAAAAGGACATTTGTCACTGGGGAGCGTTCGGAGAACGGGCGGGAAATGAAAACGTAAATCCGGTTTATGATTGGAAACCTGTCGCACGAAGCACCACTTTCTGGTTTTTGCTGTCTTTTCCTGTCACGTTTTGTATGCATTATATTTTAAGACAGGCGTCTTGGTGGTACAGCTGTCAGGGTTGGAACACAGGCCTGATACAGTGGGAGCCATGGGGTTGAGCATCAATATCCGTATGCTGGTCTCAGCCCTGCAAGTGCAAGCAATGTGTCTATGCCACAGTAGGAATATTCGACACATAGTGCAATAGAGATGGGTGCGTAAAACTTCTGGCCATTTCCCATAGTTGTGGACTCTGGTGGACGACAGAACTGGCTAATGATAGCATCTGTTTAGGGTATCTAGTGGTCTCTTACAGCGTACAATCAGGGCGAGAAACATAGAGTGCTGGAGATCCACAGCAGCCAACCTTCATTGCGAAGATGGCACCTGACTGATGAAAGTCTGAGTCTATACCAACGAACACTTATTCCTTTAGTAAGGTGCGGTCGTTATTTGGAGCTTCAGAGGGAATAACAAGAGTCCATGGAAATCTCGATACATGAAGCCCATAAACGGGAACTCTGCCGCTGTTTGTGCTTCACCTCGACACCGCGAGGTACAAGATGAGACACATGCATTTCTTTTTTTCTGTCATCAAGTATGCTCACTCTGTTTTTTTTTCCCCTTGTATTCTATAAGTGCCAATCAATCCACGTGAACTATCTTACTATCTTTCAAGATAGAAGAACAAAAACTAAAAGTGACAGATACATAAAGAACAAATATATATATAAGGGCCAGAAACAAATGCATTAGTAAAGGGGGGTGGGGCGATTCTTATGACTCTAAAAGCAATTTAAGGCAAAAACATATAGTCAGTGGCAACTGGAACATCTTCAAGGAACTCCAGGACTGTCATAAAAACTGTCATTTACTGCCAATATAGTACCTTGCGATGTATGGCAGAGGGGTCTTTGAGCCTGAAGAATTAAGGCCGCCTGGCTAGTGCAGTCGCCGCGAACTATGCAGGTTATGATTTTCTTTTTGCCCCCCGACAGAAATAAATCACACACCTTACCGAGGGATCGAACCCTGGTCTCCCGAATGAGAGCCCGGCGTTCTAGCGACTCGGCCAGCCGCTCCTCGACGACATTGGGAATAAAACAGTGACGCACAGAGAGAGAGAGAGAGAGAGAGAGAGAGAGAGAGAGAGAGAGAGAGAGAGAGAGAGAGCTGCATGCATGGCTACTATAATACGTGTTAATGTAGCAATTATCTTGGTAGCACTTATTTTGCATGTTTAATATGATTGCTGAAAGAGAGAATGTTACAAGGGCTTGCGTGACCAATTCTTCACCCCCCCCCCCCTCTCTCTCTCTCTCTCTCTCTCTCTCTCTCTCTACCTCTCTCGCTCTTTCTCTGTCTGCCTTTCCCTCCCTCTCTCTTTCACTCCCTTTCCATCCACCACTCTCTCCCTCCCGATCCCTCACCCACTCCACCCTTGCCCTCTCTCTCACCTTCTCTCTCTCCTTCCCTCTACTGGGAAGCCAAAGATGGCGTGGATCGCCTGCGCGCGTCATAATGTGATCAACGGTGGCTGCAGATGGGGGTTTGGCACGAACAATCTACATAATCTGGTCAAGAGGAGGACAAACTTCCTCCTGCTCTGACAGCGTGACACGTCACAAACTCTAGGATCCCTCATCTTCGTTCTCACCAGGGAGGATGAGGAGAGATGGACGTTTGGACAACACCGACATTATATCACGTATAAAGTTGGGCTTCACAAGATAAACATACCCAGCAACAAAATGATTTCACTTATACTGAGAACATGAACCGTTATATATATATATATATTAGGGGCTTTCATTTGAAACCCGTTCCGATGGCTTTACTACAAAAGCATGACAGAAACATTAACAGGTGTGGTAGAATTAAACAAAGCATTCATTTTGAATGAATTATGCACCGTGGGTTGGTCAGAAGAAGTCGCTGTAGGCATTCAGGCAAGCAACTCATTGCTTAGGTAGGCGGCGAATGCCGTCCGCAAAAAAGGATTGTGGTTGCTCACTGAACAAAGTGTTTACCGCGTTCATTACGTCTGCATGTGTGAAATTGTTGCCCCTTGAGAGCTTTTTTTATAGGTCCGAACAAATGAAAATCACATGGTGACAAATCAGGACTATAGGCTGGATGTTACAGAATTTCCCACTTCTTCCTTGCTAATGCTTCCTGCGCAATCTTTGCGACATGCGGACAAGCATGACCGTGCAAAAAAATTACACCGCAAGAAAGCTTGCGGGGTCGTTTATTCTTGATGGCTTTTTGCAACTTGTCTATTGTTTGCAAGTAGAGGGTACAGTTGATGTTGACACCAGGTTCATTAAAGTCGGTCAACAATAGCCCTTCATGGTCAAAAAATGCGCTCAGCATAACCTTACCAGCGGAAACCTGTAACTTGAATTGTTTGGCTTTTGGTGATCCAGCATGCTTCCATTGCATGCTCTCTCTTTTGCTGCTCGGCTCAAAGTGGTGACACCATGATTCATTGCCTGCCACTACGCGGAAGAGAAATGCATCAACCTCCACTCTGTAACGCAGCAAGTGGTTCAAACACCATCCCCTGCCAAATCACATGCGTTCCTCTTTTTGGTGGTCGGTCAACATCCGTGGTACCCACCGTGAACGCACCTTCAGATATTGCAGTTTCTTACGGACGACCTTTTGAATTGTCCCAATTGACACATCAAATTCTTTCGCTAGCGAACGTATGCTTCGACAACGGTTCATCTGTACTGCTGCATCAGTGTTGGCGATGGTTTGCTCTGTTGCAACAATATGCGCTTGAACCGGCCGTCGAAGATCTGTCGTGAACTGACGTCCTTTCCGAAACATTCGTGCCCAGGCTGTCACTTTTGTCTTCGACACACATTTGTTACCATACGCTGCCTGCATTCTTCAATGAATGTCCACTGGTCGACATCCTTCAAATGAAAGAAACTGAATCACCGCTCTTTGAGCTTCTTTAGACCTATTTTGGGTCAACCCGGCCATTTTCTCAACAGTCAGAAACAGAACATATGCATCATGGTACGATAAGCTCGTGCACTTTTATTCATTGGTCAGTACTTATCACATGACTATGACATGATTATGTTCAACGTACGCAATTACGCGCGGTGCGGCACGAACGGATTTCAAATGAACGACCTTTATATATATATGCGAGACGTGAACAATTAGCAGGAAAAATAAGTCACACCTGATGGCAGCAGAGATGTGAGTTCTAGGAAAATATACCCTGCACATGAGACATATGCTTGTGTGTGTGTGTGTGTGTGTGTGTGTGCGTGTGTGTGTGCGAGAGAGAGAGAGAGAGAGAGAGAGAGAGAGAGAGAGAGAGAGAGAGAGAGAGAGAGACTGGGTACGGGTTCTAGTCACAGTCCACAGCTGTGGACACCCGTAGATGACAGACGTGGCCAATAAGCCACCGTTTCAGCGGTGTCCAGGTGGCCGTGATGAACAACGAAGAAACTGACGTCACAAACAGTCAATATCTTGGCTTCACAATCAGCAACATTGGGGAATGTCCAAAAGAATGCAGACACAGGTTGGCCACGGCTCTGCAGAGATTAAACACAAGTAGGTACCTATGGGTACAACACCAGCATACAAGTCAACATTTGTCCGGACATGCATCTTTCCTGTGGCTATACATGGATATCAGTCATGGATAGTTTCACAATCACTAAACAAGAAAAGTATGGCTTGTGAGCCCAAATGTTAACAGACAAAATATTAGAATATCGTAAAGAAAGAAGAAGAAAAATACAGAAATGCTACTAAAGCTGTACAGTGAAGAGGACTGGCTCATAAAATGTATCACGCCTTGAAACACTAAACACAGCAAGAGTTAATTGGGGTTAGCCCAAGAGTGTATAGGAAGGGATAACAGTTGTCAGTATGGGGAAAACAGTGGAATAAAGAAACTGTTAATTGTAGTCAGTGAACTCAACGTTCCACCAGAAACGTAGGGGTCACAAGCGACTACTTGAAGGGGAACTGGCTGGACTCGAGTCATTCACGCACGAGACAGCTTAGAGTGACGGAAAAGAGTGTTGAAATGCTATATAGAACCTGCACTTGTATATGAATGTGAGCGTGGAGAATGAACAGACAAGCTGAAAAACATCTAATGAACGTGGAAATGTGGTTTCAGAGGTAAATGCAAAGAATACCATGGACAGACAGAAATACCAGTGACCATGTCTTACCAGAAACAAATGAAAATCGTAAATTGATTAGAGAAATTAGACGTAGACAATCATAGTCGGACATGTGATGCGAATAAATAAATTCGAAAACTTGGTGACAACTGGCGAGATTAAGAGGAAGAGACCAAGAGGAAGGCCACGTAGTATGGTTGAGACAAGAACACTGAACTGATCCACGACTCTGGTGATCGAGTGAGATGGCGAAACATGACCGCCCACGCTTATTGGCATAGCACATATTGATGATGAATCTTTTCTTTTCAGTACCAAGCATTAAGTCCGCTCCGTGGCGAAGAGGTTACGGGCGCAATTCGAAATCTGGCATATCCGCGTTCGAAACACAGCTGCGGGCGATTTTAAAGCAGACTGTCTTGCGTTGGTTTTTTACGAAATGGTATGGGCGCCGGTCGTTCAGAAAGCAATGGCAAACTACTGAACGTAAACTTGCCAAGAGATCACAGCAAACAAATTTATGGCGTTAACTGTGACGTCCTGTAAAGGACATGCAAATAACTGTAACCAAGCATTGTACTTTGAAGTTATTTCGCGACAATCTGAGTTCATATCACTGTTACGCGTCTGTTACAGTTATTGTCCGCATAGACAGATTTGAGAGTGACAGTTGTGAGCTAGCGGTTGGCATCGCACTGGACTGTGACAGATAGGCTAGCGACCGATGTTGTAGTGAGGACAGTATAACACGAGTTGTGGTGACCGTACAAGGGAGATGACCACCAAGCGTACTGCCTACAGTGGTCAGTAAACGAGAGGCTCGAAAGTGCAAGTATGTCTCGGCTGGCAGTGGTGTTTTGGTTTTTGTGCATCATTGTGAAATAAACTGTATTTACGCTGCTGCCATGTGTTGCGTCAAATGCGTCGAGAGCAACTATCAGGAGGCGTTGTGACCGAGACGCGTGAACGAAAGAATATTCAGCTAATACTCTAGACACTATTATTATATCAACACCCCAACTAGGGACATGGCAGACACAGTGACTGGAGGAGAGCAGTGATGGGGTGGGGGGGGGGGGGGGGGGGGGGTGACACAGGACATGGCAGACCACTGGGTACAGACCACTGGGCATAAGAGTGCGTGGATGCGGGAGAAATGGCAGGATATGGAGAGAGGCCTTTTGGCGCGCGGTGATGATAGCCACCTTCTGCGAAGTTCATGCTACATGATGATGATTTTTATAAGATAACCGAGCAATTAATATAAAATGTAGTGACAGATAACCAAGCAATTAATGTAAAATGTAGTGAAAGATAACCAAGCAATTAATGTAAAATGTAGTGAAAGAGTTGGGTATTACACGCGGGAATGGCAGGAAAGATAACCGAGCAATTAATGTAAAATGTAGTGAAAGAGTTGGGTATTACACGCGGGAATGGCAGGAAAGATAACCGAGCAATTAATACAAAATGTAGTGAAAGAGTTGGGTATTACACGCGGGATTGGCAGGATAGATAACCGAGCAATTAATGTAAAATATAGTGAAAGATTCGGGTATTACACGCGGGGAAAGGCAGAAAAATAACCGAGCAATTTTAAGTAAATATAGTGAAAGATTCGGTATTACCCGGGAAAGGCAGGAAAGATACCGAGCATTAATGTAAATGTAGTAAAGATTGGGTATTACATGCGGGGAAAGGGAGGAAGTAACCGAGCAATTAATGTAAATCTATAAAAAATTTGGGTATTTGCGGGGAAAGGCAGAAAGATAACCGAGCAATTAATGTAAAATGTAGTGAAAGATTTGGGTATTACATGCGGGAATGGCAGGAAAGGTAACCGAGCAATTAATGTAAGATCTAGTGAAAGATTTGGGTATTACATCGGGGAAAGGCAAAAATAACCGAGCATTATTAAAAAGTAGTAAAGAGTTGGTATTTTCCCGGGAAAGGGGGAAAGATAACCGAGGAAATTTAAAGTAAAAAGTAGTGAAGAGTTTGGTATTATTACACCGGGGAAAGGCAGGAAATAACCGGAATTAAAGTAAATAAGTGAAGAGTTGGGTATTACAGCGGAATGGCAGGGAAAAATAACCGAAATTTAAAGTAAAATGAAAATTGGGAAATAAATGAAAGTTTGGGGATTACACGCGGAAATGGCAGGAAGATAACCGAGCAATTAAAGTAAAAAGTAGTGAAAGAGGGGTTTAAAAGGGGGATTACCGGAAAAGGAAAAATAACCGAGCATTATGTAAAATTAGTGAAAGAGTTGGGGTTTACTCCAGAAATGGGAGGAAATTTAACCCAGAAAATTAAAATTTTGGAAAAACTCGCGTTTGGGAAAAGAAAAAAAATTTGGGTTTATTACACGGAAATGGCAGGAAGATAACGAGCAATTAATGTAAAATGTAGTGAAAGAGATGGGTATTACCCGGAATACGGGAAAGATCCGGGAATTAATAAAAAATGGTGAAAAAGTGGGTATTACACGGAGGGAGGAAAAAGATAACCGAGCAATAATGTAAAATGTAGTGACAGAGTTGGGTATTACCCCGGGGAAAAAGGGGCGGAAAGATAACGGCAATAAGAAAATTATTTTGAAAAATTTTGGGTATGGACGGTAGAAATTGCTTACACAAAAATGGCCGGGAAAAAAAACACCCCTTAAATGAGGCCTTTTGGGGGGGTTTAACTACACCCTTCCCACAGATGACATGGCGTAATTTTAAGATGGGTATTGGGGGTAACTACCCCTTCCCCGTGAAATTGGGGAACACCCCCCACAGATAGGCCTTTGGGGTAAACTACTCCTTCCCACAGATTGAGGCGTATTGGGCGTAACTACTCCTTCCCACAGACTGAGGCGTATTGGGCGTACGGCCTCATATAGACGAGCTGGCACTGTATGGGTCCTCTGTCTATATCACACGAGCCAAATCTACTTCCCAGCACATTCCTGGTGCTCAGTTTTATTCACGGTCGACCTGGGACCCTCGACGAGGTCATACTCATAACTGTCGACCCGACAGGCCAGCGTGCTAACCACTGCGTTACGGAGACACCCCATGGTTGCATCATGATCGGGGGATTCTGGTGTTACTTGGTTCGCACCCAAAAAATGGGTCGGGCAATGTTATAAGATCTATGGGTTTGTAATGATATAACGCCATAACCGGATCTCTTAGATAGGAAGGTCCAAGGCCTAGCCTTCTAAAATAAGGGCAAAACATTAGGTCTAGTGTACAATTACTTGTTCTGTGTATTACGTGTGCTAAGTCTCACGGCAGTTAACAATTGCACAGAAGAGGTGTTTTCTTGAAAAAGAAAATAAAAATAGAAAAAAGGGGTGGGGGGAATAGTAGGGGGAAAAAATTACCCATTGGTAAGCAGACCAGTTGCTGATATCATGGACGAAATTTGCCTTGACGACGGCGACGTGAAAATAAAATAATAATAATAAGAAACGTTAGAGTTAGTAAGTTAGTCGACAGATCATCCTCATTGCACATCGAACCATTCAGTCCATAAGTTCTCGGATCTCCTCTTCAGCAAATCCCGCAGCGTGGAGCGGCTCACGACACCAGTTCTGTGTTGGTTCATCAATCTTTTTTGGCTTCCTGCGTAATTAGTTAGTTAGTCGAGGTTACAACTTCACCGCAACGGGTCATCCCCATTATGCTCCGTTCTTGTGCCAGTGAATATCACACAAAATGCTCCCCACTGTCCAATGTGAAAATTGGAATAGGCAGGAGACAGGAGTCTCGGCAATCCAACAGCCCGCACAGGTACACTGCACATAATGCCGCCGTCAGAATGCCAACACAAAATTAATCCACGAAAACCACAGTTTATCGTCGATGTACTCGGCAGTCACCAGAAATACCTCATTGACCCGGGTTTTCTCACACGGCTCGGTCTTTTACCGCAGGGCGACCCGTCGAAAGTGTCAGATAAAGCACGAACTCCGCAGCTTCAGCGCCGACTCCCGGGAGTCTCCTGAAAAATGCACTCGTGATCCGAAAAGGCAAATAAGTCATTTCAGCAACAGCCGGTAGCCATTGTTCCGAATATGCAGGTCACTGTACAGGACAGATGTAAAAACATTCCCCGCGAATTTCACAGCTCACAGTGTCGCCCACGCACTCACTCAGTAGCAGGGCGACGGAACCATGTACTACCAGTCAGGGGCGTTACTAGGGGGGGGGGGGTGCGGGGGTGCGGGCCGGACCGGGTGACACCAAAATAAAAAAATTGCAAATTTGACAAAGCAGACATAGTTCTGTCTAGTCGGGTTTCATAACCGTTCATTGTTAAATACATGAGCAGGCACAGGGAGCCACCATGCAGAGCGTCTGGTGCTTAAATGAATAAGACTCAAGAGCTGCTCGGGGCCTCGGAGTCGGAGTAGAATCGTGGGTCATTTGCAAACGCGCCAATTAATGACGCGTGGAGTCACGTGGTTGCAGAAAATGACAGACGTTGTTTACAGGTTCGTTTTTTATGTAAATAATTATTTTTTCGAAATTTTATAATTTTATCATATCACTAAAATATAAATATTGTAAAGTAAATTAATTAGTACAGGGCATAAATTTTAAAGGAGAAAAACAGCGGCAGGCTTCCACTTTAAAAAGTTAGTATTACTATACTATAAGTTTACTACTACAATAAATTAATAATTACGGCATACACACGTTTTTCTATCTGTCTGAAAAATATATATTTAATTTATTTTAATTAAAAAGATGGAAATAGAAAAATAAATAACGGTTGTGTAATTTTTCGAACCACGAGTCACTGTTGAGACTGCCACAGCGCAGATCCCACCCAATAATTGATGCGGTTTACTGACAGTCGCCAGCAATTCGCAATATAAAATAATAAAGATATATGTCATGAAAATGACAGTCGTGCATTGGCGATAAAACTTCCTGATAAAAGTTAAGAAGAAGTGTTGCAACGAATATTGTTGACCGCCGGTTACATTTGTATATGAATCCATTAATTGTGCCTTGCAGCATTTGCCATCCGCATCGTATGCAGGTTGGTATGTTCAATACTCCATTAGCCAGTAAAAAAGTTACAATCCATTCAAACTTGTTACAATGAAATAAAAAAGTTGTAACTTCCATGGACAATATTTAAAAAAATTTAATATTTTGTATGACAAGTTTTCTTTTTTAGACGGTTCTTTTTAGTGTACATAATCATTTTTTAATTACATTTTAATTCTACGGTAAACAACGCAATTTAACCTAAATAACTATACTTATTAAATTATGAATAAATCATAAATGTTTGGATTATAATTATTTATACAGATTTTATATATTTACTAGCTGACCCAGCCCGGCTTCGCCCAGGCCCTGGAGGGGATCTATCTATCTATCAGTCTGTCTGTCTGCTTGTTTGTCTGTCTGGCTGGCTGACCCGGCCCGGCTTCATTCAGTCCCTGGTGGGGAGCATCTCATTTAATTCATATAAGTAGTCATATAAGCTCTCCCGTTCCCGACTATCTGTCTGTCTGTCTATCTGACCGGGCCCGGCTTCACCCAGTCCCTGGTGGGGAGCATCTAATTTAATTCATATACGTAGTCATATAAGCTCTCCCGTTCCCGACTATCTGTTTGTCTCTCTGTCCCGGCCCGGCTTCACCCAGTCCCTGGTGGGGAGCATCTAATTTAATTCATATAAGTAGTCATATAAGCTCTCCCGTTCCCGACTATCTGTTTGTCTCTCTGTCCCGGCCCGGCTTCACCCAGTCCCTGGTGGGGAGCATCTAATTTAATTCATATACGTAGTCATATAAGCTCTCCCGTTCCCGACTGTCTGTCTGTCCCGGCCCGGCTTCACCCAGTCCCTGGTGGGGAGCATCTAATTTAATTCATATAAGTAGTCATATAAGCTCTCCCGTTCCCGACTGTCTGTCTGTCTGTCTATCTGTCTGACCGGCGTGGTTTCGCCCAGCTCTTGGCGCACAGTAACTTAAAAGAATGTCCTTCCACACACCATTCAATGAAAACTGTAGAAAAAGATGGGTTACAATGTTATGCATTATGCATTATTTTTATGAAAACTTTGAAAATGCCTTAAAGATTATATCATTATTTATTATAACTCATATGCCTAAAAATAACTATAGACAAAAAGTTTAACAATAGTGCAAGTAAGTCCAACAATATGACTATAAAGTATATAGAAATGTTATTAAAAGTTATGCCCCTTGAAATAACTTTTCTAGAGTGAAGTGCCCCTGCTATATAGACATTATATAATGAAAATGGAAAAGTAAATGTTATTAAATAAGTCGAAGATTTTACATTAAGACATTATTATAGTCGGTTGCAAATGAATGAAAGGAAGACGTGTAGAAAATGTCATCTCAATCGGATGTACCGTTATCGAACGCATCCAATACCCACAAACAAACAAACATACACTCTGTTTTATAGATATAGATATTATATCTTTTTGTTTAGTTGTATATTTTTAAGTCCCTAATTTATTATAGATTTATTATTTTAGAACATTCCATCAT
>JACEFZ010023408.1:0-23042 GCA_014155875.1 Cepaea nemoralis
AACCCTGGGGTCCAGATCAAAATTTGAGTTTACATAAAATAGAGTAGATCCCGGGAAGGTTAACCCGGTCAACAAATGCCCGCAGAAGTCGGATGTGTCGGCCTAACGGCGCAAGAACGCAGCTCTGCTGTAAACAGGCACAACGCAATCACATCCGAAAAAAAACTCCGGATGAACGAAGAAGAAGAAGAAATAGAGTAGATGAGTACATAAAATAGAGTAGATGAGTACATAAAATAGAGTAGATGAGTACATAAAATAGAGTAGATGAGTACATAAAATAGAGTAGATGAGTACATAAAATAGGGTAGATGAGTACATAAAATATAGTAGATGAGTACATAAAATATAGTAGATGAGTACATAAAACAGAGTAGATGAGTACATAAAACAGAGTAGATGAGTACATAAAATATAGTAGATGAGTACATAAAATATAGTAGATGAGTACATAAAATATAGTAGATGAGTACATAAAATATAGTAGATGAGTACATAAAATATAGTAGATGAGTACATAAAACAGAGTAGATGAGTACATAAAACAGAGTAGATGAGTACATAAAATATAGTAGATGAGTACATAAAATATAGTAGATGAGTACATAAAATATAGTAGATGAGTACATAAAATATAGTAGATGAGTACATAAAATATAGTAGATGAGTACATAAAATATAGTAGATGAGTACATAAAATAGAGTAGATGAGTACATAAAATATAGTAGATGAGTACATAAAAAACAGCTGAAAACATACTCAAGATAGCGTAAGAGAACTATAACACAAGATTTAATATCTAGGAGTTTGGTTAATCGGGGCATTGGTTAAAGGGACATAATTTGAGGACTAGAAGCAAGGAAGCATTTAGCCGGAATGTATTCCTTGATCTAATTTCCACAAGGTATCTTCCATCTGATGTTATAAAAATTCCTAGATAGTTGAAACGATTTACCTGATTAATATTTCCCTCACTGTATTGGGAAAGTGACGACCAGGATGCAGGTTAATTTAGGCTGAAATGTCTAGCAGACTGATGTGATGTTGTAAAGTTAGGATTATAAAATTGTGTAAAAAAAACAAAAAATAGTGACATATCTGGAAAAAGATAACTTTGGTAGGTGGCATACAGGGAAAGCGGAGAAGAAGAAAAACACAAGATAGATGGAAATAAATGTGATAGATAATTTACATAAGCTAGCAACAGAAGCAGGACATCTGGATTATGACATAGAGCAATTTGGAAAGCGTGCTACGAGTGTAAAGTTATCTACAGGACAGGTCACTGGAAGATCATTGGTCAGGTCTATTATCCACTTAAACCCACAACTATGGACTATGGCAACAATTCGTATATTATAATTGATACAGCATCATATGTCTGAGAAATATATATTTACCAGACACAGGAAACTAAATAAACAAGTAATGACATAACACGTCTTCATTATATCTAAGGTTCATGTGCGTGTTTAAGTTCCATTCGCGTATACCACTTGGGGTTACTAAGTCTAGACAAATTAAATGTTGTTCCCATAAGCTTATTCTTGATAAATTAAAGTGGTAGTATTCCATCATATGCGATTATAAGAAAGAGACAAACAGCATTTTTTAGCCATCTAATGGGAGGAGGTGCGTTCGAAATGCGACGACTGAAAAGATCAGTGAGAGAAGAGGGGCGAGGCAAACACAGAGAAAGTATTCTGCGTGGACTGAGACTGTGGCATGGAGGTGTGTCGCCCGCAAAGTTGATCCAGAGGACCAAGGACCGAGATCTGTGGAGAGACATGAACGCCTACGCCAGTTGGCAAGGCACGTTATGATGATGACCTTGCCTTTAGCAACCACATGACAGACACGTGACATAAACATTCTACCGCTTGTACATTTTCAAATGTGTGTTTTCTACCAGAGCAGTGGATTTACGGCCTACACTTGTTGGTATACGTTGAAAACCGTATCACGTGGTTCGAACACGCCAGACAACTCGTGTTGGTCCCTATCTGAGAAGGCTAGGTATCCCACTGATCACCACCACCATCATCATTTACCCTACTAAATTGTGTTGGCGTTCATGTATCTTTACAGGTAGGAGACCACGGTGTTCTGGATTACTTCTATTGATGTCAATCTGGTTTGAAGCCGTCTTAGGCCATCCTTCACCATTGCTCGTAGTCTGCGTCTTCCTCTTCTACCCCGGATCTTCCCAGGCATCGCGGTGTTTTCCAGTACTTCCCTTCTCATTGCTTGACCAAAGAATATTGTCTGAATCTTTCTTATAGCTGAATATATATTCAGCTTTTCCCTGTAATTCGTTGTTAATTTCACTAGCAGTCCAAGGAATTCGCAAAATTCATCTTAGAAACCACATCTCAGCTCCTTTCAAGCTTTTCCTGATTTTTCCCCCCGTTCGCACCCCAGAATTTACCACCACACAGCACAACAGGTTCTGTATGACATTTCAGGCCTCTCTTTATGATATTTAATGAGAATGGCTTATTCTAGAAGAACTTCTCATAATCTAAAATGCAGATTTTGCGTGGTCCATTTTATTCATAATCTCAGTCAGGCATTCCCTTGAAGCTTTGGAGGTGTGATTGTTTAGAAGAATGCTGACAGTTTCGTGGACAGCCAAAACATTTTAAGCACTGACGAAAGACAACTTATCACAAACACAGAAAGCAAGTCTTCATATTTTTGGCCGCATTATATGAGAAGACAAAAACCGAAAAATGCTGTGACAACTGGAAATATTTGTAGAAATAAAGATAGAGGAAGTCAGCCAGGGAAAGTTCTTGACAGGTGTGGGCCATGGCACGGAAGGGAGTTAATACACGCATTGATACAAGCCGTTGGATATCACAAGATATGGAGAAGCATGATCGCCCACGCCAAAGTGTATAATCCATCGGCACTGGGTGCGTGATGTGGATGGTCAGTATCACACCGACCGCCTATACTCACCAAGATGTTTTCTAGTAGCCATTTCAGAATGGGTCGAAATTGGAGTCCAGACCAAGTTAAACAATCCATCTCTAATGGCCACCAGAAACAGGTCAGAGTCTAGCCACTTGTATTGCTACCGCGGCTTCCTGATGCTCGTATAACAAACGTCAATCTCAGTGTAAGAATATCCATTACCCCATATAGACAACAATCATCTTCGGATTAATAAGACTGTGAGGGTAAAACCGTGGGCAGCTGCTTTTGTAGGACACAGGTTTTTCACAGGACTATCATTCTGAGCCGGTACTATAACTTCTCCTTGGGGTTGAACGGGGTAGGTGTAATGGCGAAATCGATTTGAAAAAGTGTAAGAAATGAAGCTTGGACAATGACTTACCCTGTTGGCATTACAAACTTCCCGACAGACATCGCCGTCGCCTGTTCGTTAAACACCAGTCTCTGCGTATCCATACAGGAGAGACAACAAGCAACACAAGGTCCTCCCCACACGCCAGTTACCACTCGGAGTACTTTGTCCTTCGCATGTGCTTATATTTGTCGGCTGTCCCCGCGAAGCACGGCCATGCATGAACATAGATTTCAAGTGGTGTATCTGTTGACGAGTCGTTGCGAAATTTCCCATTACACCCAAGACGGTTCGGTTGCTAGACGACCACGTGACTCCATGATTACCATTTCCCAAGGTGCATATCACTACCACTGGTTCCTCGAATCAGTACCGGATGTGTGTTGGTCGTGTAAAAGTGCTGTGTATGTGCATGCGTACGCGAGTGTACTTGTACGTTTGTGTATGTATATGTTCGTATATGTGTTAGTGTATGTGGGTGTGTTTACGTATGTAACTGTGTTGAGTATGTGTACGCATGTGTATGCATGTGTACATGTGCACAATCAGTTTCCCCACACAAGAAGTTTCCCACACAAGAATTTTCCCAAAAATAAGCAGATTTTTCACACAAGAAGTTTCCCCACACAAGAAGTAGCTCTACACAGTAAATTTCTCCACGCAAGAAGTTTCCCCACACAAAAAGTTTCTCCACACAAGAAGTTTCGATACTTCATATTTAATTCACAGCAAACAAACCAAGTAGATATTTTTAACACTGACCTAGATCTGATGGAATAGTCGATATTCAGAATAGGGATATGGGGATTGACTTCGTTGTCGGTCGACAAGTGTGTTTGCAGCAAGATATACCCTAAACCGCATGTCATTGTCTTCGCAAACTGATCCCCAGATACATCAACGATGAGCGCAGACAGATGGGACATACACAAGATTAGACGAATAGCACAAGATATGAATATACACTCCGACGACAGTCCGGGCCCATAAACATTCATTGCGACCTCAATCGGTCTAACAGTCCACCACAAACTCAACCGAAAGTATATCAATACACACCTACACCTACTATGGAATCATTCTCATGTCACGTGATTTTCCGGGAACTCCTGGGATTCCTGTGTTTGCGGTGAATTAACATGAAGTACCGAAGTTTCTCCACAGGAGAAGTTTCTCCACACAAGACGTTTCACCACACAAGAAGATTTCCTACACAAAAAGTTTCTCCACACAAGAAGTTTCTCCACACAAGAAGTTTCTCCACACAAGTAGTTTCTCCACACAAGAAGATTTCCTACACAAGACGTTTCTCCACACAAGAAGTTTCTCCACACAAGAAGATTTCCTACACAATAAGTGTCGTCACACAAAAAGTTTCTCCACACAAGAGGTTTCTCCACACAAGAAGTTTCTCCACACAAGAAGTTTCTCCACACAAGAAGTTTCTCCACATAAGAAGTTTCTCCACACAATAAGTTTCTCCACACAAGAAGATTTCCTACACAAAAAGTTTCTCTACACAAGAAGTTTCTCCACACAATAAGTTTCTCCACATAAGTAGTTTCTCCACACAAAAAGATTTCCTACACAAGACGTTTCTCCACACAAGAAGTTTCTCCACACAAGAAGATTTCCTACACAATAAGTGTCGTCACACAAAAAGTTTCTCCACACAAGAGGTTTCTCCACACAAGAAGTTTCTCCACACAAGAAGTTTCTCCACACAAGAAGTTTCTCCACATAAGAAGTTTCTCCACACAATAAGTTTCTCCACACAAGAAGTGTCGTCACTATGGGCAAAGTTGCCTATTCACAGTCATCACTTGTCCTGATTTTGTGATAGCATTTAATATATCAACCCGGTCAATTGCTCGCCAGCCTTCCACAATAACCTGTCAGCTGGTTTATGTCCTCTTGCACGTTCGTGCCTGGCACAAGAATGAAGCTCATAGCAGTCAGCGTTTACCTCCTCAGATACCCCATCCACTGTCTACGAGCCAAGCCTATCTCGAGCTCCCCGTGCTTACGCCTTGTACTATTCTCTGTTTTGTTATTTTGTAAAAATCTAGACCAGTGATTCTCAACCGGTGGCGAATTCCCCCTCGAGGGAAATTTTAGGGTTTCCCGAGGGAGGGGGGGGGGGAGGAGGGGGAAATTTAAGATTATTTCAAAATCGCGTTAATACAAGAACCGGTTACTCGATATTGTTTTTCCCTCCATACTTTACAGTTCTGTACTTCTCGCTCTTCTGATATTCGTTTTATAACGTAAGTAGACAAGCAAATCACGTTTTATGTGGACGTCTAGACTTGTTATAATATCTGTTAGCAAATTTAGCTTCCAATTTTACGTATACTGTGTAATGTGGGGGATTTATAGGGAGGAAATACGAAAGGGAGGGGGGTGACATTCTGAACATATGGTGAAGGGGTGCATGAGCCTAAAAAGGTAGAGAACCACTGATCTAGACTGTGATTCGTACTCAGGCTTCTTAAGGTAGAGACGGATATTGTGCCTCTAGCTCCACCCTACGAAACAACTAACACCTGTTTTGTGGAATAGTGAAAGCTACGAAACACCTAATACTAGTTTCGTGGAAGAAGAAAAGTTATGGAACCCCTAACACCAGTATGGCTGAAGAAGCATCGTATCAGTAACCTAACACGTATCAGTATGGTAGAAGAATAACAATTTCGAAACACATAACATAAGTATGGTAGAAGAAAAACAATTATGAAACATATAACATGATTATGGTAGAATAAGAACAATTACGAACCACTTAACAGTATGATAGAAGAAGAACAATTTTGAAACATATAACATAAGTATGGTAGAAGAAGAACAATTACGAAACACATAACATGATTATGGAAGAAAAAGAACAATTACGAAACACGTAATATGATTATGGCAAAAAAAGAACAATTACGAAACACGTAACAGTATGGTGGAAGTCGAATAATTACGAAACACCCAACAAGAGCAGGGTGGAAGAAGGAAAACTGTACTTGAAGTTTCCTCTATCAATGACAAGTGTTCTTGTCAAACACGTGGAACATGGTTATCTCACACGACGGTTGTATCTCAGTTATCAGTAATTATTTCTAAGAGGGCATTGTATTTTTATCAGTGATTACTTAGCACAAAAATATCGAGCTTGAATTTAACATTTCAATTACTGATTGATTGATTGATTGATTGATTGATTGATTGATTGATCTAGGAACAGACATCACAGCATTCGGGACATTCCCATAAGCGCTCCGTCTCCATCCTCAGCAACCAGCGAAGAGTTCCAACACTAATAGTTCCAGTAGCAATCTGATTATATGTCCGTCTCGCCTTTCCTCTGAGCGTCGAGCGTCGGCCAGATCCCCTCGTCACTCCTCGCTGCCTCATTCTAACCAGACTATGGTGATCCATTTGCTCCTCCGAGGTGTACACGTGCTCCGACAAGGCCGCAACCACATCTGCCTTGTCATGCATCAATACTCCACCAAGTTCTGCCGAGCCAGCCAATCTGTCCGCCTGTTAATTCCCCAGCACACCGGAATGCACAGGAGAAAAGATCCAGGTGATGCTTGCTACCCGTGACCTCCGAAGCGAAGCAAGCCACTCTGCACGAAGCTTGCCTGTTCTCACCCTTCTCAGCATGCTTTCTGAGTCAGTTACAATCACAATATGTGTATGTATCGTGTTTTCTATCCAGCGGAAAGCTGCACTGACCGCCTCCACCTCCATTCTTAAGCTAGATGTAGTGTCATCATACGCCAGGCTCTCCTGCACCAAACGCCGACCATTAGTCTTGCCAAGAACCCCCAAGCACTTCTCCTACCTCTCAACACCGACCCATCCGTGTAGATAATCACATCACCAGGGCGAGAATTTTCCTGAATTAATTGCTGAATTTCCACTTCCGTGGCCCCTGCTGGCCACTCCCTGCACTCCCGGCTCAATGTGATTATAACTCTGCACAAGTCTGACTGCACTCTGACCCACTCCTCTCCTCGCCTAATGTTCTCCAAGGGGCACACCTGTCTGATCGTATCCTCCGCCTGAGCCATCCATGATTTCCCTCTTATCAGTCTCTGACCCTTAACTACGTCCAGCGCCTCATGCAATGGGTGATCTGTGTCTGCAGCTACTCTGAGGTATGCCTTCGCTTGCATCACCTTGTGCCTACCAGCAACAGTAGGCAGACCAAGGATGTAACGCATACACACTACTGGAGTGTCTCTGGTGCATCCCAGAATCACCCGCATAGCTTCATTCTGTTTGCGCTCTAATTTCACAAGCTGACTCTTTGAGACAGTGAGCAGTCCTAGTCCATAATCAATCACTGAGAGGATCAAGTGCTGGTATAGTGTGAAGAGCAGTCTCTGCTCTGTGTCCATTCAATTACTGTAACTAATAAATCATTTCATTCAACACAAAGCGCAATCTTATGTCAAACAGCGGTAGTGGAAAGTATTCTTGCTGTCGACCTTGTATCACGTGTACAGATACCCATCTAGGAGGATGTTTAAAAAAAATTACCTGGGCTCTGTGACTAAAGTGTTACGGACGCAATTCGTAATCCTGCATACCACGTTCGAAACACAACTGCGGGCGATTTTGCAGCAGACCGCCTTGCGTTGGGTTTTTATACAATGGTATGAGTGCTGGTAGTTCAGAAAGCAATTTCAAACTACTGAACCTAAACGTGCCAAGAAATCACAAACAGTAAAAAATGCTGAGGTTGACCGCAACGTCCTGTAAAGGATATGCAACTAACTTTAACCTGGGTTCCCAGGTCGATCGAGCCTAAACTTGGTACCAGGGAATGCCCTAGGAAGTAAAAACAGCTGATGTGACACTGAACACACCACCCATTGACTGCCGATTGAATGTTTGCAGTTTATTTGTATGTTGGTTGTTTCCGTGTTTCAGATCGATACAGTAACACCGATTCAATTTCGGAGTTAAATTTTCTAACCCCGGGGCTAGTTTCATTTACTTTGGCTTCTACAAATTTTCTAGTTGTCAGCAACCTACTTGCGACAGGCATACACGGATTCCCTTCTTTTGCACTAAGCGAAAGTGACAACTCGTCTCGTTTGCAAAAGGATACATTTTTATTCGGAGCAGATCATACAATAGCTCCACGAGCGGAATACCACAACGGTATTAAACATCTTAGAATGTGATGACGATAAGATGGAATGAGAGGATGATATAAATATTATAATCACTGAAGCTAAGCTAGACTATTATAACTATTGTACTGTCCTTCACAACTACAAAGTATTCCTAGCGGAATACACGTCTGATTCCTACGCCGTCTCGGTCTCTGTCTGAGCTCGCTGAGCGTGGCGTGTTCAGCCACGAGCAATTCAGCTCAGCGTGCGATAGTTGGTTTACGTGCTGGGCACTGGGCTGTGTTGACCACAGTTACTTGGTCCTTACCTCGTGAACTGGGTTTCCCCGGTTCTTGGGTAACACCAGCTCATCTGCACTGGTTGCCCTCCTTGTTGACACAAGTGTGTCCTGTTATAGCTATTTATAGCGTTGGTGTCTCTCCTGTCTGGTCTCCTGTCCTATTACGTCACCTGCCCTCTACTAAGCTCTATTTTAGCTCTCTCAGAGCTCATAGCTTCCTCTTAAGTCTTTGACAGGCTCTCCTTCCTCCCCTGTTGTGTTACAAACTTTTAAGTTGTGGGGGTAACACAAGTAATCTTACAAAAATTGGCTGTCTAATTTTGTCAAAGACTTCATGAGTTTTCTACTTCTCTTATGGGGATAGGACAAGATCTCTCCTCTCCTTCGTCACACTCTTGTATTACTTCACTTGGCTAATTGAGTAGCTCATTCCACTAGTACAGTTGGCTCTAAACTGTCATTATATTTCTGAGAATTGTATGGTCCGGATCCATGCCATAAGGCCTGTCCTCAGATTGTCCAAATTTAACAATCCCAACAACTTGCCTCTATTAAGAGTGCAAAACATGGACAATAAAATGTTCATGCTCTCATATAATAATCGCCCCAACTCGTATGCGTGTCCTATGTGCAACTCTTCACCTTTTAGCTTCCGCTTGTGAAAGAATATTTAAGTGTTACATTAAGGTATTTTTAGAGATATTATTGTGTCCCCTGTTGAAATAGTTATGGTTCTTTGAAAGTAATGGTGTATGCAAGTTTATATGTTTGTTTTTCTGGTTGGTTGTGTGTTCTCTAATAAACTACAATGTACTTAATTTACTGACATGTGTATGCGTTTCTAATTTACGTGTGTGTATTATTTCGAGCGCCGTAAAGCGGTTTACTGCAGCCACAACTGAGTGTGTTATGCTAATTTATGTCTACAGTGCCGTTTTAAGATGCTCAAAATATGTTCCCTATGTTTCTCACTAAAGTATGGCGACTACACACTTATAAAAAATGACAACACATTGGTTACACAGATTGACACAGACAAGTCAAAACAAGTCGTTTTGAGCGGTGAAAAAATTACCGCAATATCTCTCTCACTCTCCTAATTTAATTCATTCTCTCTCTATCATTCACGCATCTTTCGTTCTCTTCTCTCTATCATTCACACATCTCTCGTTCACCTTTCATTCAAAATTGGTTTTAAAATATTGGGTCGTCATTACAATATGGTTCAAAAATAATGCATGGATGAACCAAAATTATATACATTAAATGGTCTGGCTGAATTTACATGCGTATTCAAGCCACATGACTGTGCCGTCTTTATGCACTTGTCAATTATATACACAAATATACATGATTGAAACGGATTGTTCGCTACCAATCCTATTGTAAACACTGCTCTACCTAATCTATTATGAGTTGGTGCACTGTTCTAAATTTATCTAAGGGAAATAATCTAACTAATTAATTTAATTTAAGAAAAATGGGTTATTTACCTTAAAGTGTTTTAATGACTAAAATGATATAAATTATTAAATGATGGTGTTAATTTGTAAGTGATGTTTTAACTAACTTATCTAACTAAATAAGTTTAAATGGTGATAAATTAAAGTAATATGATGTCGATGTTAACTTAACTAGGTTCTTAACTAACTATAGGTAAATTATAACTCTGAAATGTCCTAAATAAAGTTATATGGTAAATCTAAATAAATAATTCTAATATTTCTACAAAATATGAAGTTACACGCGACTGTTTATAAAAACATATTATATACATATCACAAATCAATTTTAACTAACTACACTAACTAAATTACATCCAGGTGTGATGTTCGAGCCGTGTCCTCTGTAGAATGTCCTCGAAAACAACGTTCAGGTAGACAAAGTCTGATTTATGCTCATGTCCTGGTTAATGTTCATACTAAAGGTATGCTACTGGTTGGTGTAGGTTCAAGTCTCAAATTTCGCTCCACTCACGGGTTATATAAGTGGTAGTGGTGTAGACAATTCACAAATGCGTCTGTTCATTCCTCTAATGCTGACAAAGTTTATATTACATAAATGTAAGCGACTGGCGATGGTAACGCACTTTAGTGTTCACAATCACCACATAGGGCACTAAGTAATTACAGTGTCAATGTTTCTGGTGATGTACGGTCGCTCTCTTCTCCTATTTCAGGTATTTCAATAAGGTCTACTCAATGTGTCAGCTAGAGAGTTTAAACTGCCCTTCAAATGTTTAATAGTGAAGGCATAATTTTGCAATATCAAGGACCATCTGTAAATTCTATTGTTGCGATGAACCCCTGTTTGCATTACCGTAAGAGGCGAATTATCGGTTTCGATAACAAACTCTGTACCCGCCAGGAATCGATGAAGTTTCCTGATACAATATATCACGCTTAAAGCTTCCAATTCAGATGCTGAGCATCTTCCCTCAGCCGGGCTGATCTTACGACTCACGTAGATTATTGGGTGAAACTTGCCTTCATAAAATTGGCCTAGGACTCCAGAAATGGAAATGGAACTTGCGTCTGTACGGAGGAAATACGTAAGATTGACGTTAGGCAAACGCAAGATAGGTGGAACGCTAAATAAATGTTTCAATTTTGATAAAGCACCGATTAACTTTGCATCCAGCACATCAAGTTTTACAGATGCTTTTAACACATTAAAAAAAACACTGGTGATTTCAGCCAAATTGCGTATAAATTTGCTGTAATAATTGACCAGACCAAGTAAGCTACGGACCTGTTTCTTGGTCGTAGGCATAGTTAGATTGAGAATCTTGGTCACTATTTTATCATCAGTTCTTAGTTGGCCTCTGGTGATTGTATGGCCTAAGAAATCAATTTCTTCCATTCCCAACTCCACTTTGGTGGGTTTCACTGTAAGACCAAATAATCGCAATCTATCGAAGACATGTCGCAGTTTCAGTAGGTGTGTTGTCCAGTCTGCTGTATGGATGCAAATGTCATCAATATAAGTAGATGTATTGGTCACTCCGTGAAGAAGATCCCTAGTGAGTCGGACAAAAGTGGCTGGTGCATTACGAAGACCGAAAGGAAGAAAGCGCCACTCATACAGGCCTAAAGGTGTAGAGAATGCTGTTAAAGGAATAGAGGCTGATTTCATCGGGACCTGCCAGTAACCTTTCGTGAGATCTAGTTTCGAAAAGATACGAGATGTTGACATGTCAAGGATTAGGTCGTCACAAGATGGAATAGGTTCTGCATCGACCTTGGTCACGTTGTTTAAGCGCCGATAATCGACGCAGAGACGAATAGTCGAGTCCTTCTTTCTGACTAGAACTATGGGAAAAGAATATTCTGACTGAGATTTCTGAATTATTCCACTCGACTCAAGATTTAACAATTCCTTGTCGAGATTTTCCCTGTAACTCAATGGGATGGAATAAGGTCGACATTTGATGGGTGTGCTATCAGTCAGAATTATAGAGTGTTCTATTCTGTCTGTCTTACCTGGGATGTCAGAGAAAATGTCCTTGTACTCAGTTACTAACTCTAACAGTTGTTGTCGTTGGTCGTCTGTCAGTTTGGGTTCTATACGTATGCTATCGATTGTCCCTGTTGTGTCGACTGTCGGGACTGGTAGTTCTATTCCGTCGTCATCCGTCTGATTAAGTACTGTTGTTGTACTAGCTGTGTGTACTGTTTGCTGGCTAGGTGTGTTTGCGATGTCGTCATGATCTGTCGCCCTACCTAGTGTAGTTGTGTTGTGTACGTCTGTCGTCCGGTTAATTGGTGTTGGTGCACTCTGTTCGTCTGTCGGTAGTTCTTGTCGTGAGAAATAGGGTTTCAGCATGTTGATATGAAATATCTTTAATTTTCCCTTTATCGATATTTCATAGTCGACATCTGATATCTTTCGTTCGACTTTGAATGGCCCTTGCCATGATGTTAGTAACAAATTACGTTTATCTGGTAGTAAAAGTAGCACCTTTTGATTGGGTTCAAGGTGTAGGGTTTTGGCACCCTTGTTTGCATATTCGCGGTACATCTGGCCTTTTCTCTCCAAAGATGATTTAGCTATTTGACACGCCTTGATAATTTTATCGCGTGTCTCCGTTACCATCTCATACGGTGTTACTGCTGTTGGATTCTCTACTGAGCTAGTGATTAGCTGATGGTAGATTGTTAGGGGTCCACGAGGGTTCGCCCCATAAACTAATTCGAAAGGTGAGAAACCCGTACTTGAGTGCGGAATTTCTCGATGGGCAAATAGCACTGCTGGTAGGAGGGTGTCCCAATCAGATGGGTTCTCAGCTGTTACTTTCGCCAGCATATGCTTTAGATCCCCGTTAATTTTTTCTATAATCCCATTACTCGCAGGGTGATACGGTGTACAGAAATGCTGTTCTATTCCAAGCAATTTTGTTAGGGCTTGCATAGCAGCCGAAATAAATTGGGTTTCTCGGTCGCTCAAAATGGTACGAGGAAAGCCAAATCGACAAAATAGATGTAAAAACACATTTGCCACATCTTTGGAGGTAATGTATTTTAGTGGTACCGCTTCGATCCACCTTGTACAGAGATCCACGAGAGTTAGTATAAAACGGTTTCCTTTGTTCGACACCTGATTCAGGGGTCCAACAATATCTACCGCTACATTTTCGAATGGTCTAGAAGCCAAAATGGAACGCTGGACCTCGGCTGTTACATGCTTTCCCTTTCTTACTAAATGTTGACAAATAGTACATGATCGACAGAACAATTTAATGTCGTTACAAAATTTAGGCCAGTAGAAATGTGCCAAAATTCTGGCTCTCGTTTTGTCATAGGCTAAATGTCCAGCAAACGGTGACTCATGTGCAATGTGTAGCACATTTTGTCGGTGTTTTACAGGTAACACCGTCTGCTGAATTTCATGGTTATTTGATGTGTAATAACGCATGAGAATTCCGTTATGTACTTTAAAATACCAAGATGCATTCTTAGTAACTTTCGCTCGCTCACCTAACAGTTTAAAATAAGGTGTGATAGTTTGATCGTTGCGTTGTGCTTCGATGAATTCTTGTCGAGTAGCACTGTTACTAGCACCGGTGGGTGTTAACAACTGTAACATTTCGTTTTGTAGGTCAGTGTAATGTGTTTCAGTATCTGACCTCGTTACAGCATTAGCCGTGTTTGTTTGTTTCCAGGCTAATATTTCTTCATCAGTACACTGTTTTAATGATGGTAAGCATCCCAAAATCAAATCAGTACAGGGATTTTTCAGGATCGCGCACGTAAATGTGCCGACAAGGCACGGGGTGTTTATGCGTACTTTCGCCAGTGGGTATTTCTCTATGTTTCCAGAGAAAGTGCGGCATTTGACAAACTCACCCGTATAATCTTCTGGCTTAACTAGGTCTCTTTTGACCCCAAGTAGAGTGCTTCCGCTATCAAGTAAACATTGGCATGGTTGTTCATTGACCAGTGCATCGTGGAACTTTAAATTGCCTCTGGAGGCTAACGCTGCATTGGCATCTTCGTTGGAACATGGTACCAAGTGTCCACATTTCAGTTTGCCGTCCGTATGAAACTGGTGACACGTGTCACACTTATTAAAGTCTAATATATCAGTAGCTGCACTCACACTCTCACACTCACTAGTTGGTAATACATTTTCAAGTTCAGAGTCAATCACACTATCATCGTCAGATGACGTATCGATGAGCAAGGCATTGTTTGCCTTCATTCGTTGCCTGCCCAAACACTTAGAACTATAATGGCCATAACTTGAACAAAAGAAGCATTTAACAGCACGTTTATAAGAGTTTCGTTTGTCTTGCTGCTTTTTTATCATCATTTCTAGATGAGCAGGATAAGAGGGGCTCTTATCACAAATGGAGTACTGCGGATGGAACAATTTGCAGTATCCACACTGTGGTGGCTTCTGATATGGTTTATTTTTGTTTTGATACTCTTTTTGCTTGTAAGACCTGCTTGGTATGTTTTTGACAAAGGCAGTAATCTCAGTATCATGTACTGATGTTTTAAATACGTCCCTGTTGGAAGAAAAATAAGCAGATCCTCGTTTTTCGAGTTGTTCGATAGATTCAATGTCTGCTTGTTGCAGGAACTTAGCAAAGGAAGTAGGAACGGTGGATATGACTTTATCCATCACCATCAAGTCCTGTAATTTATCAAAGTTCTTACCTACTTTCGCTGCCTTAAGCCATTTATTGAATATACTCTGAACGTTTGAAACATAATCTAAGAACGTTTCAGTTGGCTTTGGCTTTATCTGTGAGTACTGGATCCGATATCCAGGAGCATCGAGTAGAAAATGCTGCATAATTCTATCATGGATGTACTGATAGTTACTTCTTAGTTCTGATGGTATTGATTCTATGACCTTTAATGGCTCCCCTACTGAGGTTTCTCATGTAGATCATTGCCCAATCATCTAATGGTATTTTCTGAGTTCTCAGTTGAAATTCTACATTCTCCGTCCAAGCTGATATTGAATCGCCTTGACTATAGGGCTTGATCAACCCTTTATATTTGGAGAATTTATTTTGTTCTTCCTGACTTTTCAACTTCGTAGAGGCTATCTGGGTGTTTGAGTCAATCTCCATTTCTTTCATCTTTAACTTTGTTTGTGACTCTACCTCTATCTGTTTCTGCTTCGGTGGCAGTCGTCCATCTCTATCTGCTTCTGTTTTATTTCCAATTCCTTCTGTTTTATTTCCAATTCCTTCGGTTTAGTGGATTGGTCTAAATCTAACTGCTTTTGCTTGGTGGTTTCTTCTAACTCCTTCATCTCCTTTTGATGTTGCCTTTCCAATGCCCTTTGGTCTCTCTCTAGAGCAGCTTTTCTCTCTGTCTCTTCTCTATATCTTTCGTTTGCCCATTTTCTAGTTTTTCTCCAGTATATTCTAGTACTTTACCAGCCTGGATGAAGTCATTTAATGATGACATTATGAGGCTTTATGTTAATCAGACAATTGATAGCAATATATTTTCCAAATACAATTTCACAGTTCTCGTGTGTTAAATATTTACAAGATTTTCTGAAAAAAAGAGTGCGAAGTTAAGGGTGCATATCAAAATTAGAGAAAAATATACTCATCTAATCTTGTAGCAAAATATGGCCCTTGGGATGTTCCGCCGCTGTCTTTCGTACAAACGACTGATCGCCTCGCTTTTATACTGATGTTTCTGTTTATTAGAACATCAAAATTTTAGCAACATGCATGTAATGTGTCATACATGTGGTTAATTGAGATATTAACGTTTCAACGAATGGCAAAGTTCACATGTGGCATAAATGATAATGATTAATGTAGATGATATGATTGTATGATAGTCTGAATGAACGTCAATGAATGTCAATGTCGTCTTGTCTTCCCTTTTCTATCGTCTCTGACTGGGCTGCGCTCTATGACTCTAGCTTAACCTCTAATCTCCTATTGTTGTGCGAAAAACATTTGTTTTTGCACAAATACTGACGTGATTGTGATAGATGTTGACATTCTGATAGTATCAAAGACATGATGATTAACCTTTCAATTCGTACACAATCAGTTTATGTTTCACACATTTTCATTTAAATGATTTACATAAATAATATATCACTGATATTCCGTAGAATTTCCGAAAATGGTAAATTATATGGTACTTTTCACAATAGTATGCTAATGATACTTGCAATCAAATAATACATTGCTATTTTTATCACTGCTAAGTTCAATTAAATGGCACAACTTTAGCGGTGGTTCAAGCCCCACGAGAAATGATAACGTGGTATCTTGGCTAATGGTAATGAGTGGTGGTTCAAAAACAGCAATGGTATCCTAACACATGGTATCTTATTGCTAAATGGTAGTGAGCGGTAGTTCAAGAAGTTTCTGATACCAAACGGTATCCTACCAACTAGTAGTGAGCCAAAATGGTGCCTAATGGTAGTGAGCGGTGGTTCAGGGGCTTCTGACCCCAAATGGTCCCTAATGGTAGTGAGCGGTGGTTCAGGGACTTCTGACACCAAATGGTATCCTATTGGTAGTGAGCGGTGGTTCAGGTACTTCTGACACCAAATGGTATCCTGCCTGTCAGCAACCTACTTGCGACAGGCATACACGGATTCCCTTCTTTTGCACTAAACGAAAGTGACAACTCGTCTCGTTTGCAAAAGGATACATTTTTATTCGGAGCAGATCATACAATAGCTCCACGAGCGGAATACCACAACGGTATTAAACATCTTAGAATGTGATGACGATAAGATGGAATGAGAGGATGATATAAATATTATAACCACTGAAGCTAAGCTAGACTATTATAACTATTGTACTGTCCTTCACAACTACAAAGTATCCCTAGCGGAATACACGTCTGATTCCTACGCCGTCCCGGTCTCTGTCTGAGCTCGCTGAGCGTGGCGTGTTCAGCCACGAGCAATTCAGCTCAGCGTGCGATAGTTGGTTTACGTGCTGGGCACTGGGCTGTGTTGACCACAGTTACTTGGTCCTTACCTCGTGAACTGGGTTTCCCCGGTTCTTGGGTAACACCAGCTCATCTGCACTGGTTGCCCTCCTTGTTGACACAAGTGTGTCCTGTTATAGCTATTTATAGCGTTGGTGTCTCTCCTGTCTGGTCTCCTGTCCTATTACGTCACCTGCCCTCTACTAAGCTCTATATTAGCTCTCTCAGAGCTCATAGCTTCCTCTTAAGTCTTTGACACTAGTGTTATAAAGGTCCTCTGGTCTTTTGTAATTTTATATCTGTATCTGCTCCCCCCCTCCCCCTCTCTCTCCCAAACCTGTGTAAAGCAAACAGCTGAATGATTCGGCCTCTTTAAGTGGCATTTCACCATAGAATATAGGGGTGTTATTTGTTTGGTTTAGTCTCATTATTTGTGTCTATTCCCAAGGCATTTTTAGGCCTAATTGTTGTGACCTCACACTAAGTGGTTTTAGTGTATCTTGCATCTGATTACGTGTGTGTGTGTGTGTGTGTGTGTGTGTGTGTGTGTGTATGTGTGTGTGTATGTATGACAGGAGTTGAATGTCATCGCTAAGTCCAAATCCACAACCAACCAATGCCAAGTCGTCCTATCTGTTTCTGCCTCCTGCAGCTCCGCCCCCCACCCCCCACATTTCTTCCGAGCATAATTTATCTCTCTCTGTAATTCTCGTTTCCATATGTTTTTACGTATCCCGCTATTTTTTACGTATTCCACTTTTATGTTCTTTTCTTTTTACGTATCTCACATTTATTTATTTACGTATTCCACTATTTTTTTTTTTTACGTGTCGCACTTTTATGTTTTACGTTTCCCACTTTTATTTATTTTACGTATATCGCTTTGTTTTTTCTACGTATCCCACTTTTTATGTATCCCACATTTATTTTGTTTTACGTATCGCACTTTTATTTTTTATGTATCCCACTGTTATGTTTTTACGTATTCCACTTTTATTGTTTACGTAGCCCGCTATTTTATTTTACGTATCCCGCTTTTTCTTTTGCCCAGTGAGTTTCAGACAAGAGAGTGTCTAGTTATTTGTCTACAGACTTTATCAGCATGTGTTCACTGCGTCACAGGGCAGCCAGCGTAAGGTTATCCGTCATTTGACTACGTGTGTGACAGGAGAATAATGTCGTCAGCGAAGTCCAACTCGTTAAGTTCGAACCCATCGAATTCCATTTCTGGAGGTAGTTATTGTTGTTCATAACAATGCATTTCTTTATTGAATTTAGACACTATCAATAAAATATTGCACGATTTATTGCCTGGCATATTTAGCTACATTTCGTCAGGTGCATGCTGCAGAGTTATATATCATCTTATGCGAAAACATTAATGATACTATGGCTGAAATATGACGTGCATCCTGGCTGGCATTACACGAATGTTTAGAACGTTGTACCCACGGAAGTCTACACTAAAAAGAAATCATTCTATATACATAGTAAAAGCTAAAATTGACTAATATATAATTCTTCGATGTATCCCGTTTATCCACGTTAGTAAACGCAGCTGTGCGAGAATCGCTAGTGATTCTCGCCGCGCCCGGTACTTACGGGATATGTGAATCGGCCGCTCAGAAAGTAATGGCAAACTACTGAGCGTAATCTTGCCAAGAAATCAACAACAGTGGTAAAATTCTAGTGTTAACAGCGATGTCCTGTAATAGGATATGCGGGGGGGGGGGGGGCGGAAGGGGGGGGGAGGGGGGAAGATGTACACCGAAGTATCATTCATTTATCAAGTATCATTCGTGCAATATTTTCTTTATGGCGCATGTGTTTAAGTGATTGTTGTCTTCATAACGCAGTCTGTAGTCAATAAGAATAATAAAGGTAACAAAAGGCATACCTATTGAACTTCTGTTTTTATTTCTAATGTATCTGTTAGTTTCCATCATGATGGACTCAGCGTTTAATATCTGTGTATGTTGCCTTTAATAAGTTACGGATTTTCAGTGAGACCCCATAGTGTCGTATCAACATCCAGAAGAATTCCCTATAATGCTGTCAACGGACTTTCCATAATCCACAAATTCAGTATATAGTGGCTAAAGCAGTTCGGTGCTTGCTCTATTATTATACGTAATGTGACTGTTTGGGTAGTTCACGATCCGTTTGGTCCTTTCAAGGCGATTATCATACCTATGTTCTAATGCGCTTCTGCCGCTCTAACTGGAATTACCGTAGCATGAGAGTAGTATATTATGGTTTCCAGACACATATTTTTTTGGAGGCTGAAGGCTGATAGGGTTTATGAAGGAAATATGGGGAAAATTGTCGACTCGGCTCCAGAATCTGGAGGCTGATAGGGTTTATGAAGGAAATATGGGGAAAACTGTCGACTCGGTAAAATTTTTTGGGTGGGAACGGTTTTTTTGACGGGTGTGAAAGTAATTAAGGTAAATTTTTAGTTGGTTGGTTCTGTACTGGAAAGAGAGGGTGTGAAGGGGAAAGTTATTTTGGTTACGTAGGGTATATTAGTATGGGTAGTGATGTATAAACAAGGGTGTGATGGGTCGTGGTTTCTACTCATGGGTTGGATATATGGTGGTTACGTATATGAATGTGTCTGTTCGTGGTGTAGTGATGTATAAACAAGGGTGTGATGGGTCGTGGTTATACTCGATGAAGTAAGAGATGGTTACTATCATCTGAACAGTGTGATAGTAGTGAAGGTAAAGGGTGGTATATTCACTACCATCATTACAAAGGAAATCTTATAAAGTTATAATGGGTATGGTGGTAAGGGGTGGGTATTAGTGATCAAGTAGGAGTGATATAGGGGTGGTCATAAATGTAATAAGAGGTGTTCACAGTTACACACTGGTCAACCAGTGGTCAAGCAATGGTCAAGTAAGGGTCAAGTAGTCAAGTAAGGAAATTTTAGGGAAAAGTGATTGTAATGATATGGTGGTGATTAAAGAGTGGTAAATTAGTGGTCAATCAGTGGTCAAGCAGTGGTCAAGTAAGGAAAATTTTAGGGGAAATTGGTCGTAGTGACATGGTAATGTTTAAATTAGTGGTAAATTAGTGGTCAAGTAGTGGTCAAGTAGTGGTCAAGCAGTGGTCAAGCGGTGTGTAAGTGAGGAAAATTTTAGGGAAATTTTAGGGAAAAGTGATTGTAACGACATGGTGATGATTAAAGAGTGGTAAATTAGTGGTCAAGCAGTGGTCAAGCAGTGGTCAAGTGAATAAATTTTAGCGGAAAATAGTTGTAGCGACATGGTGATGCTTAAAGGGTGGTAAATTAGTGGTCAAGTAGTGGTCAAGTAGTGGTCAAGTAGTGGTCAAGTGGTCGAGTGACCACTTAAATTGTAGAGGACGATGTGCCTAAGATTATGGTAGTGATTAAAGTGATCGATGACGTGGTCAAGCAGTGGTCAAGCAGTGGTCAAGTAGTCGAGTGACCACTTAAATTGTAGGGGAAAGTACGTATAGTGCAATGGTGGTGGGTAGAGTGAAGAAGAATCAATAGTAGTGATAATAGTACTACCAATATTATCGACAAGAATATTAGCTGGTACAGTTATTATTATACTATATTTTTGTGGGGTGTGTAAATATCATACAAAGAGGGTCATACAAACACAAAGAGGATCACACAAACACACATACAAATACAAAGACAACCAAACATACACATAAAGACAGACAAGCACAAAGACACACCCATACCATTACTAATGTCACAACAACAGCTATACACAAGTACACACCCATAATCAAATAAACAACCACTCAAGTACAAACACAAAGACAACCATACACAGACACACCCATCAACTAGGATTACTACTGTCATCACAACTATACACACTTGATACACTTGTACATACAGACCTACAAGCACACAAAAACACACCCAAACCATTACTACTGGTACCACAACAAGTACACACCCATAATCAATTACACAAATACACACACACACATACAAACACAAAGGCAACCATACCATTACTACTGTCATCATAAGTACACACAAGTACACACCCATAGTCAATTACACAAATACACACCTACAAACAAAAACACACAAAGACAAAGACAACCAAACACACGTACAGATTCAGAAGTACAGACAATCCATACTATTACTACTGTCATCACAACTACACACCCATAATCAATTACACAAATACACACCTACTACAAACTCAAAGACACACACCCATACCATTACTACTGGTACCACAAGTACACACAAGTACAGACACCTATAAACAAATACATAAACAAAAACATAATAAAATAGAGAAACAAATAATAACATTTTCAAATGGCTTTTATTGGTATACAACATTTAAAAATGGCTTCGTTTACGATCCAAAGGGAGCAGAGGGACGTGATTATTGTAGAAAGATGTCTGGTCTTTCAGAGGCTTGTCTTGACTGTCGGTAGATTGATATAGATGGAGTGTCATTGTTCCTTTGACTTGAGAAACTGTCACCGCCTTCAAACTGTTGTCTAGTTGTCTGGGCATATCATCAGGTCTTGACATGAATAACCACTTGGGTGTAGACATCTTGATCGTTGTAGAAACAAAAAGACGAGTGGTCGTCTCATTTTATAACGACGAATTTATCTAGTTTTAAACAGTTCTGGACTTGTCTTTTTTTAACCACGGAGTAACCAATCGAAACACGAGACGATCGTTCACGTGTTGTCTGTGTCCAAAGCGTTGCAGGATGCGTGACATGCTCGAACCACGACATTTCATTAATAAGAAATACAACGCATACAGACCACAAGTAGTGTTATTAATGTCTTGTAGCATACGGGTATTGTACACGGGTGATCTGTCCGAGTTCGTTGTATAAAATGGATAATGTCGGCGTGTAATGGTGGCAAGCCAAACGAATCGAAATATTCAAACTGACCTAGACCATTAAAATATAGGGCGATCCAATGTGAACCAGAGTAAGCACTGGTGTCAGTATTGACGATCAAAGCAGCTGGCTGTGTTCTATCAATGTGTCTAGGCAAATGATCTCTACCGCATACGTTGACTAGTGGAAGGCGACGAACAAACAGATCAGACATGAGTAATTGCCTTAGTTGTTGGGTATCCATTATGCTATGTAATCTGTTAGCACTTGTCTCGTCTTGGAAACTTCTAGGACCGAATCGAGTTCGGCGTATACGATGACTTGTAGAGGTACAGTCGTTATAACGACAAACTATAGTTCTACTGACAATGGGCCAGATTTCGCCATTTCAAACTGTTCTCCATCTAATATACTGGGAGTCAGATCAAAACTATAGAGACAATTCCCTTGACTATAACTTTCATAATTTATACCATTCCCGACATCCTTACCGGTCAGACCAAGGGCCAAGTTGGTACTATGGAAAGCTCGCATGTACTGACCTGTGGTATAATTCATGGTTAAGGGTTTGCCTGTAACACTACGCCCATCTACCATCAGACTCAAATAGTTTAACTGATAATGATTGAATATGAAGGGGTTCGTATTCAGCTCGCCATTGAAGCAGGAAGCATTGACTAATCCGATCACCACCCGGGTCGGTGTCTGGCTGAGGAAAAGGTTATCTTGTGTGTGGGAAAACATACCTTTAGGGATAGAAAAGGTCTTTACCACGACCCTTTTAAAAGGATACTTGGCATTGGATCTCAATAAGGCTTTTTCATGGGCCAGAGAGATAGCTGGATTTAACTTAGCTTTCCTCACCAAGAGGGCGGCGTAAGTAATGACACTTTTGTACCCACCACTTACATCCGTGGCAATCAAATTAAAGACGGATTTTGATGGGGGTTTTTTTTAAAGTTTTTGAAAATTTTAAATATCGACACCAAAATTTTTTTTAA
>JACEFZ010023409.1:0-22201 GCA_014155875.1 Cepaea nemoralis
CCGATAAAAAAACCTTTAGTGGGATATTAACAACGATAGTTCACAGTGGGATATTAACAGCGATAGTCCTAGTAGGATATTAACAACGATAGTCCATAGTGGGATATTAACAGCGATAGTTCACAGTGGTATATTAACAGCGATAGTTCACAGTGGGATATTAACAGCGATAGTCCTAGTGGGTTATTAACAACGATAGTCCATAGTGGGATATTAACAGCGATAGTTCACAGTGGGATATTAACAGCGATAGTTCACAGTGGGATATTAACAGCGATAGTCCTTAGTGGGATATTAACAGCGATTGGGATATTAACAGCAATAGGTCTTAGTGGCATATTAACAGCGATAGCTTTCTGCAGGCCATTCAGTGGAAAGAGACCGAATCATGCGGGATAAAACCCGGTGCAATGAAGTCCACCCTCTCGCCTTAAACCACCGTAGAAGTTAGACACGCGCCTACCGGCTTGCTAGCTATGGGTTACAATTCGCATCAAGGCTGATTCTTGCTTAACTGACCTCGGTTCCCAGGTCGACCCACTCTAAAGTGACTACCAGGAAATGTCTTGGAAAGTGAGGGCGGGGGGTGTGTGATTAACCACATCGTCCCTCCAGTTTACATTGATCTATACCAGTGGCTCTCAACCTTTTTTGGCCCATGCACCCCTTCCCATATGTTCAGAATGTCATTCCCCCCTTTCATATTTCCTCCCTATAAATCCCCCCCCCCCCCCACCCCTACACAGTATACGTAAAAATGGAAGCTAAATTTAATAACACATTCTAGAACAAGTCTAGTCGTCTATATAAAAAGTGATTTGTGGGTCTGCTTACGTTATAAAACGAATTTCAGAAGAGCGAGACGTACAGAACCATAAAGTATGGAGGGAAAAACAATATCTAGTAATTGATTCTTTTATTAACGCGATCTTGAAATAATCTTAATCGATTTCCCCCCCCCCCCTCCCGCCTTCCGGGCCAGAAACCCTATAATCCACCCTTCCTCAGGGGGGGGGGGGGGGGGGAATTCCCCATCGGTTGAGAACCACTGATCTATACAAATATGGATCAAGAACTATTGACCCAATACTAAAGCGTGACTAAGTGTCCTTTAATTTAATTTCTCCCCAAAAGTATTTCCTGTTATGGGTCATTGGTATGGCCAGTACGGGAAAAGGCGTGTAGAAATGGAACATTTCCTGATTGTGTTCCTAAATCCCTGTGGTCTCTCTCGTTACCCGGTCGCCTAGGTACTTGGGTTGTTTCTGTGTCGTCAAGCCATCCAGATATTTACCTCTCTGCACGCCATATGTTCTTTTCTCCTAAATCTTGCCAGTTGTCACTAAATGCTCCACTTTATATTTTTTTTTCTCAAAACGTTCCCAAAAAATCTTAACTCTCCATGTCCAATTTCTCCAATCAGTTTACCGTTTTCAATTGCATCTTGTAGGATTTGCACATTGGTTTTTCTGTCTATCATGGTATTCTTTGCATATTATTCAGAAACCACATTTCTACTACCATTATATGTTTTTCAGCTTGTCTCCTCTTTCTCCGTGTTTCACATCCATACAAAAGACGAGAATTGGAGACATAACTGAATAATATATCGGGACATGGAGGAAGAAGGAGGCAAGTTTGGATTGAGGTTGGTGAAAGTCAATTCTCCATTGGGGGATGAAGTGCAGCAGCAGATGAAGATGCGTTGACCAGGCGTTCTGACGGGGAGAAAGAAAGAAATTTAGTTACAGAGACAAAATTTTATGAGCAACATAAACCCACACTTTTAAAACTTTATGTTACAAGCAAAGAAAGAAAGAAAGAAAGAAAGAAAGAAAGAAAGAAAGAAAGAAAGAAAGAAAGAAAAGAAAGAAAGAAAGAAAGAAAGAAAGAAAGAAAGAAAGAAATTCAGTCACCGAGACAAAACTTCATGAGAAACATAAACCCAAATCTTACTTCAAAAAAGAAAGAAGAAGTGATAAAATAAATAAATGTTTTGCATATCCTTTACATGACATCGCTGTCAATATCAGCATCTTTCAGCTGATGGTTGATGTAACAGTAAGGGAAGAGTACTGGGGTATTATTAGAATCTAGTGGGAAATAGATACAGCACGATTGAGCATCGAGAGTGAAAGGGTGAGAGATGCTCAATCGTGACGTATTGGGTTGGCAAGGGGAGTTGAGATCCGGCCTTAGTCTTGAGTGGAGGAGAACATCGAAGCTTTGTCATCTTACCCAAATAAACGTTATATCAACAAGAAAACAACATGCCTTCGTGTTCTTATACACTGGTATAGGATGCGAAATGGAGCCACTTGACCAGGATACTGAATTGGGCCGTCCCGGCTACCACGCGAAGTACTAAGAAACCTTCAAAGAATGCCTAAACCAGAAGGTATTTAACGTTTTCTCAAATCAGTTTATCAAGGTCGGGAGACGCTTGTTGTTGTTCCAGTGAAAGGATGTCCAGTAAAATTCTGTAATCAGTTCAATAATCAGCAAATAAAGAGGCTCGAAGGCTGTGATAACCCTGAGCAAATAATTTCTCAATCATGTAAAATTATAGAACTTTTACGTCATCAAAAGGGCTTCTCAGAGCCGTGGTTTGAATTTTTACGTCATCAAAAGGGCTTCTCAGAGCCGTGGTTTGAATTTTAACCTCATCAAAGGGCCTCCCAGAGCCGTGGTTTGAATTTTTACGTCATCAAAGGGCTTCCCAGAGCCGTGGTTTGAATTTTTACGTCATCAAAGGGCTTCCCAGAGCCGTGGTTTGAATTTTTACGTCATCAAAGGGCTTTCCAGAGCCGTGGTTTGAATTTTAACCTCATCAAAGGGCCTCCCAGAGCCGTGGTTTGAATTTTTACGTCATCAAAGGGCTTTCCAGAGCCGTGGTTTGAATTTTAACGTTACCAAAGGGCTTTCCAGAGCCGTAGTCTGAACTTTAACGTTACCAAAGGGCTTTCCAGAGCCGTAGTCTGAACTTTAACGTTACCAAAAGGCTTTCAGGAGACGTTGTCTGAACTTTAACGTTGTCCAGGGGCTGGTCATGCTCGTTGTCTGAACTTCAGCCTTCAGCGTTATTAAAGGGCTTCCCATAGCCGCGATCTGAACTCTGGAGTTTCAAAAAGTTACCATAACCTGACTTTTGCTAATTTCAAATCGCCAGCCACTTACGATATCGCTATCTCAAGACGTCGATGATGTACCCACCCGGGCTGAAAACAAAGGCTACAAGACTCAGATGGGACCCAACCAGGGGTTGAAGATAATCCCGGCATCCCTAGAGAAGTAACGCAATTACCTGGGGGAAGAAACCGACTACCTGAACTCCGCGATTGATTTTTCAGCTGAGATAGACTCCTGGCGATCGAACGAAAATTGACGCTGAGGCGAGGAAGGTACGGGCTTGAGTCAGGAAACGAAAAGAAACTAACTCTGGTTTTCTATAATAAGTGAGTGAATTCCTTAAATTTAGAAGTTAAAATTGTGTGGTACTCAGACCCAGAAAATAACTCTGGTTTTCTATAATAAGTGAGTGAATTCCTTAAATTTAGAAGTTAAAATTGTGTGGTACTCAGACCCAGAAAATAACTCTGGTTTTATATAATAAGTGAGTGAATTCCTTAAATTTAGAAGTTAAAATTGTGTGGTACTCAAACCCAGAAAATAACTCTGGTTTTCTATAATAAGTGAGTGTATTCTTTAAATTAAGAAGTTAAAATTGTGTGGTACTCAAACCCAGAAAATAACTGTGGTTGTCTATAATAAGTGAGTGTATTCTTTAAATTAAGAAGTTGAAATTGTGTGGTTCTTTGCTTGCTTTGTTTCAGTATTTTTCAGCATGGCGGAACAGGATACCTTAGCACAGGTTTTAACAGGCGTGGGAACAGCAGTAGGCCGACTTAATATGGTGATTAAACAACAAGGGATGGCAACAGAAATTGTGAAGTTTAGTGGACAGGCCAGAGACTATAAGAAATGGGTCACTTCCATAGAAAAATATGCCTATTTGATCTCAGCAACAGATGAAGAAAAAATGAGACTGGCTTATCAGGCGGCAACGGAACCAGTTTCGGATCATATAAGAAGAAAGTTAGAGGCTAGAGTAGATGAGACGTGGGAACAATTCAAAGAAGACCTAGCAAGGAAATATGCAGAAATAACGGATCCACAACATGCATTTTCGGTGTTGAGGCAGGCTAAACAAAATAACGGAGAGACGGTACAATTATTTAGCGATAGATTGATTAACCTGGCTGAAGAAGCATTCTTAGGACAGAATGTACGAGGGGAGGAGGTGGAAAGGATGTTAGTAGGGATTTTTGTGGATGGCATAAAATCTGATGGTTTGTTGATGTACAAGCGGTGGATATCGCGGTACAAGAGGAAAATTTGAGACGTAGGTTTAGATTAAGAACAGGACGAGAAGTGGGAAGTAATCGAGACGACAGAGTTGAAGAACCCATGGAAATAGGACAAACAAGATTCGGATGGAATAGGAGAGGCGGTATACAAACGTTACAAGGTAGAAATAGGAACGATTATGTTGAAAGAAGAAATGTGAGATATCCTACAAGTGAGACAGTGGGAAACACAAATAACACAAATATTGTCTGTTGGGTTTGTGGTCAACGGGGACATGTTTCTCGTTTTTGTAATAACAGGCGTGTCCAGTCGAATACACAGGGTAGACATGATAATAATAGGGTGAGTAGGAATGTTGTTGATGGACACAGGAATTTTACAGGTACAAGAACACAGGAAAATCGGCGCCCTACCTATTAGACAGGACCTATGATAGGAGGGTAAATAGTAAGGTCCCAAGGGTTAGAGAATATGTTAATAACAGGTATAATAGGTCGAACAGAGAATATTTTCAACTAGATGAAGTCAAGAAATTTATAGAAGATAAAACAGATTATAGCTCTTGTATATTAGAAATAGGAAAGTATAGAGTTCGTACATTAATTGATTCGGGAGCTCAAGTTAGTGTAGTAAAAGAAAGTTTTTTATACAAAATAGTAAGAAATTGTAGAGTATTTAAGAGTCATAATAATTTACACTCTGTTACTGGACAGAATTTACAAGTAATTGGACAAACAATGATAAATTTTAAGTTAGGAGGGATCAACATAAGACACCTTTTTCATGTAGTGAGGGGTTTAAATAGAAATATGTTAATAGGAAGAGATTTTTTGATAAAAAATGGAATAAGACTTTTTTATGATTTACATAAGTTAAAATTCAGGGACGTCTATATAGATATGGAAGAGGACATGCATATATCAGCACTAGTTAGAGTTAAAATGACAACGACGTTAAAACCACAGTCGGTTAATTTGATACAAGCGAAGCTGAAGAGAAACCCATATTATGTGGAAGGAAACACAGTCAGAATCACTGAGTTACAAGAGGAAATAATTGATGAGCCTGGTTTGGAGGTTCCAGATGGAGTAATGGAGTTGGATAAACACTTAACCTTTCCAGTAATGGTTATCAACAACACAGGTAGAGAAATCAAGTTATACAGAGGATGTGTGATAGCCAAATTAGATCATAACATTAGTGACATATTGGCAACGGATAGAGCAGAAGTGTCGGGAACAAGTTATTTGGAAACTTCTAGTGAAAGGGGAAATGACAGACGCGGACACAGAAGAAGAGGGAACGTCAGAATGGATGAATTGATCCATCCATCCAGAGGAAATAAAGCCCATATACATTCACTGGACAAAATAACAAGGGAACAAGAATTGTTGTCACAGTTAAAAGCTCCGCCGGAAAATAAGGAAGTGTTGGAACAACTTATAAAGCAAAATCAAGATGTGTTTGCGATGAATGATTTAGAACTGGGAAAGACGCGAACAGTTACAATGGAAATAGACACGGGAGATCATCCACCAATTAGTGTAAAACCATATAGAACTCCATTAAGAAATAGAGAAATCGTAGAAAAGGCAATAGAAGATATGTTGAAAGCAGGCATAATAACCAGATCAAAATCAGAATGGTCATCTCCGGTGGTAATCGTAGCCAAATCTGATGGTTCGAACAGGTTCTGTTGTGACTACAGGGCGTTGAACAAAATTACTAAGAATGTAGCGTACCCATTGCCGGTGATTGATGATATTTTGGGGCTGCTTAATGGCTCTACATATTTTACAACGCTGGACGCAAGGTCAGGATTTTGGTGTATTCCGATGTCGGAAGACGCACAAAAGAAAAGCGCCTTTTGTACCCATATGGGCTCGTACGAATTTTTACGAATGCCTTTTGGCGTCAAAACGGCACCCTCTCACTATATGCTCTTAATTAATGAAGTTTTAGAAGGTATGCAAAGGTTCGCTCTAGCCTATATAGACGATATATTGATTTATACTAAAGGAAATGTAGAGGATCATTTGAAACATATTAGACTAGTGTTTGACAGGTTAAGAAAGCATGATGTAAAGTTAAAGCTTAGTAAATGCCAATTTTTAAAGACAGAAACAAAATATTTGGGGTATATTATAAATAGAGAAGGTATTAAACCAGACCAGGACAAAATAAAGATTATTAAAGAGTTACCTGCTCCAACTAACGTTAAGGAAGTACGTGCTTTTATAGGAACATGTGCGTATTATAGGCGATTTATTCCAGCGTTTTCAAGGATAGCTGAACCTATTACAAACTTAACAGGCAAGTACGCTAGGTTTAAGTGGGATGATGAATGTCAAAAAGCGTTCGAGTATTTAAAAAACAGCTTAACACTGGTACCACTGTTGACGCATCCAGACTTAAACAAACAGTTAATACTGTACACAGATGCTTCGGACAATGCAGTAGGAGCATGTTTGGTGCAACCATATGAAGGAAAAGAGTCTGGAATACCAGGCGTTAAAAATGAAAGGCCTATCTACTTCTTGTCGCATAAACTTAGTAAATCACAAAGGAAATGGACGACTATTGAGAAGGAGGCTTACGCGATTCATTACGCTCTTCAAAAACTTAATTACTACTTACATAACGCAAATTTTGTTATTAGAACTGACCACATGCCTTTAAAGTCTTTTCTAGAAGCTCCAGTGCAGAACAGGAAAATACAGACGTGGGCATTGAATCTACAGGGGTACAACGCGGTAATTGAGTACATACCAGGTAGGATAAATACATGCGCCGATTTATTGTCTAGAATTCCATATCCACAGTCATCAGAAGATACAGAAGAGGAAGCAGCTGAACCAGAGATAGACGACCGAAATTGGCAAGTAAATATTCTAGATTCTGCTATAATAAATAGAGGAAGAATTTGATAGTCTACCATCGGATCAAGAGTCTGAACATAGGGAAGAAGACCTACAGTTAGCACAATTCAATATGAAAGAAGAGCAAGATTTGGACCCAAGAGTCATACAAATAAAAGAAAAATTACGAGAAACAGAAGATAACAAATATAAAAGGAATTATTTGGTTTTACAAGAGGATGGACAGTTATATTATATGTGTGAAAGGAACGAACAGCTAAGGAAATATATTCCAAGGCATTTGGAAAATGAACTTTTAAAAGCATATCACGATGAAAATGGACATCTCGGTAGAGACAAACTGGTGAAAGCACTTACAAGTAAATATTATTGGCCAAACTTGTTTAAATCTGCATGCAAATATGTAGATACAGTGTGAAAAGTGCAGATTAAGGAACATGAAAACAATAAAGTCTCCCTTACAAGACACAGATATTCCTCAGTTCCCAATGCAAAAGATTAGTTTAGATATATCGGGTCCACACCCTAGGACATTGTCAGGAAATGTGTATTTAATTCATTTAGTAGACGTCTACAGTCTTTGGCCAGAGGTTTATGCAATTCCAGATAAAAGCGCGGATACTGTCATTAATATTTTTTACAGGAGTTCGTACCAAGGTTTAGTTGCCCACAAAGTATACTTACAGATAATGGTAGAGAGTTTGTAAATAAAAAATTCGAAAAGTTATTAAAAGACTTAAATATAAAACATATAAAGACCTCATTTTATAGACCTTCTTCAAATGCGAAAAACGAACGTCAACATCGGACGTTATACGACATTTTGGCAAAGATTATTGATGAACATGAAAGAGATTGGGATTTATTTTTGGGACCTGCCCTTAGTGCCATTCGTACAAATCAAAATGAGAGCACGGGTTTTTCACCATTTTATTTATTACACGGGAGGGAACCAATATTACCTATAGATAATCTATTAAAACCTAGACGGAAATATATGGGTGAAGAATTTCAAGAGACCATAATACAAGAAATGCATAAAGCACATGTGAGGTTAAGGAATAATATAATTAAAGCTAGGGAAAGACAGAAAAAGTACAAAAATGTAAATACAAAATTACAGGAGTTTAAGGTAGGTGATAGAGTTTATTACAAGAAGCATAGAAGAAACTCTAAGTTTGATGCTCGTTGGATTCCAGGTTATTACGTTTTGGAAAAACTAGGTAATGTATCGTATATTATAAAGAACCAGGTCACAGCACATATAGCAAGGGCACACGTTGAACACTTAAGAAGAGATGAAGATGAGATAGAAAATAATAATTATAATAATAATTATTATTCGGATGCGAAATTTTTGAATGAACAGGTTGTTAGAGGAGCTACAGTAACCCCAGATCTTAGAAAAGCTACAGTAACCCCAGATCTTAGAAAAGAACCAGAACAAAATCAGTTGCTAGTAAATCCAAGTTACGAAGATACTCAAGAACAGACAATTCCGAAAAGAATGGAAGAAGAAGGGTTAAATGAAACTCATTATGATAGTATGGAAGAAGACACAGGTGCTCCATTTAAAAATACTAGACAAGCAACGAAAAGAAGAATGGACAGTCAAAGAGATAAAGAAGTGAAAAGACAGAGGAGAATTAGAGATTGTTCAACAAGCGGAGAAGATATACCTATACTAGAAAGATCCTTAAGAAAGAGTGATCGACAAATTAGGTGGGATGTTGAACGGAAGAGATTAGCGGCAGCTGAAGAGAGACATACAGACGAAGAAGAAGAAATGGATGAAAAGTCAGACTCAAGTAGTAGTATGGAAGAAACTAATAAGTTGTACGAAGAAGAAGATATTGATGTAGAATTAGCACTTATTCAAAGAAACTTGGACTTGTTAAAGAAGCGGAAACGTAGGAGATAAGTATTAGATGGCAGGAGTTAGATGCTTATACGAAACGGTGGAAGTGGTCTTGAGATATTGGTACAAAAGGGGTGGATATAAGTTACAGCTACTGTTGGAAATGTCGTATTTAACGATAAGGATTAACAAGTGATGACAGCTCCTAGAGAAACTAGATCACAAGTTCATTGATAAGTAGAGGTTGGCTACTACGTTGAGTTGATATTGGAATTGGTGGCCACATTACGGTGCTTACTTAAGAAGTTATTTCGGTTGTTATGTGCTGTTAGGAGTTAGAAGATAATAAATGGTATGATAAATGTTGATTACTGATTTGTTTAGGTAAATAGAACAGGTGTGAATAAGTAATTGGTCAGTAGTTAACAAATATACGGATGGACAGTGAAATGTTTAGTTTTCTTGGTCATAGATATACTGGAATGACCTGTATAAGTAGATATACGTTATTTTACTTAGTAAGAGGGGCCAATGTTGGTGGGTCACTATACGTAATATGTTTTTATGATTGAGTTGGTTCTGGAAAATGATGGCTAACGTTTAGTTATGAGTTATAAGTTATAAGTTTTTTTTCTTGATTTGGTTTTGAAATATGATTGTTGTTGGTTGATTTATTGAGTTAGAATAGGGTGAATGTGTTCCTAGCATTTGAGTTGATAAAATCTATTGGACCGTAAAAGTGTCCAATAGTGATAGGTAGTAATAGAATGTTTTATTCTGATTTGATAACATGCATGTTGTGTCATTTTAAAAAATTTGTTTTTTCTTTAGATTCGGTTGGGGGTTGTGTTCATTTTATTTCGATTACATGAATGCTTTAGTATATTGAGTTATATGATTATAAAGTTAGTCGAGGACGTTTAAGTTGATGAGGTTTGGCTTAGAGTCTTTCGTTCAGAAATGAGTTGATTATACTTAGTCCCAATGATATAAGGTAGGGGGAAGACTGTAAATGGCAGTATATGACTATGGGAAATACGGGGGCAAGATATAGGTGCTGTGAAATACCAGCTTTAATTTTATTAGAGATGTTCATGGAATATGAACATGGGCTCATGGTGGAAGGTGAGATAATGAAAAAGGAACAGAATTGTGGTTGGCAATGTCAAGGTGGAATATGAAAACTTTTGCCAAATTGTTTTATAACGAACAAAGATGTATTTCATAAGGTGTTTTAAAAAAAAATATTATTTTACAAAAAAATTTTTATTGGCAAGGGAGGTAAAGGGTGAGTGTCTTAATTTGCATTGCTGTATGTCCATGTGGTCATGTCGTGTATTCATTCTTTATGTTTCTTACTAGGTGCGCACCGCTTCTTTGCTTTTTCTAACTACATTGTTTTTGTACGTCCTGGTGTTTGAAAGAATGAGAAATTGTATAAGGTCAAAAGTTTCGATAAAGAATTTATGAGCTGTTCTTATAATATGTATATTTGATACAGGAAACTGGAGGAGCCAAGAAAGAACCAGAATAGTAAAGAATGAGAAATTGTATAAGGTCAAAAGTTTCGATAAAGAATTTATGAGCTGTTCTTATAATATGTATATTTGATACAGGAAACAAGAAAGAACCAGAGATGAAGAATTATATAGTAGATAGCTATATCATTTTGGGGAAATAAAAAGGAAAGAAGGACTGTTTGGATTAACAGGGTTACCATACGTGGTATTATATAAATAAAAGTCGAAGAAGAAGTATATGGGGGGGGGGGGGGGGGGGGGGTTATTATTAGCAGACCATATCACTGGGAGAAGAGTTAAAAGAGATATTATTTACTCAAACTTGATTTTAGGGAAGATTAGAAGACAAAGAGGGAATGGAGTATGGGGATTTGGAGTAAAGATTTTTCCTTTAAAAGGAAAATTCTTTATTCAACATGGGGAGGTGTAACAGTAAGGGAAGAGTACTGGGGTATTATTAGAATCTAGTGGGAAATAGATACAGCACGATTGAGCATCGAGAGTGAAAGGGTGAGAGATGCTCAATCGTGACGTATTGGGTTGGCAAGGGGAGTTGAGATCCGGCCTTAGTCTTGAGTGGAGGAGAACATCGAAGCTTTGTCATCTTACCCAAATAAACGTTATATCAACAAGAAAACAACATGCCTTCGTGTTCTTATACACTGGTATAGAAAGAAAGAAAGAAAGAAAGAAAGAAAGAAAGAAAGAAAGAAAGAAAGAAAGAAAGACATTCAGTCACCGAGACAAAACTTCATGAGAAACATAAACCCAAATCTTACTTCAAAAAAGAAAGAAGAAGTGATAAAATAAATAAATGTTTTGCATATCCTTTACATGACATCGCTGTCAATATCAGCATCTTTCAGCTGATGGTTGATTTCTTGGCAAGATTACGCTCAGTAGTTTGCCATTGCTTTCTGAGCGACCGGCTCCATACTCTCAAAGTCACAGGCGCGACTCGAAACGCTTCCAATTCTCGTGCGCTCACGTCAACCACGAGAGTATTCGGGGTTACTGAGAAAGCTGCTAACTCCTCGACCAGGGAGAACGGCGATAAAGAGGATAGAAAGATGAATAGTAAACAAATTTTGTACCTTCCTTACACATATAGAAAATGAAATAAATTATAAACCTCATGTAGAAAATGGACGGCTGAGAGAGCGGTCAGCAGCGAACCGGGCAAGATCTAAGAATGGCAAACAATAAGAGGATTAACCTCGCCGGTGATTAATAGAAATCGTTTGATGTAAGCACGCGACCTTTGACACTTTGAACTTACTACGAATGTAAAGGTCTTGACCTATGTGAACTCTGAAATGTCTAGGTAACATCGAAAATATGGGGAAATGCGCAACATATGTAAAATATGTCATATCGAACACACGTGAATAGTTACATTGGTTTCTTCAATTAATTAACTAACAAATTAAGCGATCGACTAGTCAGTTAAGGAAATGCAGCGGTAGAGTAGCAATCTAGACCACGAGCGTAGGGTCCGCGGGCCGCATAATGTGAAGTTAAAATTAGGCTGTGGAAAGTGCAATTCGAAAGGATTTTTTTTTTTTTTTGCGCTCGCTTTCTTTGATCTAGGGCATAATCCATACACGCTACTTTTAGTAGTGCTGGGCTGGATTTTGCTTGTGGATTAGCTTTCCCTATTACCAGTGTCCCTCGCCGTCTAACGAACTCACTCTGAATTCACATGCACTTGTAATTTATCTTCCCAGGTTAAGGACGAGAAGTCAACATGTTAGCCCAACTGACTGGTGTAGGGGTTGGACCTGCTACCTCAGCATCTGCACACCGGATGTTTAAAAAAGCGCTCTTGTCAATTTGGCCACGCCGACCTCCATTTAAAAGGAATAACACGATGCATTTCAACACCCATAGCTAGCAAGCCGGTAGGCGCGTGTCTAACTTCTACGGTGGTTTAAGGCGAGAGAGTGAACTTCATTGCACCGCGTTTGGTTTTGTCGATGTTCATTTGCATGCGGTTTACATTGCCCCATCTACTAAGGTAGTGAATAAATAATTGGTCAGTAGTTAACAAATATACGGATGGACAGTGAAATGTTTAGTTTTCTTGGTCATAGATATACTGGAATGACCTGTATAAGTAGATATACGTTAGGGACTAGGTGAATTGATCATGGATAACAATTATCAACCTATAAAATGAAGGTCATAGTCTATTTAACTGTCGTCTACTGCATATAATACCTTGCAGTGTAGGGCATGGGGGAGTCGGGGAGGGGGGGGGTGTCATGAGCCTAGGGAATTAAGGCCGCCTGGCTAGTAGTACTGTCACCTCGAACTGTGCAGGTTAGGGTTTTCTTTTTGCCCCCGACAGAAAAAAATCCACGCCTTACCGAGGATTCGAACCCGGGTCTCAAGAAGGAGAACCTGGCGTTCTTAGCTCCTCGGCTAGCTGCTCCATATAGTCTATTTGATTACACAATTGAGTGGTAATTGATTACACAATTGTATGGTTTGCATCGAATAACAAATGCTTCTTTTGGTGTTGTTATTTTTTCACGTTGACCACTGTCATATATTTTTGAAGGGAGTGGGAGATCACTGTAGTGCATGCCCCATTTCTAACAAAAGAAGTAGAGCCCCATCCTCTTCTATCTTCAATAACCCCAGAATATGAACCTTGAGTTATCTGCAGGCCTCGTTCTATTTAGTAGTCTAGGAGATATAGATTATGGCCCTGGTGAGAATAATGATTACTAACTGGGATTCTGCCCCTTCTCCAAGGAATCTTTAGCTCTGGAGCCCCCTTTTTTTGGTTATCAAATCTGAGGAAAGTCTGGAGAATTTTCTCAGCCTGATTTAGATGAAGAAATCATGGATATTGAGCAGTTGATAGATCTAGAGTCTTCTCTCCCCCATTTTAGTAAGTCATTATGAGTGGATTTATTTTTAAACAATCAAACATATAATCAATCACATTAGATTCTAACAACATGATGTACAAAGAAGCTGGAGACTCACAGATAGGTTTGAACTGATAAATTAACAGAAGGTCAATTCATGTTAATCATTTATTGACTGGGCCCGAGCCTTCTGGCCAGTACATACATCTCTATTGTGATTTACACAAGATATATTAGAAAAGTTGCATATTGGACCATTGTCACAGACCATCAATAAACAAGCATCAATACATGAGAGGTCAACAAGTGTGAAAACATAGTAAACATTTTGATGTTGCACATGTTAAGTGTGAAGATGATGAATCAACAATTAAATATCAGTTCCCTGAAATTGGGTGTGGTGTGTACCAATTAGAAAGGTAACCTGGTGACTGGAAGATTTGGTAAGCCAGGGTCCATTGACTGATGGATCCACTTCAGGTCTTATCGTATAGCTCCTCTGAAGGCCTCCCCATACTTTGCTCATGGCCAAGTCATCTTCCATCTCACTTGTGGTTCATCTTTTTCTCTCGGCTTCCCTCTTTCAGATCTGATTTAGGTGGTTAGTTTGCTGATGTGTTGGGTGGTTGTTGGTATGTAGCCACCAAGATCACTGATGAATATTCACATATATATGTACATTCCTACCAATACAATATTCTAAAAGTAGGTCAGAAGAAATTATATTCCTGAAGTAGGAACTAGTTCCCCTCCCCTCCTTTTTTCTCTAAGCTAGTGTTGGGTTAATTTGGGGTGGTCAGAGTTTATCACACTGTGTACGCCTTGTATCAACTTGTTCCTGCTGTATGTAAGTTCTCATTTGACCTGGGGTCAGTGAACGTGTACAGTAAGACAGTGACAAGAGTGAGAAGGTGTCAAGATGCATGTAAATAAATGACATACATTTATAACATTTCTTCCACTCAATGGTGTTTATAGTGTGTATAAATAATTCTCTGTGTTTTCCCAATTAACCAACTTCTTCTTCTTCTGTGTCTAATAACTCTCTCCCATTATCTGTTGTTGTTGTGATGTTGAGTGTTGGGTTGTGTGGTGATGAGTGGTGTTGAGTGGTGTTGTGTTTTAAGTTATGTTGAGTTATGAGTTAAGTTCACTTTGTGTGATGGAGTTCCGCGAAGCTCAACTCTTCTGATGTAATGCAGTTCATAAGTGCTCTTATCTAATTAAAATTTGACAATAATATAAATATTTATCCTTCAAACCCTATCCATTCAATAGATGAAGCAGAAAGAAAAGATTGGATTTCTCTCTCAACTTTCTAAATTGAAAATAGACATAGATAAGTCTGTTTTAAAACAAGGCACCTATTCTAGTACACGAACTGTCATTTTAGCTGTAGGTAGTGATAGCATTTTTTATCAGTGTCTGCTGAAATGCACAAGATTGCTTTAGAATCATCACTTCGTACAGTTGTTCAGAATAGAATGGAGTAGTATAATGCAATTCTTAAAGTTAATAATTATCTTTAAGAATATCAGAGATTGCAGTTTCATCGAAAAGAGTATTAGAGTGTCATTTTGCCCGGGAACGGCTCTGCGTCATCAGAATCTACAGACGAGCATTTTTACATTTCAGAGGTTTTAATTAATAATAATACATTTCAATTGACATTACAAACACTGGATACCATTTCTTGATACCTGATACATCGGGTTCTTAGTCTAATCTCGGGAATTACAAGCTTACCTCGGATCTAGACACTCCGCAATCCCATGTTTGAAAATTTGGTCACACCAGCTTCTCAAGTCTGGTCATCAGGCTGGTTGCAGAAAAAGTGCGGGCTTACCATATTCTGATGAAATATTAACATATGCAAAACATGCGTTGGCGCGAAAGCGGGTCACATGTCTCCTCCTATCCAATGGGTTTACGAGCTTTGTCTGATGAAATCTTTCTAAGAATCCACTTCATCTGTCACTTATGCAGTTCCAGTTTCGATGTTAAATTTTAAGTCCTAGTTTCAGTTTGCGGTTGTGAAGTCAATTGTTTTATTATTTCCTCTTCTTGGCTTGCGGTCTTGTTAACTGAATAATGGTGGTTAGCCATTATGCTACAACCACAAAATAAATTAACCAATCAATCCATAAATCAGTTAATCACACTGGCCACCTTATCCCGTAGACAGCTTCAGTTGCAAAGCTCAACCACTCATACATCAATCTGGATGTCACCATGGCTGGATGAAGCCCTCGTTCTTACACATCCGGTGCGCTGATGCCGAGGTAGCTGTTTCAACCCCTGCCCCGTTCAGTTGGACTAAAATGTTGACTTCGCATTCTTGACTTTGGGACGTAAATTACAAGTACCTCTGAAGTCGGAGTGGGTTCGCCTGATGGTGAGAAACACTGTTAATGGGGAAAGCTAATCCACAGGCAAACATCAATGTAGTGTACTAGATGTACTAGCACGTGTATGGACTATACTTGAGTTCAAAGCGGCTAACGCAATAATGATGATGATGATGAGGATTTCTTCTTCTTCTTTTGTTCGCTTGAAATATGTCTATAACTGCAATGCTGTCTCTTGTATGAATTGAACTGTCTTTTTCAGTTCACACAGCGGTCCATGATGATGATGATGATGATGGAGATGATGATGATGATGATGATGATGATGATGATGATGATGATGATGATGATGATGATGATGATGATGATGATGATGATGATGATGATAAAATCTAGCATATCTATATCTATCTATCATATCTTATAGGAAGGGCTTATACAGTGGTTTATTGCCATTTCTCTATTAAGAGACGAAACTTTGCAGAAAAAGAATAACACATACATTTTGAAAATCTTTAAAAGATTTCTTCTTCATCGTTCTTGTTTCGAGCAATGTGTCACGTTTATGGGATTAGCGCCATCACCTTCTACTGTTGCCGTGAAGCGTCGTGAGGAGGGTTTAGTTGACGCTCCAGCGCCCGATGGGTAGCACTGGATACCGTCATTCCGTGTGATTGTACAATGTCTTTGATTTCGCCCATCCACTTTCTTCTCGGGCGTCCTCTTGCTCTCGTAGCAGATCTTCTTTGCTGTAGGGCCAGTGCTGGTAGTTGATGGTGTTGCATTATATCGAGATGACCGAACCATTTGATCTTCTATCTTTCAATAAGTGTGGTACAAAGTGTTCATTACCACTGACTATCTGCTAGCACTATTTCATGTTCGGTCTCAGATAGTTAAGTTGGCAGCTTTCATCTCGCATATGTTGATTTTGCGTACGTGTTATTTGGATCTCCCCCGATGGTGTTTCCACCTTGTCGTGGTGGGGGAGCTTGAGTTTCTCAATGACCCTGAGAGCTATGCCGGCGGTAGCGTAGCTACCAGCAGGGCCTCCCAAGCCGGACAGGTCAAAGGGTAGAGAACAGACAAAGAGAAACACCCTGGTCCTCCAGGTTGGGGGTTGAAGCGTGGGGTTAACATCCCCATCTTTGTAAAAACTATTTTGTTACGAAACAGATACATAAGCCTCGAATTCGGACTGACTTATCTGGACAACGAACTCGGAACGTTAAAAGGGGATCAACGACTGGCAAGAGAAGGTCAACCAGAGAGACGAATGGAGACGGCTTGTATCTGCAGCAAAAAACCTCAATGGCTCGGAACACTGAAGAAGAAGAAGTTATTTGGATGCCGGTCTCCCTGGCCTAGGTGTTTAACCTTTTTCTCCGTAATCCCGTATACTCTCGTGAGTAACGTGACGTGCGCGAGAATCGGTAGTGGTTCTCACCGCGTCGGTAACTTACGGGGTATGTGAGCCGGTCGCTCAGAAAGCAATGGCAAACTACTGAGCGTAATCTTGCCAGAAATCAACAATCAGCTGAACGATGCTGATGTTGACAGCGATGTCCTGTAAAGGATATGCGAACAAAAAAAGTTATTTGGATAATGTCGAAGTTTGATAATGTGGGTATATGTTTGGTGTGAATATTATACGTATTACCTGTGGCTTTGCGGAGATATGTATATTTAAATATTTAAGTGTGGGTGATAGTTGATATATAAGGGCAATAGCTTTTTGGCATCTGATTTCGATTTATCTGTCTTTTCTGCCATCTTCTGTGATCATACTTTCTAGATATGTAAATTCTCTAACTTTTTTCTTCAGAGGTGTACTACCGTGTTTCATTAAATATAAGACCGTGTCTTATATTATTTTATCTTAAAAAATGCACTAGGGCTAATTTTCGGGAAATTTTTTTTTTTTTCAAGATACAAACATCTACATTTACTCATGTATACAATTCTACATTTATTCAAATACACCCATGTCATCTTCTTCTGGAACATCGTTATAACTCTCCGAATTCCGTCTGACCAATTGTCGTATAAGAAAAGATCCTAGGTCTATAAACACTACAGTTTCATCAACGGCAACCATGTTGGATAGTTGATATTTAGAAAAGTCAATGCCAGCATGCATTGAATGAAAGTGCACGTTTGATAACTTCATTCTAGCTGACGGTCGTAGCTAGGGCTTATTTCAGGGGTAGGTCTTATATTAAAAGCATCCTGAAAAATCGTGCTGGGGCTTCTTTTAGGGTAGGTCTTAATTTCGGACAAATACGGTATGTATCAGAATATTAAAGGGATATAACCGAACGAAATACTGAACTTTGTAGTTTTGTCCCCTAATGTTCAATTTCGTTACATCTATGAATACATAGCCAGCGCTATCACGAGGGGCTTATGAACGCAATTCATAATCCTGCATACCGCGTTCGAAACACAGCTGTGGGCGATTTGGCAGAAGACAGCTTTGCGTTGGTATTTCATACAATGGTATGAGTGCCGGTTGTTCAGAAAGCAATGGCAAACTACAGAACGTAAACTTGCCAAGAAATCACAAACAGCCTAGCAATACTGGGGTTGACTGCTACGTCATGTAAAGAATATGCACTTAACTATATACATACACATGATAAATTCCTAGTATCTCATAAGGCATGTTGATAGGTTCCTTTTCATGACACACTGTTTTATTTACTGATTCTCTGCCGCAGACCGATAGGTCGGTTCCATAAAACGGTTTAGGCACCTGCGAACAGATAGATCGGTTCGGTATATATATATAGTGCTTTAATGGATCCATTGCTCCTTTTTAGTCCCCAATTTTTAGTGTCCCATTGAATTAAACTTTGCAACGAAAGATTTCGCTTCCGCCCGTGTGCAAGAAGACGCTAGACCCCATTTCTTTTTAAGGAGAAATGGAGTTTGTTGTGATTCGAAATATTTGTTGTGATTCGAAATTCGAAGTGACAATACCTTCTGGTTCTGGACCTCATATATTTGAATAAAATTACCGTTTTAAACAATTTTATATTTTAGTTATTGTGATGTAAAGGACATTGTGAAAGATTCTAAGACTTATACCACGTACAGTAGTCAGTTAATTATTTAGAAGACGGTCATAATTTCAAAAAAACTCTAACAATGAAAGTTCCTCATATTATGATGGCATATGCCGACTTATGCTTGCGCTAATGGGCCACACTTGTGCCACTAAATTTGGTTTGCCTATCATAAAGTATTTAAGAAGTATTTAAATAATTAAATTTAGAAGAAGAATAATTATAACTAAATATAAAAAAGTGTTTATTTTGTTTCTCAGTACGTTACTCCTCAGTAATCTGCCTGGCGATTTCCTGACATTTTCCTTTTTGTGTGAAAATTATGTGCTTCAAAATATTATGTTTTAATTATGTTTTATTGGTGTTGTGGTGCAGTTCTTGTGATGTTATTGAACAAAAGTGGTGTATGTAACAGTATTCAGCAAATTTAACTGGATTAGCTGCTGTGGGTACAAAATAAAGCCTTGGTAGTGCAATTTTTTTGTTTTTACCTTTTTAATTTCAATTGTTATTACTAAACCTCTCATTATTTCATAATATTTTAAACCTGTCAATTAATTATTAACACAGTCATGTTATTTGTGCAATCTTCTTTAATTTGATATATAATACAATATATCAGCTACCATTTTAACCATTTTCACAACATTATTGTGACACACCCCTACTTCAAATTTTCTGCCTTGAATTTCTGTTTGGTCAGGACCACTTTTTTGTTTGGCAGGCAATCAGTTAACACCTGAAGGGAGATGTATTAGCTGATTCAATGCCAAACAAAAAGTAAGTTTGGACCTAACCAATATGGAAACTAGGAAAATTTGAAGTACATGTGTGTCACAGTAATGAGTTAAATGTGGCAGCAGGCATGTTGTAGTATATGTGAAAATAAAGGGGGTTGTATACAGAAAGATAAAGTTAGTTGCATGTCCTTTACGGACGTAGCACTCAACCACAGCAATTGTTGGCTGTTCTTGATTTCTGGACAAGTTTTACGTTCAGTAGTTTGCCATTGCTTTCTAAACGACTGGCCCACACATAATTTCATAAAAAAATCAACTCAGTTGTGTTTCGAACACGGTATGCGAGATTACGAACTACGTCCGTATCTCCTTCACCACTGAGCAGGCGTATAAAGAAAGCTACTGTATGTAAGCCCATGTCAGATATGGAACATGTCCCCTAAGACGATTAATCATCCCATGACACTTACTCAGTTAAGAAAGTTAATTATAGAACACCCCAAGCAAACGTAGAATTTCACAAACCGATGAATATTGCCTGTAATTTATCTGTGTCAGTTCAGGTGAGTTAAAGATTTCTTAATACAGTGGTTCTCAACCTTTTTTGGCCCGTGCCCCCCTTCAGCATATTTTCAGAACGTCATTCCCCCCTTTCGTATTTCCTACCTAAAAATTTGGCCCGTGCCCCAGGCCCCTTAACCATATTTTCAGAACGTCATTCCCTACCCACCCCCCCCCCCCCCCACCTTTCACATTTCCTACCTAAAAATCCCCCCACCCCCACACAGTATATGTAATAATAGAAGCTGAATTTAATAGCACATACTAAAACAAGTCTAGACGTCCACATAAAACGTGATTTGTGGGTCTACTTACTTTATAAAATGAATTTTAGAAGGTTGAGTCGTTCAGAAACGTAATGTATGAAGAGAAAAACAATATCAAGTAATCGGTTCTTGTATTAACTCGATCTTTAAATAATCTTAATTCCTCCCCTGGAAACCGGCTGCATAGAACTGCGTGCTTTGTTTTCATTTACCTGCCACTGTGTGACTTACTTATTGACTCGCCCGAGTAACTTTTTCTACCTAGCTATGCATCGCTTTACGGGAAATCGCTAGGGGCTAAGTCCACTGAAAACTCACCTTGGCGGGAGATATTTCGCGAGTGACGCCGAAGGTGAATGTGAAGTGAAGACGTGGTTTAGAAAATAGAGTACGCAGGTCTATGAAGCCGGTTTGGGAGGACTGATAAAACTATGGGATAAGTGCATCAATGTCGGTGGAAATTATGTTGAGAAATAAAGGGACAATGTATGTTTAACAATAAACTAGTTTCAAGTTGTTATAATATTTAGTTATTTTACTACAGCCATTTGTGACTTACTTATTGACTTCCCCTCGTATAACTCTGTAGCACTTTTGCTCTGTGGCAAAGGGGTTACGGACGCAATTTGAAATCCCACATACCGCAGTGGAAACACAGCTGCGTCCGATTTGGAAGCAGACCGCCTTATGTTGGTTTCCCTTACAAAGTTTGAGTGGCAGTCGTTCAGAAGGCAATGGCAAACTACTGAACGTAAACTTGCCACGGGACCACAAATAGCACAATATGTTATGGTTAACTGCAACGTCCTGTAAAGGATATGCAACTAACTTTTTGTTTGGTATGCAACTGACGAGATGCAGCGACATATGCCTGACGATTAAATCGTTCAATGTATTGTTTGTGGGTTCTATGTTTAAATATAACCGCTTTTTACAAGCGTTTCGATCCAAGGTACATAACCGTATTAAATAATATGGTTGGCAGTGGTTATCTCCCTCGGATTTTTAGTTTTCATTGACCTATTTTATTTTTCCGAAGAAATAAAAGTAACATAGCAAAAACAAAGATAATGCATATAGATAAAACTATTATGGACAAAGAAATATATGTTCATCTACCCAAAGTATTTCAGGATCCTCGCCGATGCAACGGAGTTCGTGCATTGAGCTGAGTTTCTCCAGACTGAGGTTTGAGTTAGGAGGAAAACGGAGCACTTATGGGTTAAACCGTGTGCCGTGATGTTGATCCAACGACTAAACTAAACTAAACTAACTAAATATATGTTAATGAGGAAACAATTGGAGGTGGCTAACAATTTCGAATATCTTGGGTCATTGATTACCAACAATGGTGACACAATTAAAGAAATTAAAAGACGAAAATATATTGCTCTTCAAAGACTAAAACAACTGAATAAATTGTGGAGTGGGACAGATAGACCTACAAAAATTATATTTTTAAGAGCATGCATCTTTCCCATTGCAACTTACGCTTGTGAGACCTGAACACTTACTAAAAATAAGCTAGACAGCGCATAAATGCATTTGGATATAAATGTTTTAGACGAGTTCTAAGAATATCTCGGATACAGAAATGAACAAATGCAGCAATACTTCAAGAGCTAAAAAGTGAAGAAGGGTGGGCTATTAAAGACGGTAAAAAACCAAAAAAAGGGGGGTAAAAAACGGGGAAATTAATTTTTTGGGGTTCCCA
>JACEFZ010023410.1:0-22322 GCA_014155875.1 Cepaea nemoralis
AAAAACTGAGGGTTTTTGTAGGGAAAAAAGGGAAAAAATTGGGTAAACATGACTGGTGTACTCCTACAAAAGAGTTAACCCTTGGGTAAATTCACGGGTTATTAAGGGGGGAAAAACAGGGAAAGGTACGGGTAAACATGATTTGGGGGTAGGGCATACACAAGGTACTGGGTAAACATACTGGTGAAGTTACAAGTACTGGGTAAATACTGGGTACTTAAGAGACTGGGTAAACATGACTGGTGTACTCTAAAGAGTACTGGGTAAACATGACTGGTGTACTCTACAGAGTACGGGTAAACATACTGGTGTATCTACAGAGTACTGGGTAAACATACTGTGATTACAGAGTACTGGGAAAACATGACTGTGTACTCTACAGAGTACGGGGTAAACAGACTGGTGTATTACAATTACGGGTAAACATACTGTGTATTACAAGTACTGTTAAACATACTGGTGTATTACAGAGTACTGGTAAACATACGGGTTTTGTCCCTCTCGATTTTAAAAAACCTTGGAAAAGTGACGAAATTAACGTACGGGGTACCTTTTGATTGGTTTATTTGACACATATGCTTACACCCCGTGTATGTCCAGTTTGGGATAAACACTGGTGTATGTTACCCCCCAGTGTTTGGTTTTTGGATCAAATTGAGAAGTCACGCCCCAGTGCTAGGGTTTTATTTGGGATCAACTTGAGTATGTAGTGCTTACAGTCCCAGTGCTATGATGTTAGTTATGGATCAACAGTTGAGTACGTAGTGCTTACAGTCCCAGTGTTATTAGTCGTTCTGGATCAGCAAGTTTAGCACTTAGTGCTTACAGCCCCAGTGCTATGATGATAGTTTCTGGATCAACAGTTGAGTACGTAGTGCTTACAGCCCAGTGTTATTATGTCAGTTCTGGATATAACAGTTGAGTACGTAGTGCTTACAGCCCCAGTGCTATGAGGCCAGTTCTGGATCAACAGTTGAGTACGTAGTGCTTACAGTCCCAGTGTTATTATGTCAGTTCTGGATCAACAGTTGAGTACGTAGTGCTTACAGCCCCAGTGCTATGATGTTAGTTCTGGATCAACAGTTGAGTACGTAGTGCTTACAGCCCCAGTGCTATGTCAGTTCTGGATCAACTCAACTTATTGATCTAAATGGATTGTGAGTGAAGGTAAGTTTGAACAGTTGGGTAAACCCTTGTCTATTGCATGCACTACTATTCACTTCTTTCCCCTCGCCACCTTTCTGCCGGGTGGATAGAACACTCACCTATCAACATGCTGGTTCTGGGTTAATTCCCAGTGAGCTACATATGGTTCATGGGGAACCTAGCATTTTTATAACGGATATCAGAGGTGTCAGTGAGCAAGTGAACTGGTCACACCACATCAGAGTACAGTGACATTAATATAAGATTATATATGATAATATATGATTAACTTTTGTTTAATAGGAAGCAGACAGAGAGGATATGTTGTGTGAGCAGTTACCTGTGAAGAGTTGATAAGAGGACAGCAAAGAAACAAAGGAAGGAAGGAAGGAATTGTTTTTAATACCTTATGAATCATTAAAATAAAACAAACACTCTGATTGTGAACACACTGTGACTACTAGATTAAAGAAAGATGCTAGCTCTTGAAGTCACAATAAAACAAATGACATGTTATGGCTGCCTTAATTGGAAACAGTGAAACATTTGTGTTATTCCGTGCATCTGAGCCTGAAGAAAAGTATGCACATTTACTAGAAACAATGGCTTGTATTTGATTTATTTTAGGGTTTGGAAGTGGGAGGGGGGAATCACACAAGTGGAATCTCAGAACAGTGCATGAAATGCTGTAGCACTGGTTAGGATTCAAATGTATGCATACCAGAAGTGAACATGCTATAAATATTCATGTGTGGGCAGGTTTTCTGATTGTGAAATTTTGCCTGGGCAGTTACCTATTCAACCTACCCTTTCCAAATTCCAACTGCAGAGGGATTATTAATCTGAGTAACGTGGGCCCAGGTCCTTTAGCTTTCCCGCCCTAGTCCAGGAAGTCTAGACATCTAATCCACTACCACATTAGGGGAAAGATGCATACCATCATTCTCTTATTTTTAAAACCCCCCACTATCTGGGAATCAAACCAGGTCTGTATGAGCCAAATGCAGACATCAAAAGGTCTTAAGCCACTAATGTGACAGTCAACTGAAAACTGCCATTTCTGCCTATAATGCCTTGCGGTGTAGGACAAGGAGGGTCTTGAGCCTGAGGAATTAAGGCCCGCTGCTAGTGCAGTTGCCTTGAACTGCACAGGTTAAGTTTTTTTCTTTTGGTTTTCCCCCCTGACAAAAAAAATAACCTTATTGAGATTTCAAACCTGGGTATTCAGAACGGGAACCCAATGTTCTAGTCACTGGACCAGACACTCATAATGTGACTCAAATAGGTCTAATACGTGTTTACACATTGTAAATATAAAAGAGGTGCAGAATTCGGCTTAGGATGCCATTTCCTCACAATCCAATCATGACACATTGTACTTATTGCACAGATTGGCAGTGATCATGGTAAAAAAATTTGTCAATTAACAAAGAAATAAAATAGTTTGACTGAGGTAACTAAATGGACATTCTGAGTGCATCAATAAACTAAACAACATTCAAAAATAAAATACAACCAAGAATGATGCACTCAAAGATTCACGACTTCATTATTTAAGTATATCTGCAATGGCAATGTATATAAATATATGATGTAAATGGAATTCAATAAACACATTTGAACATAAAAATTTCAAGTTCTAGAAAAATTAAGTCAGAAGAAAACATTTTCATGATGATGATGATTAAGCTATTATTCCTTTTCTCTCTCTCTCTCTTCTGCCTTTCACCTGCCACTAGGGTGCAGACCTTCAACTAATTCACTCCAAACTATTCTATGTTTTGCTGTCTCATATAGCTCTATCTATATCCCCCTCATATAGCTCTATCTATATCCCCCTCATATAGCTCTATCTATATTCCCCTCATATAGATCTGTCTATATCCCCCTCATATAGCTCTATCTATATCCCCCTCATATAGCTCTATCTATATCCCCCTCATATAGCTCTATCTATATCCCCCTCATATAGATCTGTCTATATCCCCCTCATATAGCTCTATCTATATCCCCCTCATATAGATCTGTCTATATCCCCCTCATATAGCTCTATCTATATCCCCCTCATATAGCTCTATCTATATCCCCCTCATATAGCTCTATCTATATCCCCCTCATATAGCTCTATCTATATCCCCCTCATATAGCTCTATCTATATCCCCCTCATATAGCTCTATCTATATCCCCCTCATATAGCTCTATCTATATCCCCCTCATATAGATCTATCTATATCCCCCTCATATAGCTCTATCTATATTCCCCTCATATAGCTCTATCTATATCCCCCTCATATAGCTCTATCTATATTCCCCTCATATAGCTCTATCTATATCCCCCTCATATAGCTCTATCTATATCTCCCTCATATAGCTCTATCTATATCCTCCTCATATAGCTCTATCTATATCCTCCTCATATAGCTCTATCTATGTCCTCCTCATATAGCTCTATCTATATCCCCCTCATATAGCTCTATCTATATTCCCCTCATATAGCTCTATCTATATCCCCCTCATATAGCTCTATCTATATCCCCCTTATATAGCTCTATCCATATCCTCCTCTTATAATTCATCTCTACTTCTCTTCTCTGTGTCTTTGTAAGTCTCCCTTTATTTGAAGTGCCCTGCAGGTGAGTATCTTATACCAGCTGCTGTAATCCATCATGAGGGACCTGGGATTTTGTCTCTGCCTGGAGAACTTATGGACTTTCTGCTAGGTAAATGAAATCTTATCAGGGGATGGTTCAACATCAGCCTATCAAGAGATGTTTAACATCAGCCTATCAAGAGATGGTGGAACATCAGACTATCAAGAGATGGCAGAACATCCGCCTATCAAGAGATGGTTGAACATCAGACTATCAAGAGATAGTTCAACATCAGCCTATCAAGAGATGGTGGACATCAGCCTATCGAGAGATAGTATAACAGCCTATCCAGAGATGGTAGAACATCAGACTATCAAGAGATAATTCAACATCAGCCTATCAAGAGATAATTCAACATCAGCCTATCAAGAGATGTTTAACATCAGCCTATCAAGAGATAATTCAACATCAGCCTATCAAGAGATGTTTAACATCAGCCTATCCAGAGATGGTAGAACATCAGACTATCAAGAGATAATTCAACATCAGCCTATCAAGAGATGTTTAACATCAGCCTATCAAGAGATGGTGGAACATCAGACTATCAAGAGATGGCAGAACATCCGCCTATCAAGAGATAGTAGAACATCAGACTATCAAGAGATAGTTCAACATCAGCCTATCAAGAGATGGTGGACATCAGCCTATCGAGAGATAGTATAACAGCCTATCCAGAGATGGTAGAACATCAGCCCATCAAGAGATGGTAGAACATAAGCCTATCAAGAGATGGTAGAACATCAGACTATCAAGAGATAATTCAACATCAGCCTATCAAGAGATAATTCAACATCAGCCTATCGAGAGATGGTATAACAGTCTATCCAGAGATGGTAGAACATCAGACTATCAAGAGATAATTTAACATCAGCCTATCAAGAGATAGTTCAACATCAGACTATCAAGAGATAGTTCAACATCAGCCTATCAAGAGATGGTGGACATCAGCATATTGAGAGATAGTATAACAGCCTATCGAGAGATAGTATAACAGCCTATCGAGAGATAGTATAACAGCCTATCCAGAGATGGTAGAACATCAGACTATCAAGAGATGGTAGAACATCAGCTTATCAGGGTGCACCTAAGGAACCAGAGACAGACAGTGTTGGAGATTCACTGTAGTTGATCTTCAATGCTGAGTGGACACTTGATGATGTTGATGTCCCGTCTGCAAGTGCAGTAGTCTAGTGTACAGGCTTTGGTTTGTAACAAATATTTTTCACTGCAAGCGAACTCCATTAGTGCCCCAGTCTATTTCCATAGATGATACAAGAGAGGTCTGCAAGGCTGAATGGATCATGCTCCCTCTTAAACTTCCGGTGTGCTAATGCCATGGTAGTAGATTCAACTTCTTTCCTGGTCTGTTGGACTAAAATGTTGGCTTCTCGTCCTTGACTTGGGGATGTAAATTACAAGTACCTCAGAAGCTGGAGTGAGTTGGCCTGATGGTGAGGGATACTGGTAATAGGGAAAGCTAATCCACACATAAACACCAGTCCAGTGCACTCACTAGTGGTAGCATATGCATGGACTATGCTTGGGTTACAAGCAAGGGAACATAAAAAACATAATAAAATCATACCAGATGAATCTCAGCACTTCCTGGCATGACAGAACCACTAATGTAGGCTTAGGGGAGAACTACACAGATGTCAGACAATCAAGAGGTTATGGGAAGATGTTGGCACTAGATAGGACACCCACAGAGGAGACCTGAGACTAGCATAACGAGAAAGCCCTGTCACTGGATATGCATACACAGAGAAGACCTGAAACTAGATAGGGCACACACAGATAAGACCTGAGACTAGATAGGGCACACACAGATAAGACCTGAGACTAGATATGTCACACACAGAGAAGACCTGAGACTAGATAGGGCACACACAGATAAGACCTGAGACAAGCATAACTAGAAAGCCCTGTCACTGGAAAGCGCAAGGAACACATGGAGAAGAGAATTACAGACAGATTAATAATATGGGGTGGATACAGAGCGAGCTGTAGGAGACAGCAACGGATAGGACGGCTTGGAGTGAGATGATGGAGGACCTATGACCCAAAGGGGGATAAAGAACAGAAGCAGATGAAGGTAGCAGTGGCTTTATGGAAAATTTTAGTCTTGGTTCAATCCCAGGCCAAGGGATGATGGGAGGACGAGGAGGTATTAATTATTCCAACAACGTTGATCCAGCTTCATGAAACGGGTACATGTTGATTGTTTTCTGGGAATGAGAGGTGGCGAAGGGAGTTTGTCACCTCATCTCATAAAATAGATGTATATCTGTACAGTTGTATCTGCCCATGATAACACCTTCAGGGAGTGAAGTGACTTAGGAGTATGACAGCTGCCTATGACTTACTTAAGTAGACTGGGTACTCAGCATGCTGTGCATTTTGACAAAATATGGAACACAGGATGATAAACTCTCCATAGACAAAAACACACCCCTGATCAACAGATCTGGTGATCGTGTCCAATGGTGAAAAATGGCAGCCAACGCTTATCGGCATGACACATGATGATGATATTCCCCGCTGGTCCTGGAATCAGATGTCTAGTCTTCTCGGATGAGCATGGAAACTACAAGGATCTTGTTGCACATGAGCAATACCTCAACATAAACAGGCCAAAATGTCCACTGCCCAGGCTCACTTTCACAATAAGAAAACCTTTCCACAACAGAATATTTACAGCCTGTGTGGTTCTGGTGCGCACATAAACAGACCTTGCCAGTGCTATGCGTATGGCTTACTGTGTTGTGCCGCTCTATATGTAATCTATGAGGGGAGACTGTGTTTAACTCTCTATATGTGATCTATGAGAGGACATTGTTTGCATCTTTCCATATGTGATCTAGAGAGAGTACTGTGTTGTACCTCTCCATATGTGATCTATGAGGGGAGAATGTGTTGTACCTCTACTTATGTGATATATGAGGGGAGACTGTACTGTACCTCTCCATATGTGATATATGAGGGGAGAATGTGTTGTACCTCTACTTATGTGATATATGAGGGGAGACTGTACTGTACCTCTCCATATGTGATATATGAGGGGAGAATGTGTTGTACCTCTACTTATGTGATATATGAGGGGAGACTGTACTGTACCTCTCCATATGTGATATATGAGGGGAGAATGTGTTGTATCTCTCCATATGTGATATATGAGGGGAGACTGTTGTGACTCTCCATATCTGGCCTGTCTCTAATCACTATATAGACATATTTGTTTTAAATTGTCCCAAAGCATGGGTCTATGAAATGTGATAGCATCATCACATTATGTAGATTTTAACGCATGGAGAAATAGGTGTCCAATCTTTCCCTCTCTTTTGCAGAAAACGAGCACAGGAATCGAACCCACGCCTGACCGTGATCATGACAATACCAGGGCAGCTCGTTATCAACTTTGCCAAAGTTAGCTAAATGATGGCTAATAATTTGCTAGTCCACCCACTTCTAAGCTAAATTATGGCTAATAATTTGCCTTTGGGGTTATCTCTAGGCATGATGGTCGCATACTACTTTGTAAACAATGAGGAAACCTGAAGGGCCATCTCATTCTAGATTGACGAGAATCAAACACAGATCACAAATAAGATGTCCCCTGACAATCAACGGAGGAATAATTTAAGCGCAGTAGTGACAAAAAGAATGTTGCACAATTTATTGCCTAGCATATTTCGTAGTAACTTATCAGGTGCATACTTTTTTTTTTTTTTTGCATATCCTTTACAGGACATCGCTGCCAACACCAGTGTCAAAGACTGAAGTATAGAGGTCTGAGGTCTGCCTCAAGATAGAAGACCACCGGGAAGAGTGGTCAACCTCAAGTAGATCAGAGGTAACACAGTGCCCCGATATGAGGGCAGGGTAGATGATAGGAAGGGGGACTATTAACTAGTTCTCTCATGAGACACGGAGGCGTCGACCAGATAGTTAGTACTCTGGTCACGGCAGAATCACGCCTACGTGAATAGCCACGGAGAAGTGGATTGCCACTCAATAGGAGACGACTGCTATAAGCGTGCTGAGTGATACAGCACGCAAAAAGCCGAAGGACGCACAAGGTCCTTCCGCGTGCTGTGTAGCCACGCGAGGAGAAGAATCAGACGGGGGACTGACTTTGTAGCGAGCGCACCGTTTAGTGTCGATAGGAGTTTTTTGTAGCCAAGTAGATAGAGATTAGCAATAGAGTTAGGAAACTAGTGATAGGCAATTCTGTGGCTTTGTGTGTGATTTGATAGCGACTGTTTTGTAAATGTAAAGAGCCAACGGCAATAAAATGTACCATCCATTTCCTCTCACACGACTTGCAAGTTCCTTGTGTGGTGCGAGAGAAGTAATCCTATGATGCCTGAAACATCGGTTGCTGACAGGCTAGGATTAATGTGGTGTCAGAAGTGTGGCTTGGACAAATGTTCAAGCTATTACACTTACCCACGGCTCTAGACTAAGGTTACTACTAGTGAATTACAAGGTTTAATTTGTGTCAGTGACTGATGACGTGTGCAGACTAGAACAAGTTGCGAGCTGAGCTGTGCCTATCGTGACAAAATAATGTTTATTTGTGTTTAGTGAAATATTGTGTACTTATATTCATGTGTTCTTCGAAGTTGTAAGTATTGATATTATGTTTTTCTTTCATTTATTTATGTAATTACTTATTTATTTATGAAGAATTATCAAATATGATTCATGGCGGAGCGATACACATGCCAGCAACATTATCGATTTTTGCAAGCTAAAAATAGCGCTACGCCTCTGACGTATTGCGATTGACAAGCAGTTGTTTTACGCCATTTGCATTCAGCATCTGATTGTTTACAAATCGCCAAGCTGCTGCCCGCCTGAATCTGTGCTTTATATTAACTATTATTTGTTTATTTAAGTTAGTGAATGAATATATTTATTTATTTAAACATTATTATCACATTTATATTTATTTCAAGGCATTTATTGAAGTTTTGTCGTACTTTTTCTAATTGTTTACCGTCGCGATGGCACTACTTTTGGCTATGCAAATTAGACTTGGTCTGCACAACACTTCCATAAGTTAAACTAGAATAGGATCGAAAGGCATAAGACGTTAGAACGAAGACAGGACATTGACATTTAAAATTAATTAAAATACATTGTATTTGTCCGGGGGCATGTCATTGTGATTGTACCAATTTGTTGAAAGTGATATGTCGTTTGCAATTTGTTAATTGTTGCTGCTCTGTGAACCAGGGTGAACAACAGCTGGTTAGAAAAGTAACTCGTGTGTATGCCGAAGTGCCAAACGAGGGGACTGAGTTGCCAAACGGTTGTGCCTGATTTTCGGGAACATTAAGATGAGTATACTCAACATATTTGGCATGCAATGTGATTAATAATGCATCTCTTTTTCAGCGTGTGATGCATTATCATATTTTTGTGCTCTGTTTTTCAGGATAAAAATTTTCCAGGTTATAAACTAAGAGTACAATTTGTAGTGCTCAGAGATTAAGAAACATAACATATTTAAGATAAATAAGACATATCAAATATAAATAAGTGATTAAAAGAGTTCAGTGCCTGTCAACAGTAACTAATTAGCCAACAACATGGCAACTTTATCTGATTTCATAAAAGCAGGCAAAGAATTACAATACACAGGAAAGGAGCTAGAACAATATGCTGACCAAAAATTTAAAGAAGCAAAAGAAGCTGAGAGAAATGAACGTGCACACGAAAGACAACATCAAAAGGAGATTGCAGAACTAGCTGAGATAACAAAACAAAAACAGCTAGAAGATGACAAACTGGTTAAGCAAAGAGAGTTAGAATTAAAACAGAAGCAGTTAGAACATGATAAGGAAATTAAACAAAAAGAATTAGAAACTAAACAGAAACAGTTAGAACATGATAAGGAGATTAAGCTAAAACAATTAGATCAAGAGAAAGAATTAAAGCAAAAGCAATTAGATCAGGAGAGAGAACTAAAGCAAAAAGAGATAGATGAAATGGCAAGAGTTAAGGAAAAACAAATACAAGTAGAATCAGAGACACAGTTAAAGATGAAAGGTATGGATGTAGACTCACACGTAGAGATCTCTGCTACTAAACTAAAAAGTCAACAAGAAGAAAATAAGTTCAATAAATACAAAAATATTATTAAACCATTCTGTAAAGAAGATTCCATATCAGCCTGGACAGAAAATGTCGAGTATCAGTTTAAATACCACCAAGTTCCAATAGAGATGTGGGCTATGATTTATATGAAGAACCTGAGTGGTGAGCCCCTTAAAGTGATAGAATCAATACCAACTGATCTTAGATCTAACTATCAGTACATCCATGATAGGATAATGCAACACTTTTTACTTGATGCCCCTGGGTATCAGGTTCAGTTCTCAAAGTTAAAACCAAAACCTAGTGAGACTTTCATTGATTACGTCTCAAATGTCCAAAGTGTACTAAATAGGTGGCTTAATGCAGCTAACATAGGAAAGAGTGGTTGCTGCCTCTGAAGCGGTCTAGGCTGGCAAAGATTAGTTTCATCTTCGTGCCAGGTCATGCGGGAGTACAAGGAAATGAGCGGGCTGACAAGCTCGCAGGTGAGGCTACTGTGGAGGGCGGACGCGCCATGGACCAGGCTGACATTCTGAATGCTCTACGAGAAGTGAGACTTTTGCGAGAACCAAGTGATGACTGGGAATCTACAACAATGGCCAGACTGCGGGAGCAGCAAATTAAAAGAGGGGTGGCCAAACAAGAACACTACGCAGGAAGCCAAAGAAGATTGATAAACCAACACAGAACTGGCGTCGTTAGCCGCTACACGCTGCGGGATTTGCTGAGGAGGGGATCCTAGCACTTATGGACTGAATGGTTCGATGTGCAACGAGGATGATCTGTCGACTAACTAACTAACTAACTAACATAGGAAAAGACTTTGACAGACTTAAAAATTTAATAGCCATGGATAAAGTCATATCCACTATACCATCTCCTTTTGCTAAATTCCTGCAGCAGTCAGACATTGAGACCATAGAACAATTTGAAAAGATAGGCTCTGCATATTTTTCCTCAAATAGAGATATTTTTAAGACTTCAAATAACGACTCTGAAATAGTTTCTTTTGTAAAGGACCAACCTAAAAACTATCAGATTAGTAGAAAACCATTTCATATAGTCGACAAGAAAGATAAGAAAGTGTTGAAATGTGTCTACTGTCAACTTTTGCATGACACTTATTCTATGTGTGATAAATCGCCTAACTATCCGGCACATCTTAAGAATGTCATTAAGAAGCAACAAAACAAGAGAACTGCATACAGGCGTGCAGTCAAATGCTTCTTCTGTTCCAGCTACGGCCATTATTCAAATAAGTGCCTGGGCCGCCAACGTATGAAAGCCAACAATGCTATTTTGATTGATACATCTTCTGATAGTGGTAGTGAGACTGAGTGTGAAGTTGAAAATGAATTACCTTTTACGCAATCTGAAGATGTGTGTTGTGTGAACGATGTATTAAGCTTTGACAATTGTGACCAATGTCACCAATTTCATGCAGACGGCAAACTTACATGTGGGCATATTGTAACATCCTCCGTAGAGAATGCAAATGCAGCTATAGCCTCCAGAGGCAATCTGTTGTTTCACTCTGCTTTGGTCAATGAGAAGCCATGCCGATGTTTGCTTGACAGTGGGAGCTCTATTATTGGTGTGAAAAAGGAACTTGTTAATCCAAAGGATTATACTGGTGACTCTGTAAAAAGTCGCTGACTTTTTCTGGTAATATAGAAACCTATCCTCTGGCAAGAGCCCGTATAAACACCCCGTTCCTTTCTGGTACCTTTACTTGTGCAATACTTGACAACCCTTGTACTGATTTAATTCTTGGGTGTCTACCCCAGCTAAGGCACTGTACAGATGAAGAAATATCTGTCTGGGAGGAGAAGAATGGTTTCACTCCAGTGAACAGTGCAGATATCATCAAACATCACAGTCCTAACAAAAGTGCTAGACCCATAACACTTGAAACTGTTCAAGACATAATGATACTACTACCAGACAAGCATAATAAAATGGTAACTGCATGGCAAGGGCCTTTCAAGGTGATACAAAAACTTTCAGATGTTGACTATGAAATATCGATAAACGGACACTTAAAGATATTTCATGTCAACATGTTGAAACCCTACTTTTCACGACAAGAGACAGGAGTAGATACTGATGAACACAGTGCACCCACACCTAGTGATGAGACGACAGACGTACACAACGCAACTACACTAGTTAGCAAGACTGGCAAATCCGACGAAGTGCATACACTTAGTGAGAATACAGAAAACGCACTTAGCACCACTACCGTACTGAATCAGGTAGATGACGACGGAATGGAACTACCTGTTCCTATTGTAGACAAGACTGCGACATTAGATAGCATACGGATAGAACAGGGACTAACAGACGTTCAATGACGACAATTAATAGCATTAGTGACGGAGTATAAAGACATATTTTCTGACATTCCAGGTAGGACGGACAGAATCGAGCACTCCATTCTTCTTTCAGACTCTAAGCCTATCAAATGCAGGCCGTACTCTATCCCACTCAGCTATAGAGAAAGTCTAAATAAGGAAATTCTTAATTTAGAAGCTAGTGGGATCATCCAGAAATCTACATCTGAGTACTCCTTTCCAATCGTCCTAGTTAAGAAAAAAGACTCCACAATTCGTCTGTGTGTTGACTATAGAAAGCTCAACAACGTCACTAAGATCGACGCAGAACCAATTCCTTCCTGCGAAGATCTTATTCTTGACATGTCCACCTATAAAATCTTTTCTAAATTAGATCTTACTAAGGGATATTGGCAGGTCCCTATGCAGACTCAATCCATTCATCTTACTGCTTTTTCAACACCTTTAGGACTTTACGAGTGGCGTTTTCTTCCTTTCGGACTTCGAAACGCTCCAGCCACTTTTGTACGCTTAACTAGAGATCTACTTCATGGAGTGACGAATACAGTGACGTATATAGATGATATATGTGTCCATACAGATGACTGGACAACACACTTACTGAAACTAAGACATGTCTTCGATAGGTTGTGACTCTTCGGTCTCACTGTCAAACCGAGCAAAGTTGAATTGGGCCTACAAGAAATTGATTTTTTGGGTCATGTCATTTCACAAGGTCAACTAAAAACTGACAATAGAAATATTACCAAAATTATGAACCTGACCATGCCTACAACAAAGAAGCAGGTCAGAAGCCTTTTGGGTTTAGTAAATTACTATAGCAAGTTCATACCAAACTTAGCTGAAATTACAAGTGTATTTTCAAATGTTTTAAAAGCATCTGTAAAATTAGATGTCAAAGATGCATTATTAATTTCTGCATTGTCAAAATTGAAAATCCTGTTTAGTAATGTACCAATCCTCCGCTTGCCTAGTACTAGGCCAGTTTTATGATGGCATCTTCCATCCGATTTGCTACGTGAGCCGCAAGATCACACCTGCTGAGTCCAGATATTCCATATCAGAGTTGGAAGCCCTAAGCGTCATCTATGCAGTGAGGAAGCTGCATCGATTTCTAGCGGGTGTTCACTTCGTTGTCCAGACTGACAACTCCCCAATCACGGTCATACAAAGTGGTGTGCATCAGAATGACCGTATATACAGGTGGTCGTTAATACTACAAAATTATACTTTTAGTATAGAGCATATTAAGGGTAAGGACAACATTCTGGCTGATACCCTTAGTCGATCATCTGAGGTAGAAATACCGGAGATTCCACATGAGAGTGTAGAGTAATAGAGGTTAAATGAGTACATTAGAATATTATATGTGAAATATTTTACGAATACATAGACATTATGTTCTGAAATATGTACTAAGAACAGTGAACTACCATGTGTCCGTAGACAGCAAAATAAAAACTGTGCTCTGAGAACAAATATATCACCGTGTGAACTAAGACAGCTCATTACATACTAAGCTCCATATGTGTTCCGGTCAATCATCTGTGTTAAGCAGGGAAAAACAGTGTCAGAACAGTACAGAAATAACAGACACGAAAATACTTGTCTACGACACCAGCGAACTCTACAGGTGCAATACCCATAGGACACCAGTATGACTGTGTAATGTATTTAATATACCCAGGACAATTGTGTATATATATTATGCCAATGAAAGCAATTTCTAAACAGTAGGGCAACGACTAACCTGAGGTATTTAAATACCATGTATATATAGACTCATTGTGATATGTATTATAACGTTTTAATATGGTGACAAATTATAGTTAGATTAGGTCACTCTAAGATACATTTAGATTTAAGAAATATAATAATTTTCATTTTTTTTAGTAATTTAGATAGATCATTAATTTACCCACTTACTTATCTTAAAAGTAGATTAAGATAGTAATTTAAAAGTAATAACAGCTAATTATAAACTAGGATAAAAAGTTTAGATAGTAATAGTACCATTTAGTTTGTTACATTTCACTTTATTTTATTTCATTTGAGTTCATTCCATCTTAATGAACCAGTCCATTTAACAAACGTGATCATTTAGTATTATGATTAGCTTACACCGGATAGGATAAAAGGATTATACAAATAAACATACATCATTTACACCATTTAGAGTAAAAATATCAATCATATATTTCTTTCATTTAAAAACATTATTCATAATCTTGTTATATTTCACATTACCCATGTTAGAAAGGTATATAATTTATTACATTTCACATCACCCATTTCAGAAAGGTACATAACTCATCTCACATCAATTTCATTTCAATTAGTTAGATTACTTCCCTTAAATTAGATTAAAGTAGGTAACACATTAAATACATATTTATAGAACTAGTATTAGTATTTCAGTATTTAGAGTATTATTTCAGTAGAATGTAGTCATGAATACCAGGGTACAAACCATCAACCCTTTTTCTTACATGTAAATAGTTTGTAAATACATGACTCGTGCAGCAATTTACGCACAGTCATAAAGCTCAACTTTCTCAAACTGAGCCAAACTTGTACAGTGTCACTCCAAGGTTTTTAAATAATTGTGAGGGTAAAAGATGTGTGACAGAAGTGTGAAAGTGAGAGCAAATGTAAATTATACAAGAGAGAGTGAGAGCAGTCAGCGGATTTTTTCTGCCGCTCAACGCAACTTTTTATTTTTTGTCTGCGTCAAATGTTTGCTTTCGATGTTGAAAATGTGCTGTCTTGAATGTGTTGCGTGTAGTTTAGTGTAGATCTTAGAAAAAGTATTTTAAGTCTCATAAGACGGAAAAGTAGTCACGAATTAGTGTTATACACTTGTTTGTGGCCACATTTAACCGAATTATGGCACTTGAAAACTAACTTACATACACATGATAGATAGATACACATGCTAGAAGGTAGATTATATTAATAATTACATCCAAACACGCAAACAACCAGAAAAACACACAGGTAAATTGCATACATTTTGTGTAGATCAAAGGGAGATAACTCCGGGTCAGGGGACATAATAGACAACGAAACACTAACTTAACAGTGAAAGATAACTTTACACGCGGAAGCGAGATAGGTAAAGCCTGTCGCACACAGCTTGTGTAATGGTTGTTTAATATTATATGGGGGACATGAAGCAATTCATGTGTTGACCCTAAGAAAGTCAACTTTGTATGGGTAGTGAGTTAATTTACTATTTGAGGGCAGGTCTTATAAGACAATGGTCCGGTTCAGACATACCTCTAATTAATATAATATTGCGATTGAGAAGAGGGCTCACGCCAACCAGACAAGTTTGTGGCGATTGCCAGTAGCCAAGTAAAGTGATACTACATTGTGACAATAGTCATTAGAAGTCTATTGAGTTACCCAAAGCCAGGTTATCAGCAGTCTTTGACAAAAATTAGATACACTAATTTTTTAGAAACCTCTTGCGTCACAACCAATGAGTCAAAGTTGGTGACGCAACACAGGAGGGGAGGGTGTGTGTCAAAGACTGAAGTATGGAGGTCTGAGGTCTGCCTCAAGATAGAAGACCACCGGGAAGAGTGGTCAACCTCAAGTAGATCAGAGGTAACACAGTGCCCCGATATGAGGGCAGGGTAGATGATAGGAAGGGGGACTATTAACTAGTTCTCTCATGAGACACGGAGGCGTCGACCAGATAGTTAGTACTCTGGTCACGGCAGAATCACGCCTACGTGAATAGCCACGGAGAAGTGGATTGCCACTCAATAGGAGACAACTGCTATAAGCGTGCTGAGTGATACAGCACGCAAAAAGCCGAAGGACGCACAAGGTCCTTCCGCGTGCTGTGTAGCCACGCGAGGAGAAGAATCAGACGGGGGACTGACTTCGTAGCGAGCGCACCGTTTAGTGTCGATAGGAGTTTTTTGTAGCCAAGTAGATAGAGATTAGCAATAGGGTTAGGAAACTAGTGATAGGCAATTCTGTGGCTTTGTGTGTGATTTGATAGCGACTGTTTTGTAAATGTAAAGAGCCAACGGCAATAAAATGTACCATCCATTTCCTCTCACACGACTTGCAAGTTCCTTGTGTGGTGCGAGAGAAGTAATCCTATGATGCCTGAAACATCGGTTGCTGACAACCAGCATCTTTCAGCTGTATGTTGATTTCTTGGCAAGATTACACTCAGTAGTTTAGGTGCTTACTACAGAGTTATATTTCATATGAAGTGAATAAACGAATAATACTTCAGCTGGAACACTTAAAACATACAGTCACAGGTATTGTTCGAATGTGGAGCATTTGTTATCCCCCACGGTAACTTCACATTTAATACAGCCTCTTTCTGTTTTGCATATAACTGGCTGAAACCACCTAATTTTGCACATTATGAAATGCAACAAAATATTCCAGGCAATAAATCATGCAACATAGTCTGGGTCTTCTGTGTTTACATTCACTAAGGGAAGTGTTTTAAAGCTAAAAATGATGATGACTAGCATCAACAAAAACAAATAAATAAATAATGTTGTAAAACTCAACCTTGAATATTGCATCAATATCAACAGTTTTAAAATAATTTGTAAACTGGAAGTGGAGTAAGAGGATACAAAGGTGTTTACACATTGTTGAGTAAGGAATGAAATCTCAAGATGTGTGTGTTGATGGTGACAATATGACATTCAGTAAACAAATTGAGTACAGATCTTTATACATGGACTTTTACAATAAAAGTGGGTTGCCTGTGCCCTACAGGACGTTGTGATCAACCTCAGCATTTATGGGCAGTTTGTGATTTACTACAATGTTAGTTTAGTAGTTTGTCACTGTTTTCTGAATGGCCGACACCCCACACCATTGAAATTAATGCAAAGTGGTCTACTTGCAAATCATCCATGGCTGTTTTAGACAACTCTAATAATACATAACCTAGAATTAAATATTTGCAAGTCATGTTTTAGGATAGGCTTTAGAGACATAAGTGTTCAAATGGTTGTTATAAAATTCAAGACCTAATTGGAGGCCGACCACAGGGAATAACAGAGTCCATGGGAATATCGATACATGAAGCCCATAAGCGGGCACTTTCCCGCTGTTTATACTTCACCTCGACACCGCAATGTACAAGAGGAACATGATGAGATGAGATGAATTATGATGAAATGTAAAAGTTGTGCATCTAGGTAAAGTATTTGCCAAATGTTCAAATTTCAGATTAAAACTACACTTTTTATCATTATCAGTAAATGCCTTGCCGACTGGTATGGGTGATCAGAATCTTGCCATCTCTGACCAATTCATGTGTTGAATCCTTTCTGTGACACAAGACTGTCAAGAGTTTTATCTTGCTGTCTTCCTCTATCTCTCTTTCCACAAACTGTTCCAGTTGTCACATGTTCCAGTTTTTGTCTTCTCATAAAGTGGTCAAAACGATAACTGCCTCTTTCTGATGTTTGTGATAAGTTGTTTTTGCGACTTGGTCTCCCTCAAAATGTCCAGATTTTTCATTTTGGCTGTCCAAGGAATTGTTTCTCCAAGGCATCCAGGGTTTTTGTGTGTGTGCTTGTTTACTACTTGTCCAGGATTCACAGCTATGTTAAAAATGGTTAAATGTAACATGAAAGAATTATTTTTCTAACTTCTAATGACAAGCACTATTGCATAAAATGTTCATTTGATATAATGCACTTTTTGCTTGTCCCATTCTGTTCTTTATCTCTGTGATGCATTTTCTATCTGGAGTTTTTGATATTACCACAACTTCTGTCTTCATATTATTCAAGCAAAGACCTGTTGTTTCACTTTCTGCAACCACTAAATTTATCATTTCCTATAGTAAGCCACTTAAATGAAATAATGTTGAGGTAAAATTGCAGGTCATGTGGCATGTTCAGATCTAACTTATGGATGCTTGGCCATGTCAGAAACTTATACTTGTTTATGACGAACGTAGTCGTCACCACCAGGTGGCCTCCCTGAACTGGAATGAGAACTGACACGCCCACTGCTACTGCTTGTTTGAAAGTTCCAGCTCATGTCAGAATCAGTGATGCCAGAAAAGTTAATTTCATTGTCGCTCTGCCCTAAGTCAACAACCCCACTCTGTGTTCCTATGACTGAAGGAGCTGTTGGCTCCACGTTGGTGACTGTATCATCAGGGTTTTGTCTCTCCTGTATTTCATCATCTTCAGCCATGTGGATGTAATCATCAACATTACTTTCAGCTATCCCTGCTTTTTCATTGCTTTGTTTGACACAAAGAACAAATTGATCAGAATGTAGTTTTATTTGAGCAGGGATGTGTGTGTGGGGGTCATCTTTCACAGGAATGTTTTTATGAACTGCTGGTACCTCTGTAACCCGCACATAAGGCGGCACAGAATTTGTACCTGTATTTAATGAGGCAGGTGACCATCCATTATTAGATGAATCTGTCTCTGTTGGCAGACTTTTGTGTACATCAGCTTGGTTGGACTCTTGTAAAGAACCTTCCAATGCTGAAGTACCACAACCACGTCCACAAATGCCTTCAAGGGCAATACAGTTAGGGACCTGTGGGAGACGTTGCCGCTGACTTTCTTTCTGTGCTTTTTGTTTAATAAGACGAGTTTTACTGTTGATAGTTGGGTCATCAGCAGAACTATCTTCTGGTGTAGCTTGATCTGGGATTTCTTCATCAGGAATGACGTTTGCAGACTCACTATTTACCTGGGGCTGTGTCGTTGCAGCGTCTGTAGCTGCAATCTGAAATAACAAGAATACTGAAGCTGTTACAAATAATATCTGGCATTTATGGTAAGTCTAGTGAAGTGTGAAGTTTAACGACTCCCCGACATATCCAGTTTGAAATCATCCATGGGTGATTTGGAAGCTGTCTGCTGTGCATTGGATTCGATGGTATGTGATGCTAACAGTTGAAATAGCAATAGCAAACTACTGAATTAATATTGCCTAGTAAATAACAAACAAATAATAAACCAAGGGTTGATTGCAATGTCCTGTAAAGAACATGCAACTAAGTTAATATTATAATTAATAAATACAAATGCAACTGTAACCCGAGAAGGTGGTTTTCAATGGATCATGGAGTAACTTTTAGCAACATAAGAAGAGAAGGTATTTAATGCTGAGCCAGGGGTAATGGTTGAATAGGAATCTGGGATAGTGGGTTAATGGCACAATGAGCAAGAGGTAGTTTAAACTGTATAGCGTGTGCGGTTTTCGTATACGCATATTTAATAGCATTTGTGGTTGTGAGGTGGGCGTCTTACTCTAATGTGTGGTTGTGGTATACAGACATTATATAGCATGTGTGGTTGTGGTATTCACACATTATATTGCATGTGTGGTTGTGGTATTCACACATTATATAGCATGTGTGGTTTTAGCATACACACATATGGATCCAGGCCAGTGCTTTGAAGTTCTTGCACAGTTTTTAGTCCTCCTTGTGTGATCTATAGGAGGAGACTGATGCAGTTATCTGAGTGTGGAGTGAAATTAATCCTGCACCATGGTTGGACAAGAAGCAGGTTTCAAGCATGTGGATGTTCTACCCAGGGCATGCAAGTGTGCAGGGCAAAGAACAGGCTGATAGACTGGCTGCTGCTGCCCCTCTGGACTGACAGCTACTTTAAATTAACTGATTAAGTGCCATTGGATTATTTGCCATCTTAAGCAACTTCCCATATCTGCCGTGGGCTTATATAATCACCAACATGTTCTCATTGTGTTTTAATACAACATGTCCATATTGTGAACACAGACCTGCTGGTAGTAAGAATGGATGGCAGCATTTTGAGTAGAACCCAGTCAATGACATATCTTGGCGTGAGGCTTGATCGCAGCCTGTCCTTCAGAGATCATGTCGATTATGTCATAACGAAAGTTCGAAAAGGTTTGTCAGCAATGAGAGTCATGACGACTGCCAATATCGCGCAAAGACTGCTAATACTTCTATTCCAAGGACTGGTGCTTTCACGCATCGAGTATGCCCTGGCCATCCTCACTCTCAGCCCTACACAGACTGGAAGACTTGAAAAGGTACAAAACGAAGCCATGCGCATCATTTTGGGCTGCACAAGAGACACCAGCTGTGTAGCAATGAGATACCTCCTTGACTTCCCACAATGGAACACAGGATCAAGATCTGGAGAGCTGGTGCATACTTAAAATTAAGTGCAGATGAGCAGCACCCTCTGCATGACGCTATATTCAGAGAAAAGGGTGACAGGCTAAAGAGGGGCAAATCATGGATGGGTCGGGCGGAAGATGTCATCAGACAGGTCTGCAGTCTTACCAGTATCAACCCCGGCAAGGAATGGGTGCCGGTGCCTCCAGCTTTTAAGTGCACTTTCTCCTGCATTATCACACTCAACAGACAGTGCAGAGAGCAGAAACCTGCCGCTGTCAATGCAGAGGTTAACGCGCTCATCTATGAACACTCAGATAGCCCCGAAGTGCTCATCTATACAGATGGATCTGTTGTAAAGCAGCAGAGAAGTGCATGGGCATTTACAGCAGGTTCAGCGGGACGAACCATTAAAGAATCCAGTGGTGCCCACTCTATGACCATGAGCAGCATGACGATGGAAGTGATGGCAGTTACACAGGCTTTCATATGGCTGGAATCACAGCATTATACCAATGTGTGTGTACTAAGTGATTCAATTAGCATGATTCAGAAGGTCGAAGCTGGATCTGTACGTAGACAGTGGACTGAGTCGCTGCGGAAGTCTGTTGTCCGTAAAGTCACCTTCATCCTCGTCCCGGGACATGCGGGAGTCGAGAGAAATGAACGAGCTGATAAACTGGCTGGCTCTGCACCCTCTGTAGATGGCCAGCCCATGGATCGTGCCGATGTTATTAACATCCTCAAAGATATGGTGAGAACAGAGGACTTTGACGTCAGTGAATCCACATCGCTGTCCAGGATAAAAGACTTAGGAGTAAGAATCGGCACGGCCAGACGCGAGAGGTACATCAAGAAAACAAGGCGCCTCGTCAACCAATACAGATCTGGCACTATTAGCCACCGGACGCTGATGCATATGCTGGGGGGAGGATCTGAGCACCTATGGACATGTCCAGAGTGCAATGAAGATACCCCAACTGATAACTGATAACAACATGTCTGCTACCATATTAACAACTTTTAAATCATAACCGTGACACACCCCTACTACCCATCTGTCACCATCCATTTTGGTTCAATCCAAGCCTACTTTTTATTTGGCACTGAAGCTGTTAAAGAATGAGATGGTAACAGCTCTCTGGGACCAGGAGGAGAGTGCAACTGAACAGACAAGCTATCTACATCCGGAGGGGCTGGTGAGCAGGGAGTCAGTAGAGGGTCTGTCAGACAACATTCCACAGAGGGACACGCAGGCAGACCTGCAATCAAACTGCTACTGGAACAATCAGCACAAGAACTCTGTGGTGGATATTAAGGAAGGGGCTTATGTGGCAATGTCCCGAGTGCAGTGATATCAATTCAGAAACCAAGTATTAACCAAACCAAGTTAAAGGATGTTAACCCCAGCTGACAACCTTTTTGGCTGTTTGTGATTTCTTGGCAAGTTTACGTTCAGTAGTTTGCCATTGCTTTCTAAATGACCGGCACTCATACCAATGTATGAAACCCAAAGCAAGGTGTCTGCTGCCAAATCGCCCACAAGTGTGTTTTAAACGCGGTAAGCGAGATTACGAATTGCGTTTGTAATCCCTTCACCACAGAGCCGATAACCAAACCAAAACAAACCAAAACAAATTACAACTTTGTGTTAAGTTACAGAGTCGTGCCTCCTCCAATGCCACTCTTCTATTATTATTTGGGTAAATCTACATATAACCAAATGTTTGAACGAACAAACAAATGAACTTTATTTTCAAAGTGTCACTGAGGTAGCTACATAAATGATTAAATGTTCTACTTAGGTAGGTAGAAATACCACTGGAAGTATTTTACTGAAGTAGCTATACAAACCACTAACTATTATTTTAAAGTTGACATAAATACTATTAAATCTTCTACTGATGTAGCTAAATACAACCACTAAA
>JACEFZ010023411.1:0-18376 GCA_014155875.1 Cepaea nemoralis
TACACAGTAAACTACCAAATGATGGTTACATACACAAGTAAACATACCGGTATATGATGGTTACATACACAAGTAAACATACTGCTATATGATGGTTACATACACCAGTAAACATACCACTACATGATGGTTACATAAACAAGTAAACATACCGCTACATGATGGTTATATACACAAGTAAACATTCTTCTTCGTGATGGTTACATACACAAGTAAACATACCGCTACATTATGGTTACATACACCATTAAACATACCACTACATCATGGTTGCATATACCAGTAAACATACCACGACGTGAAGGTTACATACACAAGTAAACATTCCGCTACATGATAGTTACATTCACAAGTAAACATACCACTACATGATAGTTACATAGACAAGTAAACATACCACGACGTGATGGTTACATACACAAGTAAACATACCACGACGTGATGGTTACATACACTAGTAAACATACTGCATGCTACATGATGATTACATACACAAGTAAACATACCACGACGTGATGGTTACATACACAAGTAAACATACTGCTTGCTACATGATGGTTACATACACAAGTAAACATACCACGACGTGATGGTTACATACACAAGTAAACATACTGCTTGCTACATGATGGTTACATAGACAAGTAAACATACCGCTATATGATGGTTACATATACAAGTAAACATACCACGACGTGATGGATACATACACAAGTAAACATACCGCTATATGATGGTTACATACACAAGTAAACATACCGGTATATGATGGTTATATACACAAGTAAATATACTTCTATATGATGGTTACATACACAAGTAAACATACCGCTCTATGATGGTTACATACACAAGTAAACATACCGCTACATGATGGTTACATACACAAGTAAACATACCGCTATATGATGGTTACATACACAAGTAAACATACCACGACGTGATGGATACATACACAAGTAAACTTACCGCTATATGATGGTTACATACACAAGTAAACATACCGGTATATGATGGTTACATACACAAGTAAACTTACCGCTATATGATGGTTACATACACAAGTAATCATACCGGTATATGATGGTTATATACACAAGTAAACATACCGCTACATGATGGTTACATACACAAGTAAACATACCGCTACATCCTGGTTGTATACACAAGTAAACGTACCACAACATGATGGTTACATACACAAGTAAACATACCGGTATATGATGGTTACATACACAAGTAAACATACTGCTATATGATGGTTACATACACAAGTAAACATACCACTACATCATGGTTACATACACAAGTAAACATACTGCTACATGATGGTTACATACACAAGTAAACATACCGCTACATCATGGTTACATACACAAGTAAACATACCACTACATCATGGTTGCATACACAAGTAAACATACCGGTATATGATGGTTACATACACAAGTAAACATACCGCTACATGATGGTTACATACACAAGAAAACATACCGCTATATCATGTTTGCATACACCAGTAAACATACCACTACATGGTGGTTAAATACACAAGTAAACATACCGCTACATGATGGTTATATACACAAGTAAACATTCTTCGACGTGATGGTTACATACACAAGTAAACATACCGCTACATTATGGTTACATACACCATTAAACATACCACTACATCATGGTTGCATATACCAGTAAACATAACACGACGTGATGGTTACATACACAAGTAAACATACCGCTACATGATAGTTACATTCACAAGTAAACATACCACTACATGATAGTTACATAGACAAGTAAACATACCACGACTTGATGGTTACATACACAAGTAAACATACCACGACGTGATGGTTACATACACAAGTAAACATACTGCTTGCTACATGATGGTTACATACACAAGTAAACATACCACGACGTGATGGTTACATACACAAGTAAACATACTGCTTGCTACATGATGGTTACATACACAAGTAAACATACCACGACGTGATGGTTACATACACAAGTAAACATACTGCTTGCTACATGATGGTTACATACACAAGTAAACATACCACGACGTGATGGTTACATACACAAGTAAACATACTGCTTGCTACATGATGGTTACATAGACAAGTAAACATACCGCTATATGATGGTTACATACACAAGTAAACATACCGGTATATGATGGTTATATACACAAGTAAACATACCGCTACATGATAGTTACATACACAAGTAAACATACCGCTATATGATGGTTACATACACAAGTAAACATACCACGACGTGATGGATACATACACAAGTAAACATACCGCTATATGATGGTTACATACACAAGTAAACATACCGGTATATGATGGTTATATACACAAGTAAACATACCGCTACATGATGGTTACATACACAAGTAAACATACCGCTACATCATGGTTGCATACACAAGTAAACATACCGCTACATCATGGTTGTATACACAAGTAAACGTACCACAACATGATGGTTACATACAGAAGTAAACATACCGGTATATGATGGTTACATACACAAGTAAACATACTGCTATATGATGGTTACATACACAAGTAAACATACCACTACATCATGGTTACATACACAAGTAAACATACCACGACGTGATGGATACATGCACAAGTAAACATACCGGTTTATGATGGTTACATAGACAAGTAAACATACCCGACGTGATGGTTACATACACAAGTAAACATACCACTATATGATGGTTACATATACACGTAAACATATCGCTACATGATGGTTACATACACAAGTAAACATACCGCTACATGATAGTTACATACACAAGTAAACATACCTCTATATGATGGTTACATACACAAGTAAACATACCACGACTGATGGATACATACACAAGTAAACATACCGCTATATGATGGTTACATACACAAGTAAACATACCGGTATATGATGGTTATATACACAAGTAAACATACCGCTACATGATGGTTACATACACAAGTAAACATACCGCTACATCATGGTTGCATACACAAGTAAACATACCGCTACATCATGGTTGTATACACAAGTAAACGTACCACAACATGATGGTTACATACAGAAGTAAACATACCGGTATATGATGGTTACATACACAAGTAAACATACTGCTATATGATGGTTACATACACAAGTAAACATACCACTACATCATGGTTACATACACAAGTAAACATACCACGACGTGATGGATACATGCACAAGTAAACATACCGGTTTATGATGGTTACATAGACAAGTAAACATACCACGACGTGATGGTTACATACACAAGTAAACATACCACTATATGATGGTTACATATACACGTAAACATATCGCTACATGATGGTTACATACACAAGTAAACATACCGCTACATGATAGTTACATACACAAGTAAACATACCTCTATATGATGGTTACATACACAAGTAAACATACCACGACGTGATGGATACATACACAAGTAAACATACCGCTATATGATGGTTACATACACAAGTAAACATACCGATATATGATGGTTATATACACAAGTAAACATACCGCTACATGATGGTTACATACACAAGTAAACATACCGCTACATCATGGTTGTATACACAAGTAAACGTACCACAACATGATGGTTACATACACAAGTAAACATACCGGTATATGATGGTTACATACACAAGTAAACATACTGCTATATGATGGTTACATACACAAGTAAACATACCACTACATCATGGTTACATACACAAGTAAACATATTGCTACATGATGGTTACATACACAAGTAAACATACCGCTACATCATGGTTACATACACAAGTAAACATACCGCTACATCATGGTTGCATACACAAGTAAACATACCGGTATATGATGGTTACATACACAAGTAAACATACCGCTACATGATGGTTATATACACAAGAAAACATACCGCTATATCATTGTTGCATACACCAGTAAACATACCACTACATGATGGTTACATACACAAGTAAACATACCGCTACATGATGGTTACATACACAAGTAAACATACCACGACGTGATGGTTACATACACAAGTAAACATACCGCTACATGATGGTTACATACACCATTAAACATACCACTACATCATGGTTGCATACACCAGTAAACATACCACGACGTGATGGTTACATACACAAGTAAACATACTGCTTGCTACATGATGGTTACATACACAAGTAAACATACCACGACGTGATGGTTACATACACAAGTAAACATACTGCTTGCTACATGATGGTCACATACACAAGTAAACATACCACGACGTGATGGTCACATACACAAGTAAACATACTGCTTGCTACATGATGGTTACATACACAAGTAAACATACTGCTTGCTACATGATGGTTACATACACAAGTAAACATACTGCTTGCTACATGATGGTCACATACACAAGGAAACATACTGCTTGCTACATGATGGTTACATAGACAAGTAAACATACTGCTTGCTACATGATGGTTACATACACAAGTAAACATACCGCTATATGATAGTTACATACACAAGTAAACATACCGCTACATGATAGTTATATACACAAGTAAACATACCACGACGTGATGGTTACATACACAAGTAAACATACCACTATATGATGGTTACATACACAAGTAAACATACCGCTACATGATGGTTACATACACAATTAAACATACCGCTACATGATGGTTACATAAACAAGTAAACATACCGCTATATGATGGTTACATACACAAGTAAACATACCGCTATATGATAGTTACATACACAAGTAAACATACCGCTATATGATGGTTACATACACAAGTAAACATACCGCTACATGATGGTTACATACACAAGTAAACATACCGCTATATGATGGTTACATACACAAGTAAACATACCAGTATATGATGGTTACATACACAAGTAAACATACCGCTATGCGATGGTTACATACACACGTAAACATAGGTCCTTACTACTTAACGCTTTTATAGTTGCTACAACCACCACATCACACAGATGTGTTCTAATTTTTAAATATATTACTAATGTGTGTTACATATTTGATTGCAATTATTGCATCTGCCTACACATATATTTTTCACTAGAAATATGTTACTACATTTTACCCTAGAATGTGTTCAAGATACGTGAATCTATGGAATATAATGAATGTGTACTGTGTAAACACAACCGATAGTGCATCAAGATGTAGAAGTAATAAACCGATCGTAGTAGCAAAATAGTTGCAACTAACAATCGTGATGTTGCCCATATAAATATTGCAACATACTATAAGGCGAATTCCGTTTATACTTTTTAGTTTTTCTAAGAGCAGTATGAAGATCCCCTGCCGACTTGCTAGGCCAGTCGCAGGTTTAGGACCCAAATCTTCCCACAGGTAGTCCATCCCCTATGGCGAGCCATAGCCCCGTTAGCCCATGACCTCGCGGTCATGGTTTCCCGGTCTGCACCACGTGGAGGTGGGGGTTGACTTGTGTAGTCTGCGGGTCATCAGCAGGCTACTAATTTTCACTTTTTACCCCTCCTGGGAGAGGCTAGCCGATCCTAACCATGCTGGCTGCAGGGCCAGGCGTATTCCACACCTTGCAGGTGATATGTAGAAGCTTATATAACAACAGTGAATGCATAGTGAGAGCAACTTTAGGACACTCAGAACCCTTCACCATAAGATCTGGAGTACGACAAGGTTGTGTCCTGTCCTCTCTCTTGTTTATAACATATATAGACAACATATGTAAAGAAACCAGTCAAACAGAGACCGCAAGAACACCGCATGACGAGAACACAGAAGAAGAACCATCTGTATATCTAACCATTAGAGAACTCCTGTTTGCGGACGACCAAGCACTAATAGCAAAATCAGAAGCTGAATTACAAGACCACATGAATAGTCTAAAAGAAATGTGTAGGGAACATAACATGAAAATTAGCACAATTAAAACAGAGTTACTAACTAAAGAAGAAAAAGCAACAACGATTCACCTAAACGAACATCCCTTGAAACAAGTAAAGAATTGCAAGTACCTAGGAAGTATAATATCATCAAATGGCAGATCAGAAGACGAGATCGAAAACAGATGCAATAAGGCAAACCAACTCATTGAACAAATGGCACCAATGCTAAAGAACAAACTTGTATAAAAAACTACCAAGAACGCACTGTACAATACAATCTTCCTATCAACTCTATGTTACCAATGCCACACCTGGACAATGACAGAAAAAGAGAAAAGAAAAATCACAACAACAGAAATGAGATTCCTGAGAAGAATACTCAACGTATCAAGAAGAGATAAGATCAGAAATGAAGAAATCAGGACTAAAATTGGGGTTAAAGCAGCCCTAGATTTCATTAGAAAGCAGCAAGTCAAATGGTTTGGCCATGCAAGTAGGTTACCAATCAACAGCATACCACAACAAGCAATGATGTACAGATCAGATAGAAACAGAAGAAGAGGCATCACGTTAACGTTGGACGGAGAGAATAGCAGTCCATGGGAATATCGATACATGAAGCCCAAAATCGGGCATTCTCATTATGTTTACACTTCACCTCGACACCTCAAAGTACAAGAGGAACATGATGAGATGAGAGACTATAAGGTGAATGTGAGTATTGTATAACTTCATACACTTCCCCGTAAACAAATGTACTAACAGAATATGTTTCTTGCCATTGACACTTCAAATGCAGTAGTAACTTCTTTCTCCTTCTTGTGCCTTGAAACCTCCTAGTGAAGTGCAGTCTCACGGCCAGGCATGCCAAGCCTTGTGTAGAGCAGTTCACGGTTGGCTGGATGCTGTTTTTCCCCGTATGTTGTCAGATAGCCCAAAACCAACACTGTTTAATCCCCATTACGATATGCACGGGGTTTTCATCATCATCATGCGCCATGCCCATAAGCGTGGGCGATCATGTTTCGCCATCTCACAGGATCTCCAGAGCCGGGGATAAACTCTTATGATTTTGACGAAACATGATCATCTAGGCATCTGTAAAGAATGTAGTTTGTCATTGCTGTCTTTTTAGCAGTGAACATACTGATCGATGACCGTTGCCATTGAGTCCAAAAAGAGATCCTTTGCCTACTATTGTGCAATTTGAGATCATAACCTACAACTATATGTCGGCTGCTCTTCAACTTCATCATAGACCTGCACCTATGGATTCACATAAACCTGGTCGGTGGAAGGGGAGGGGGGTGAAATAAACGGGTCCTCCATTTTCCCCAAGGCTGTACCGTAGGCTAGCGGAGGAAAGGAGGCACATTCTCCTTTGATAGACAAGGAAAAACACTTTCCGGCTACACCATTGCGTTGAAAGCGCCGGAAGTTTACAGTGCTGCAAGTCTTTGCTTTTATTTTGGGGCTTTGGTAACATACGAACTGCATTTGTAACCATGTTATGCACATCTTGTACATTTGTAACTATGTTATGTACATATTGTACATTTGTTGATAAGCTGTAACGTAATTCTCTCTATGTAAGTGAATCTATACTGATACAACTTATCTCTCAATGCACCATGAATGACAAATTAAACAGACCACCAGACAAACATAATACAAATCATTAAACCAACAACAATGAAGAAAGATATCATAAGTTAATTAACTGTTGATTGTATATTCATAATATGATCAATATAATATAATTTTCTAGACGAAACGAATTACTTATATTCACATTGGAGTCGTTTAATGCTATGGAGCAAATATGCATATCATGATAATTCGTTTCCGCAGGTCGGCAATGTTGCTAGGAAATTGCGTTTCTCCCAAAAAATGCGGGACGATAGTAGAAATTACGTGTCCCGATGATAACTAAGTTATGTCATAATGTTAGAAATGTTGAACATTGGTGGTAAGGATCTGATAGTAATAAAACACATGCATTGGCAATATATAGCAGTCATGGGCATTGTCAATGGCATGAGAACTGTTCAACATATTAAACATGATGTCAGACAACAGAGTTGTGTACCCGATCTGTACAACATATTAAACATGACGCCAGACAGCAGGGTTGTGTACCATCACCCGATCTGTACAACATATTAAACATGATGCCAGACAACAGAGTTGTGTACCCGATCTGTACAACATATTAAACATGACGCCAGACAGCAGGGTTGTGTACAATCACCCGATCTGTACAACATATTATACATGACGCCAGACAGCAGGACTGTATAACCGATCTGTACAACATATTAAACATGACGCCAGACAGCAGGGTTGTGTACAATCACCCGATCTGTACAACATATTAAACATGATGCCAGACAGCAGGGTTGTGTACAATCACCCGATCTGTACAACATATTAAACATGATGCCAGACAACAGGGTTGTGTACCATCACCCGATCTGTACAACATATTAACCATGACACCAGACAGCAGGGTTGTGTACCATCACCCGATCTGTACAACATATTAAACATGATGCCAGACAACAGAGTTGTGTACCCAATCTGTACAACATATTAAACATGACGCCAGACAGCAGGGTTGTGTACAATCACCCGATCTGTACAACATATTAAACATGACGCCAGACAGCAGGACTGTATAACCGATCTGTACAAGATATTAAACATGACGCCAGACAGCAGGGTTGTGTACAATCACCCGATCTGTACAACATATTAAACATGATGCCAGACAGCAGGGTTGTGTACAATCACCCGATCTGTACAACATATTAAACATGATGCCAGACAACAGGGTTGTGTACCATCACCCGATCTGTACAACATATTAACCATGACACCAGACAGCAGGGTTGTGTACCATCACCCGATCTGTACAACATATTAAACATGACGCCAGACAGCAGGACTGTATAACTGATCTGTACAACATATTAAACATGACGCCAGACAGCAAGGTTGTGTACAATCACCCGATCTGTACAACATATTAAACATGACGCCAGACAGCAGGGTTGTGTACAATCACCCGATCTGTACAACATATTAAACATGACGCCAGACAGCAGGACTGTATAACAGATCTGTACAACATATTAACATGACGCCAGACAGCAGGGTTGTGTACAATCACCCGATCTGTACAACATATTAACATGATGCCAGACAGCAGGGTTGTGTACAATCACCCGATCTGTACAAACATATTAAACATGATGCCAGACAACAGGGTTGTGTACCATCACCCGATCTGTACAACATATTAACCATGACACCAGACAGCAGGGTTGTGTACCATCACCCGATCTGTACAACATATTAAGCATGACGCCAGACAGCAGGGTTGTGTACCATCACCCGATCTGTACAACATATTAAACATGACGCCAGACAGCAGGACTGTATAACCGATCTGTACAACATATTAAACATGACGCCAGACAGCAGGGTTGTGTACAATCACCCGATCTGTACACATATTAAACATGACGCCAGACAGCAGGGTTGTGTACCATCACCCGATCTGTACAACATATTAACCATGACACCAGACAGCAGCGTTGTGTACCATCACCCGATCTGTACAACATATTAAACATGACGCCAGACAGCAGGACTGTATAACCGATCTATACAACATATTAAACATGACGTCAGACAGCAGGGTTGTGTACAATCACCCGATCTGTACAACATATTAACCATGACGCCAGACAGCAGGGTTGTGTACCATCACCCGATCTGTACAACATATTAACCATGACACCAGACAGCAGGGTTGTGTACCATCACCCGATCTGTACAACATATTAAACATGACGCCAGACAGCAGGACTGTATAACCGATCTGTACAACATATTAAACATGACACCAGACAGCAGGGTTGTGTACCATCACCCGGTCTGTACAACATATTAAACATGACACCAGACAGCAGGGTTGTGTACCATCACCCGATCTGTACAACATATTAAACATGACGCCAGACAGCAGGACTGTATAACCGATCTGTACAACATATTAAACATGACGCCAGACAGCAGGGTTGTGTACCATCACCCGATCTGTACAACATATTAAACATGACACCAGACAGCAGGGTTGTGTACCATCACCCGATCTGTACAACATATTAAACATGACGCCAGACAGCAGGGTTGTGTACCATCACCCGATCTGTACAACATGTTAAACATGACGCCAGACAGCAGGGTTATGTACCATCACCCGATCTGTACAACATATTAAACATGACGCCAGACAGCAGGACTGTATAACCGATCTGTACAACATATTAAACATGACACCAGACAGCAGGGATGTGTACCATCACCCGATCTGTACAACATATTAAACATGACGCCAGACAGCAGGGCTGTGTACCCGATCTGTACAACATATTAAACATGACGCCAGACAGCAGGGTTGTGTACCGTCACCCGATCTGTACAACATATTAAACATGACGCCAGACAGCAGGGTTGTGTACCCGATCTGTACAACATATTAAACACGACACCAGACAGCAGGGTTGTGTACCAACACCCGGTCAGTACAACATATTAAACATGACGCCAGACAGCAGGATTGTGTACTATCACCCGATCTGTACAACATATTAAACATGGCACCAGACAGCAGGGTTGTGTACCATCACCCGATCTGTACAACATATTAAACATGACGCCAGACAGCAGGGTTGTGTACCATCACCCGATCTGTACAACATATTAAACATGACGCCAGACAGCAGGACTGTATAACCGATTTGTACAACATATTAAACATGACACCAGACAGCAGGGTTGTGTACCATCACCCGATCTGTACAACATGTTAAACATGACGCCAGACAGCAGGGTTGTGTACAATCACCCGATCTGTACAACATATTAAACATGACGCCAGACAGCAGGGTTGTGTACCCGATCTGTACAACATATTAAACATGACGCCAGACAGCAGGTTTGTGTACCGTCACCCGATCTGTACAACATATTAAACATGACACCAGACAGCAGGACTGTATAACCGATCTGTACAACATATTAAACATGACATCAGACAGCAGGGTTGTGTACCATCACCCGATCTGTACAACATATTAAACATGACACCAGACAGCAGGGTTGTGTACCATCACCCGATCTGTACAACATGTTAAACATGACGCCAGACAGCAGGGTTGTGTAACATCTCCCGATCTGTTCAACATATTAAACATGACACCAGACAGCAGTTTTGTGTACCCGATCTGTACAACATATTAAACATGACGCCAGACAGCAGGGTTGTGTACCCGATGTTTACAACATATTAAACATGACGCCAGACAGCAGGGGTGTGTACCCAATCTGTACAACATATTAAACATGACGCCAGACAGCAGGGTTGTGTACCCGATGTGTACAACATATTAAACATGACGCCAGATAGCAGGATTGTGTACCCGATGTGTACAACATATTAAACATGATGCCAGTCAGCAAGACTGTTTACTATAAGCCGATCCATTCAATTTTTACAGCGAAATAATCATGAGATCCATTCACGACATGCCAGGAATATCGGCTGGTGAACAAATGTTAACAACCAATTCTAATGACTTGGTTAGGGTCGCCGAAAATGAAATTCAGTTACAAGAAATGATAGATATAATTGCAACAGAAAGTCAAAACAAAAGACTTTCTTCTGAATAACAGAAAAATAGACGTGCTGGTTATCATAAAGAAATACAGAATACTTAAAAGCAACACCAAAGAGAATGTGACCATTCTGAAACATGTCATTGTATTCCAGTATTTGGGTGATTTGATAGCATCAGATGGAAGCGGTATTAAGGAAATTTCATGTGGAATAACAGAAACAAAAGCAACATTTCACATGACGAAGAATAGTATCAGCATTATAGGATTATCAATCTAGCGAAAAGTTGTTAAAATATATGCCGTGCCAGTTCTGATGTATAGGAGTGAATCGTGGACAATTGGCAGACGAGTGAGGAAATGAGTGGAATCCGTGAAGATGTGTTTTTATGGAATAACAAAAGAGACATGAAAGAGAACTGGTTACTGGTACCAGAAGAAGACACTTGACAATCTATGGGCATATCAAGCGAAGGAGTAAGCTGGAGTTCATCATGACAGTGAGGCTTTTGGAGTAGGGAGAGGCAGAAGGAGACCGTGGTGTAAGATGCTTGGCAGTTTGACATCTGTGTCATGGAGGAACAGCAGTATGATAATGACTCGCAGCACACGAGACACAAGACTGCCGACACACATGATCACCAACGACACACTACATAGGCTGTAAGAAGAAGATGTATATCAAGGCATATTGATTATGTATTTATTTCTTTTCTTGTTTGTTCGCTCGTTTAAACTCAAGCGTAGTCCTTACACACTGTTTAGAGTAGTAAGGACTGCATTTTACGTGTGGGTTTGCTTTTCCTTTTACCGGTGTCCCTCGCCTTCAGGCAAACTACTCCGACTTCAGAGGTATTATGTATTTCAAATTTAAGTTGACAAATATTGAGTGTATTAGCTGGATCATTGTTATACAAACAGTGTTTAATGCGATCATTATAACAAGAGAGCACATCTTCAGCAATAAATTCGTACATGTTGCATAGCATCAGATTTAACAATTGGCAGTGAGTCCCGGACAATTAGTTGTTATAATTGTTGTTGTCTCATTTATGCCATTGGGCGTCGTGGGAAGAGGTTATTGAAGTTCCAGCGTCTATGACAAGCACCATCCCCCAGGTCTCATCCATGATTCAACAGCAGTATGTTTCTAGGGTCAAGTCAACTCCCTATCGGTGTGCTAGGCCTGGCATAGGCTCCTGGTCTACATATCCCTGTTATACTTGCTGGTACCACCACCTCACACTCACGGACAGACTTCTTGTTTGAGCAAACAAAGTCCAAGGAACTTCAGAAATGTGGTATTGCAAAAGAATGCTAAACATTCCTTGGGCACGCAACAATTAATCATATAAACGTTTTGAAAGCGGCTACAACACACAGACACATTAACACAAGAATCAGAAAAAAGCATTCATCATTTTGTTCTCAGGCCACATTGTGAGAAGATACACAGGAGAACATATTGTGACAACTGGAAACATTTGTTGAAAGGGAAATAGAGAAAGTCAGCGAGTGAAAATTATTGACAGCCTTGTGTTACGGCACGGAAGGTGTTAAATCACGATTTCTTCTTCTTCTTCTTCTTATGCGTTCATCCGGAGTTTTTTTTTCGGACGTGATTGCGTTGTGCATGTTTTTCAGCTTGTCTGCTTATTGTCCACGTTTCACAGCCGTACAAAAGTACAGGTCCTATTTAGCACTTCAAACCATGTTTGTATGTTTTATTTTTATTTTCTTTCATCTTAAAGACGGCCATAATCTATGTCTTCTTACAATTTAATTATATTCCTAGTTGTTCATTGTGTACAATAACCGTATCTACTGAATGTTGCAGATCTTGCTCATTGTCTGCAATCAATACTGTATTATCCTCTTATCTATTGCTGTTGATGCTGTCCCCACAATGGTGATTCCTCTCATATCTTCTAAATTTCTAAAAACATATTTTCACTGTTTACGGAAAAATTATCTGGAGACATTACACATCCCTGCCTCACACTTCTTTTAATAGGCTGATATTGCCCCACTTCATTATCAATTCTGATGGCAGCGTGTTGTTTCCAAGATATGTGTTTTACAAGGATAAACTTTTCCATCTATTTTGTAGATTTTCAAGCATGGTCATCATATTGACTTGTCTTACTTTATCGAAATCCTGTGTGTATTCAATGAAGCAAAAATGTAGGTCTTTTTTTACCTTTATCGAACTCTGGATTAATGTTCTCAACAAGTAACATAATTTAGAACCAACATTGTTCTTCTCTTTTTTTTTCAGGTTGTATTGTCTTCCTAACACTTTGCATGATGATTCTTATAAAAATGTTTGTGATGTAGCTCATTATGCTAAAGTTTTTCAATGTTGATCACGTTCCAAGGTTTCTGGTTTCTTTGAGATTGCTATAAATATAGATTTACATAATTCAGTGGGCATGTCTCCAGTATCATATATTGTGCTCAGCAGTCTGGTAACTTGGTAGGCTATATTTCATATTTTTCTAAGGCATTGATCATTTCTGTTGTGATTTTGTCTGGACCCGGGATTTTGCCAGTTTCCATATGGTTAAGAGCATTGTGAACTTCCATCCTCAGACCTGGTGGTCCTTCGTTATTATTCGGTATAGCATGCCAGTCTTCTCTTTTATCATTATAAAGGTGTTTCACACAATCTGACCATGCATTTACAACATGATCTTTGTCTATTATGATTTTTACAACTTTGGATTGTATGTAACCCGTTGGTGTGTGTTCTTTTCTTAGTGATGTCATTAATTCTTTTGTACATTATTTGGTATTCCGGGTGTTGTGTTGGTTTTCAATTTTCCTCAAACCATGTTTTTTTCTTTTTTCTTCTTTGCACAGTTTCCTAATGTTCCTTTTAAAATTCTTCTTATTTCCATTAGTTTTCAGATGTGTTCCGTCATCCATATTTTACATCCCATCATCTTCATTTTTGGAATAGCCTGGCTGACAGAGTTCTTCTATATTTCCCATTGATCGCTTCTTCTTCTTCAGCGTTCCGAGCCATTGAGGTTCTTTGCTGCAGATACAATCCATCTCCATTCGCCTCTCTGTGGACCTTCTCTTGCCAGTCGTTGATTCCAAGTGCTTGTAGGTCTGTATATATATTATCTCTCCACCCCCTTCTTGGTCTACCCCCGGGGTCTACGCCATTTATTTCCTGATTGTAAGCGAGTTTTTGTTCCCTATTGTCTTCCATTCTTTCTATATGCCCCAGTCATTGTAGTCTATTAGCCATTGATCACTGACATCTTGAAATAAAATTTCCAGATCGCGCAATGCATAAAATATGTTCTTTTAACTGTACGTTGAATGTATCTTTTATCACCTCACTCTTCTGTGCACATAGATCAAATTGTCTGTTGTATGTGTGTGTGGTGTGTGTGTGTGTGTGTGTTTTGTGTGTTTTGTGTGTGTGTTTGTATGTGTGTGTTTGTGTGTGTGTGTTTTTTTTTTTTTAACCTTCTGTAATTTTGTATGTATATAGCATATGACTAGTCTGTGGTCGCTAATGAACTAACGTAAATAAGTCTGTGGTCACTGCATTTGGTATAGTTTTTCGTTTGTTAAGGCATTTCGAAATGTTCTCTTGGTGAGGATGTAATTAGTCTGGTTTCTAATCTTATTGTCAGGAATCCTTCAAGTTCATAATCTCATTGGTTGCTGTTAGTAAGAGGTGTTTCCAATAATCATATCATGCTTTTTTTTGGTCCACTTTACAAACCTGCAACATCTATTATTCCGTGCTACTATTTCATACTTGCCTACTCTGTATCCGTCGTGTTGATTTCCAACTTTAGCATTAAAGTCATCCACTATGATATTTAGTTATGAATACTTGCATTTCTTGAAGACAGTCTCAAAATCACTACAGCATTCATCGATGCTGTCATAACTGCTGTCTGTTTTTGATGCATAAACTTGTATGATGTTGAGATCAAAAATGCTGCCTCTCCACTGTACCAGTAATATTCTGTCTGTCTATGGCAAGCGTCTATCACACACAGCATCGAGGAGCCGCAATGACCTAGTTGATGGGCCTGACCTGTTGTTTCGGTAGTCAACGGTTCGATCCTTGTTAGGGTGGATTTTTTTTATTTTTTTTAAATTGACTTTTTGCCAGGTCCACCCAGGTTAAAATAGGCGCCAGTAAATGTCATGGCAAGTACAGGCAACCGATGTGACGTTGACCACGTGACTCACGAGTGCAGACTGGTGTACAAACATGGCGTCTAGCACCATATGTCCAATGAAGACGTGTAAAGAGATGTGTATCTACACCCAGCAGGTCATGTTCCGATGACATCATCTGTGAACACATTCACTAAGCAACTCTCCACACATCAATGTTTTAGTTTCAACAACTGCCATATATAGAACACAAGTCTTTACCATTCTAGCCTTCAATACCACTCTGGCATTCAATACCAGATATAAATCTAACCTTTCATTCCATCATGAAACAAACATCGAAACATGCCTAACATCACTAGATCATTAAACATACGTAGAAACATGCCTGCCAACTCACTAACATTAAATATTTCTTTGATGAAGAAATATTTTCTTTGCTTTCTACATGCAGACACATATTGACATTTTGGAATAGCTGTTCAGATTTAATCACTAAGCGACTCTACTCACTCCAGACACAGGCTCTGTGTTTAATACGTAGTAAACACGAAATTGACAATCATTATAAACATCTTCAGCTATTGCCGCAAACGCTTATTATTCAAAAAGGTCAAATTAATTCACCAAGTCATATATCAAAGTACCTCATATTACCTTTGAGCTGTGTTTGAATATAATGCAAGAAATCATAATCACCTAAACATATTACATTTCCTCCAGCCTAGAATAGACATTTTTCAAAGCAGGCTTAGCATATTTCAAATAAGCTGTGGAACAATCTTCCAAATCAAATCACATAAATCTCCAGCCCCTACACATACAGTCGCAGGCTATTTGAACACCATTTCAGTGCAGACTACTTGGCTCCTGTCAATTATGTTGGCATATTCAGCATTCTGTGATCCTGCGGTTTATGTCCGTGCATGATCATCGTGTAGCGGGGCGCAACGTCGCGACCTGGAGAATAGACGCTCGGTGTCTGGCATCTCTCCTGTCTCAGGCGCCCTTATGTTTAAGGTGTCTAGCATCTCTCCTGTCTCAGTCGCCCTTATGTTTAAGGTGTCTGGCATCTCTCCTGTCTCAGGCGCCCTTATGTTTAAGGTGTCTGTCATCTCTTCTGTCTCAGGCGCCCTTATGTTTAAGGTGTCTAGCATCTCTCCTGTCTCAGGCGCCCTTATGTTTAAGGTGTCTGTCATCTCTTCTGTCTCAGTCGCCCTTATGTTCAAGGTGTCTGGCATCTCTCCTGTCTCAGGCGCCCTTATGTTCAAGGTGTCTGGCATCTCTCCTGTCTCAGGCGCCCTTATGTTCAAGGTGTCTGGCATCTCTCCTGTCTCAGCCGCCTTTATGTTCAAGGTGTCTGGCATCTCTCCTGTCTCAGGTGCCCTTATGTTCAAGGTGTCTGGCATCTCTTCTGTCTCAGGTGCCCTTATGTTCAAGGTGTCTGGCATCTCTCCTGTCTCAGGTGCTCTTATGTTCAAGGTGTCTGGCATCTCTCCTGTCTCAGTCGCTCTTATGTTCAAGGTGTCTGGCATCTCTCTGTCTCAGCCGCCCTTATGTTTAAGGTGTCTGGCATCTCTCCTGTCTCAGCCGCCCTTATATTCAAGGTGTCTAGCATCTCTCCTGTCTCAGTCGCCCTTATGTTTAAGGTGTCTGTCATCTCTTCTGTCTCAGTCGCCCTTATGTTTAAGGTGTCTGGCATCTCTCCTGTCTCAGGCGCCCTTATGTTCAAGGTGTCTGTCATCTCTCCTGTCTCAGGCGCCCTTATGTTCAAGGTGTCTAGCATCTCTCCTGTCTCAGCCGCCCTTATATTCAAGGTGTCTGGCATCTCTCCTGTCTCAGTCGCTCTTATGTTCAAGGTGTCTGGCATCTCTCCTGTCTCAGCCGCCCTTATGTTCAAGGTGTCTGGCATCTCTCCTGTCTCAGGCGCCCTTATGTTCAAGGTGTCTGGCATCTCTCCTGTCTCAGCCGCCCTTATGTTTAAGGTGTCTGGCATCTCTCCTGTCTCAGCCGCCCTTATGTTCAAGGTGTCTGGCATCTCTCCTGTCTCAGTCGCTCTTATGTTCAAGGTGTCTGGCATCTCTCCTGTCTCAGCCGCCCTTATGTTCAAGGTGTCTGGCATCTCTCCTGTCTCAGCCGCCCTTATGTTCAAGGTGTCTGGCATCTCTCCTGTCTCAGGCGCCCTTATGTTCAAGGTGTCTAGCATCTTCTGTCTCAGCCGCCCTTATGTTCAAGGTGTCTGGCATCTCTCCTGTCTCAGGCGCCCTTATGTTCAAGGTGTCTGGCATCTCTCCTGTCTCAGCCGCCTTATGTTCAAGGTGTCTGGCATCTCTCCTGTCTCAGGTGCCCTTATGTTCAAGGTGTCTGGCATCTCTTCTGTCTCAGGTGCCCTTATGTTCAAGGTGTCTGGCATCTCTCCTGTCTCAGGTGCTCTTATGTTCAAGGTGTCTGGCATCTCTCCTGTCTCAGCCGCCCTTATGTTTAAGGTGTCTAGTATCTTCTGTCTCAGCCGCCCTTATGTTTAAGGTGTCTGGCATCTCTCCTGTCTCAGCCGCCCTTATATTCAAGGTGTCTAGATCCTTGTCTC
>JACEFZ010023412.1:0-22659 GCA_014155875.1 Cepaea nemoralis
GACACATTCGTATCTGTATGGACGACAATCAAGCATATGTATGGGATTTACACAGAATACATTCATAGATTCAACCACAATGACATTACAATGAAATCTCATCATTCTACCATCCTTCATCAGAAATTATATTTTCCTGGATAATATTTATTAGAAATTTAGTCATTCATACTGATGTGTTTTTGTTGGTCTCAAATGATGCATTCACATCTGTTTAACAATAATGAAATCACACATGAATCCTCACAGACATGCTCTAAGCAATGACATAGATTTTTTTTATCATTAGACATAATTATGAGATTCTCAAAGGATACCTCCTCTTGTTTAACACATGCTCTCATAGATGTATGTGATATACTCAATCTACATTCAGGCATTATGAATCCTAACCATTCTAGCATTCTGGTTGACTAAGTATTATTGTGTGGCACAAATATTAATTCCACATGTTTACAACATTGAAAATACATTTGAATCACACCATATGGGTGCTTTCACCCAACACACACAATTATAATTTCTATAGGAATCTGTTTGGTTCTCATTTGTTCATGAAATACCAGAAAACTACTTGATTGTTTATGTGCTCATGTAAAACAAGATCTACTTGACTAATGTGCTCATGTTATTAAAAAATACTGGACTATTACACTTTGCACTAATTTCTTTTACCAGTGTTGAAACATGTAAACTAGTTTTCTTAAATCTTAAGTTACTCACCACTCCTAAATCACTACTGATTGAGTTGAACTACTTAAGAATAAAATGTTCAACTTCAGTCTAATGCTTAACATTAAATAAGTAGTTTAATAGAAGAAAGGGAAACTCACTAGGTTGCCCTAAAGTACAGTTTACTCATAGACTATGAGAACTGAATATATTATTTAGTTTCACTAAATTAATTTCTTAAGAACTAACCACATGGGTTTACACCACGTTTTGACTTACCAACTCTTCTCCTGGGAAAAAAGCTCACAGACTAAACTAAACTAATATAAAATATAGCATTGTTTACTGTCATATAGCTTCCCTGGGGTGACGGGAACAATCTATCTCATTTATTATGATGATCTATTCACACATACATCTCTATATTTATTTATATATGTATATGTATAAATCTCGGGATGACTTCAGTTCCGAGACTGGGACACTTTCAGTCTGCGACCCCACCAGTCCTCGGATACCTATCTCTCTCACAACCAACCAAGGGAGGTTACCCTTTCAAACATCGTTCTGAATAAATGATGCAACTCCGGTATCTATAAACTCAATAACAAAAGTGTATTGTACAAAGGAAAGTGAAGATAATGTGGATGTAGTGCATATCGGCCTGGTGTGCTAGTTGCCACTAGATAGTTAGCTGAGGCAGCCAGATAAAGATGTCTTCATAGCACAATGCCAACGCCTCACACCACACATGAATGGTACTTAGCTAGTGTCTCTCGCAGCAGGTCCTTAGTCTTCGACCAGAAAACACCTCCTCCGAGTTGACCCTAGATCAGGCTAATGGCCGTGGAACACCAAAGCATCAACACCAAATAGTGCCATGAATGTTCATCCTCATCCGATCATGTAGGTGCCTCTATACAAGATTTACTTAATCTGAAAGTTCGTTGCTTTACCAACAGTGGCACCAACTCAACAATATATTGATAAAAACCCAGTTCCTGAATTAAAGTTCATCGAAGCACACTGTCCAGTGCTAAATTTATATATTGAACATTGTTCATTGCCAGAGTCACAATTGTCTAAAGTCTGTGGCTCTATTCCTAATCAGGACCATAATCCATGTGAACGAAGTGTGGAATGATATCATCGATAGTTGAGTGGTTATCGAATAGGTAATGAGTGGCACATCTGGACGATCACACGAACAATATACTAGCCCAGACGTTGTTTCTATCTTAAACTGTTTGTTTAGTCCTCTTGGACCTACTCTGAGGATATAGACGACTGACCGGGTAGTGGGCAGTATGATCACCCTACGTTGACTGGTTTGTCCAGACTGCTGATGCTGGCACAGAATGATGGTTTTACTGACTATCCATCACTCCTCTCCGGAAGGTAGAATCTGGAACAAAATGACACAGGCAACCCTCGGTGAGAATCACGTGACCACGACTCATCATATGAGGATAGACAGCATCTTTGTACTCAGAGAGTGAATCACCTCTCCAAGATGGGCGGTGGTTCAATTACAGGCCAGGCCTCAGGGTCAGCGAAAGAATAAGGTCTGGGGTCTGAAAAGCAGCTGAACAGAACATCTGTTTCCCTGGAATGGGGATAGCGTGAACCCCCGGTAATTGGTCAGGAGTGTCTGTGCCCCAATTCCCCATAGGAAGTCTTCTAATGACATACAGGGTTAGAGGGTCTACAATACACATAGGCAAGATGGCCCTGAAGGAGGGCCGTTGGCAAAACCCCCTTCCAGCTCTTCCCAGTTGGTCATGTTTTCCCCAATTCATCCCCCCTGCAATCATCAGACATGTTTGTAGCATTTCCTGTCCCTCTTTCCCCTCTCCGTTGTTCTCCTCACAAGAACCCATTGTAGATTAGGACAGTATTCCCCTAAGGAGACCTTGAACACAAAGTGTATGAGGAAGGCAAAGAAAAAAAACCCAAGTAATTGTCCCGCCAAAAGACGCGAACTTTGACATGCGCTGGATTGCTCAAATGACCATCGATTTGACCGCGGACATTCCCATGAGATTCGGCCTGACCGGCCGAGTCGGGGGATATATTACACGATAGGGTTTTAGTTACGCCGTCGCCGACTTCCTGTTTTGTCGACTACGTCTGAGTTCCAAGGCGGCCCAGTAGTGCCATCAAATCACCAATATTTAAGCCGCACCTATTTTCTCACAAACAATTTCTGGCAGGCAAGACAAGTCGTGCATTATTGGCCTTGTCTCTGCAATGCACGGCTAAAACCAGGCCTGATGAAAACGGGGTCAAACAACAGACTTGTCTGTGTAACTTGCATGCTCGACCTTGACCTACGTGTGAACACGGCTGCATGAACTATGCAACATGGTGTATTTCGATTCAAGAATTACATCGTTCTTACCTCTTCGTTTGGCATGCAGTTAGAAGCATGGAATCTCAGTCCACTTGGGAACGGTATGTCTACAGTCTTCAAACTATGTTGACATTGGGAACCATTTTTTCCTTCTGACAAACTTCAGCCACACAGAATCTCGCCAGCCACCAGACAACCATCAGTTCTCCCTGCTGCTTGCTAGCTTACTGCGATTTCCCGGTTAAGACACTTCCGGTGTCTTCATATAGAACATTCAGGAATCCAGGGGCTGTATTCCTCTACTCCGTCAGGGGTAGAATTACTTGGATTATCTCTCTTAGACTACTGGTTGGGTGTATACATTGTGAACTGTGTTGCAGGCCGTGAGATCTCGTGAGTCTGGTAAGTCCATATCTCCTGATCGCAATCCTCCAGGCGCATTGTGTGACATAGGCCCCCTCTTAAGAGAGTTGACCGCGTCGACTCTTGCTTCCTGGAGGATCGATCCAGAAGATCTACTCCTCCTCTTCAGGGACTGGATGCCTAGACAGAAAATCAGCTCCAACATTCTCACTGCCGGGAATGTACTCCACGGTAAAGTGGTAGGGCTGAAATTTGTGCACGGCCCATACAAGTGACAACATTCTCTTTTGGCTGGCAAAAGTTTTTGACTGGCGTATGCCATGGACCGCAACACGGACGCGTCGTCCCTACACATTAATCGCATGTTCAATTTCCAGGAGATGGCTCTGCCCACCAATTGTTGATGGTCTGCCTGTACCCTCAAAAGATATTGTCTCCCCATCAATTAGGCGATCTCACTGACAGCCTATATCATAGTCTTGACAGACACTAGTGTTGGCGTATCGCCTCTGTACGTTCGGTCGACCAACTATCAACTCGCGTAAGCGACGGCTCACAATATAGACGGATCGTCCCATCCTGACTGTAACAGTGTCTCCATACCCGCTTAGTTTCCCCAAGCATTACATCCTGGGTTTTGCGGTATCGTCCTCGTTGGACAGAATCGTCTTTCCCAAAACCCCTGGACTTTTGCTTCCAGGAACATCTCGGTCGATGTTGGATATGGTCAGCCAATCTTCGGTCGGAGTCCTGGGTATCTCGCGCCGTTCCCGACGTTACCCACCCCTTCTGAACTGGGCTACTAGCGAAATTTTCAATATGGGCCTCTCCCTGACGTATGATTTCCCTCCTCTCTTCGGCTGGAAAATCTGACCTACCCCGTACGTTCCCATAGGCCCTCCTATGTGGTACTTGGGATCTCTGGTCTTCGTCTGGACCCGTAACCCTTTTCACAATGGCTGCCATCACCCTAAGGTAAGAAGATTTGTCATCGGATCTCTCCTCATATTTCTGAAGGAGATGCCTAGGGAGACTTCAGTTCTTCCCCGATCCGGATTTCGTAGGTGGTCTTGGACACAACCTTTACCACATGATAAGGTCTCTGCCATCCTACTTGGAGTATATTGGTCTCTGCTGGACCCCACACTACTACTCCATCTCCCACCATAAGAGCTTCTTTACTCTTTGTCCGATTTTTGGGTGGTGCCTTCTGGCACTCTGGGCAAGACTTAACCCACCGGCGCACATCACCGGTCATTCCTGGCCAACAATAATGGCAGGAAATCTGCTGCAACGTCTCTCTGACACCCATATGTCGAGTTCCGGATATCTGACTACCGGATATGGTGTGCCCGCTCTGAAGAATGTGGGGACGGTGGGCCTCTGGGACCACCAACTGCTCGTGCAGTTTGTCTCCCCTTCCGGCTCTCCGATAAAGTAGCCGATTCCTCAGAAAGTACTGTCCCCGTCTTGGTGGGTCAGCACTTCTTTGCAGCTTCTTGTAGTAAGGACGCAATGTTGGGTCCTTCCTCTGGGCAGTATGCAATCCCCCTGACACCGGGTTGGTGCATAGTGTGTCTGCCTCTTCTTTCTTCCCTTTGGATCCGGTGGCTACTGCTCCCACGTGAGCGGGTTGCTTGGGTACCCCCAGGAACACGTACTTTGTGCCAAGGATCACGGGAAATAGGGGATCAGATAATACAGCTGCTGGAATAATGCCTGTGACGTACCTGGACTTAATCTCCACCTTGGCGATTGGCAGCGTCATGGCAACAGCACTCCTCATTGTATCTCAATGGTCTCCCCTGTGAGTTGGTCTGGGCATACCAGGCTGGCATCAATTACGGCTTCCCCGTCTAATCCAGTGTCATAGAGACAGTTCACCTGCTGGCCGTTGACTTCGATCAGTTCGACCACAGGTGGCCTCTCTTGGTCCAGAGTTCCTTCGACGACCTCAACTTTTTCGGTGGCAACAATCCTTGGGGCCACGCGGCAGGCCGCGAAGTGAGACCCTTTCATTTTCAATCTGCAGTCTTTCATGTTGTGAGAGGGCGACTTGCCGATCGAACACCACTTCTCAGACCACTGTCGTTTTGGTTGAGAGTTGAGTGGGCTCTGTCTTCCATCCTTTGTCTTCTCTGGACTCTTCTCAGTGGATTTTTCATTAGATTCTACCTTCCGTGATTGAGAGTTTTTGGTTTTCTTTTTGTCTGTCTTGTCCTGACTATTGGGATTTTGGGGATGGGTTTCACTAGCCTCCCCATGAACTTCGACGAATCGTTCGGATAGCTTAGCTACGACGTCCACACGTTCCGCCCCTTGTTCCCCCAAGAAGGTCTTAAGAGGTTTCGACATATGTTTACGCATCTGGTCTACGATCATGAGTTCTTCGAGACTTTCGTAGTCATGAGCGAACCCAGCTAAATCCATCCATTTATGGAGGTAGGATTTGAGACGCAGACTGTAGGCGGTGAACAGCTCACCCGGCTCTCGTTTCGCGGATCGAAACTTCTTCCGGTAAGTGTGCGACGTGACTTCAAAACTGTTTGAGTAACGCGGTCTTCAACTCGTCGTAGTTGTTCATGTGTTCGGGCGGCAAACGCGAGTAAACCTCGAACGCCGTTCCGCGCAATCCCTGAGACAGCTTCAGACACCATCTGTCCCTATCTAGACCCATTGCGACAGACATTGCCTCGAATTTCTGTAAGTACTGGTCAATCTTTTCTTTGTCTTCCTCATAAATAGCTAGAGGAAACTTGATGGCATGGTAACCATGTCTACCCAATGTAGGTGAACCAGGGAGAGAGGAACTTCCCACTGCTCCCTCTGTTTCCCTGCTAGACTGCGCCCTGAGCTCGAGTTCCCGCATTCGGTACTCATGCTCTCTTTTCTGAGCTTCCTGTTCAGCTTCGAGTCTCTTGGCAGCCTGCTCAGCCTCAAGTCTCTTGGCAGCCTGCTCAGCTTCCAGTTCAATTTTTTGTGGCTTGCTCAGCCTCAATTCTTTTGGTCTCCAACTCCATCCTCTTTAATTCCAACTCTGTCTTCTGATCTTCTCTTTCCGCCTGACGGAAATCTCTCTCCACTCCCTGTATGTACTCTTGTAGCGCAGTACCTGACAGGCCCATTCCTTCACCTCTTGCCCGCAGTTCTGCCATATCGAGTTTGGAAGTTGCCATAGCAAGCGCAGGTGTGAGTTGTGTAAATGCAAAATCAATAATGCAATAGATAAATAATCAATACACAGATCTTATCTATACACACAACACAGCGCGCCACAAGCTAAACTATCAGCGTTAAGAGTGGAAATAGGACCAAAGACCTACAGCAGACTTATGTAGAGATATTAGGAAGGTTGTGTCCTATCAATAATCACCAGAGCTGAATCATTACCATCCCGGATGAGCCCCCAAATTAAATGTCATATAGCTTCCCTGGGGTGAAGGGAACAGGCTATCGCATTTATTATGATTATCTATTCACACATATATCTCTATATTTATTTATATATGTATATGTATAAATCTCGGGATGACTTCAGTTCTGGGACTGGGACACTTTCAGTCTGCGACCCCACCAGTCCTCGGATACCTATCTCTCTCACAACCAACCAAGGGATGTTACCCTTTCAAACATCGTCCTGAATAAATGATGCAACTCCGGTATCTACAAACTCAATAACAAAAGTGTATTGTACAAAGGAAAGTGAAGATAACGTGGATGTAGTGCAGATCGGTCTGGTGTGCTAGTTGCTACTAGATAGTTAGCTGAGGCAGCCAGATAAAGATGTCTTCATAGCACAATGCCAACGCCTCACACCACACATGAATGGTACTTAGCTAGTGTCTCTCGCAGCAGGTCCTCAGTCTTCGACCAGATAGCACCTCCTCCGAGTTGACCCTAGATCAGGCTAATGGCCGTGGAACACCAAAGCATATGACCAAATAGTGCCATGAATTTTCATCCTCATCCGATCATGTAGGTGCCTCTATACAAGATTTACTTAATCTGAAAGTTCGTTGCTTTACCAACAGTGGCACCAACTCAACAATATATTGATAGAAACACAGTTCCTGAATTAAAGTTCATCGAAGCACACTGTCCAGTGCTAAATTTATATATTGAACATTGTTCATTGCCAGAGTCACAATTTCCTAACGTCTGTCGCTATATTCATTATCAGGACCATAATCCATGTGAACGAAGTGTGGAATGTTATCATCGATAGTTGAGTGGTTGTCGAATAGGTAATGAGTGGTACATCTGGACAATCACACGAACAGTATACTTGCCCAGACGTTGTTTCTATCTTAAACTGTTTGTTTAGTCCTCTTGGACCTACTCTGAGGATATAGACGACTGACCGGGTAGTGGGCAGTATGATCATCCCACGTTGACTGGTTTGTCCAGACTGCTGATGCTGGCACAGAATGATGGTTTTACTGACTATCCATCACTCCTCTCCGGAAGGTAGAATCTGGAACAAAATGACACAGGCAACCCTCAGTGAGAATCACGTGACCACGACTCATCATATGAGGATAGACATCATCATTGGTACTCAGAGAGTGAAACACCTCCCAAGATGGGCGGTGGTTCAATTACAGGCCAGGCCTCAGGGTCAGCGAAAGAATAAGGTCTGGGGTCTGAAAAGCAGCTGAACAGAACATCTGTTTCCCTGGAATGGGGATAGCGTGAACCCCCGGTAATTGGTCAGGAGTGTCTGTGCCCCAATTCCCCATAGGAAGTCTTCTAATGACATACAGGGTTAGAGGGTTTACAATACCCATAGGCAAGATGGCCCTGAAGGAGGGCCTTTGGCAAAACCCCCTTCCAGCTCTTCCCAGGTGGTAATGTTTTCCCCAATTCATCCCCCCTGCAATCATCAGACATGTCTGTAGCATTTCCTGTCCCTCTTTCCCCTCCCCGTTGTTCTCCTCACAGGAACCCATTGTAGATTAGGACAGTATTCCCCTAAGGAGACCTTGAACGCAAAGTGTATGAGGAAGGCAAAGGAAAAAAAAACCCAAGTAATTGTCCCGCCAAAAGACGCGAACTTTGACACGTGCTGGATCGCTCAAATGACCATCGATTTGACCGCGGACATTCCCATGAGATTCGGCCTGACTGGCCGAGTCGGAGGATATATTACACGATAGGGTTTTAGTTACGCCGTCACCGACTTCCTGTTTTGTCGACTATGTCTGAGTTCCAAGGCGGCCCAGTAGTGCCATCAAATCACCAACATTTAAGCCGCACCTATTTTCTCACAAACAACTTCTGGCAGGCAAGACAAGTCGTGCATTATTGGGCTTGTCTCTGCAATGCACGGCTAAAACCAGGCCTGATGAAAACGGGGTCAAACAACAGACTTGTCTGTGTAACTTGCATGCCCGACCTTGACCTATGTGTGAACACGGCTGCATGAACTATGCAACATGGTGTATTTCGATTCAAGAATTACATCGTTCTTACCTCTTCGTTTGGCATGCAGTTAGAAGCATGGAATCTCAGTCCACTTGGTAACGGTATGTCTACAGTCTTCAAACTATGTTGACATTGGGAACCATTTTTTCCTTCAAACTGCAGCCACACAGAATCTCGCCAGCCACCAGACAACCATCAGTTCTCCCTGCTGCTTGCTAGATTACTGCGATTTCCCGGTTAAGACACTTCCGGTGTCTTCATATAGAACATTCCGGAATCCAGGGGCTGTATTCCTCTACTCCGTCAGGGGTAGAGCTACTTGGATTATCTCTCTTAGACTACTGGGTGGGTGTATACATTGTGAACAGTGTTGCAGGCCATGAGATCTCGTGAGTCTGGTCAGTCCCTATCTCCTGATCGCAATCCTCCAGGCGCATTTTGTGACATTTACCTCATTCTTTGGAATGGCTCTAATCACCACATGTCAACAAGATGTAAGGACTCGATTTGGCTTGTTTCCGAATCTACTGGCTGCAGGGTTTCTAGTCCTACTATTCTCACTAGAATTAACTTTCTAACATGCTCGTAGCGAGTAGAGCTGTGATTTCATGTTGTAGCTTCAGCTTCTTGAACTCAGGATTGCTGCAGCCCTCTTCCAACAGAAAGTGGTTTTCAGATGTGGCAGTTGGCCTCCAGAACTAATAATATACTCTGGCCTACCACAGGGATCACCTTTATCTCTGGTGCTGTTCAACGCGTACACTGTGAGAATCACCGGTGAGCAGATCACTGGACCGGAGATGTCATATTCTGACGTTTCAGTGTATCATCAGGGTATGGATAGAGATCAGGTTGCTGTGGAACTATAAACCGAACTCAATCGTATAAGTACTTGGTGTGTTGAAGCTGGAGCAATGGTCAGCCCAACAAAGGCAACAGTGACATAGTTTTCTTTGGATAACCATATTGTCAACACTCCAACACCAACCGTAAATTTGTGTTCAGAGACTGTGAAAAGAATGCAGGCAATGAATTACCAGGGGATGTTTTGATTGAAACCTTGCTTATAGTGAGCACATAGACCAGGTGATGACAAAGGCCAAGTGGGGTCTGGCTGCAATGCAGGTGATGGTGGCAGCAAACTGAAGGAACAGCACCATCTATGTCTTCTATATGAAGGGCTGATCATGTCTGTTTTTGAGTATGCGAAGGCGATCCTGACTCTCAGCTGTAAGCAGATAGAAAGGATGGAAAGGATACAGAATGAAGCTATGCACATTATTCTTGGATGTACAAGAGATACAGCATGCAGGGCGATGTGCTACCTTCTTGATGTTTCAACCATTGAGGACAGAATACAAATTAGCAGAGCACATGCCTACCTCAGAGTTAACGCAAACACACAGCATCCACTGCATAGTGAAATTAGGAAGGTGAAGGGCAACAGGTTAAAAAGAGGAAGTTTGTGGATGGGTCAAGCCGAAGACATTCTTCAACAGGTGTGTTCCCTTGAGGACTTAGAACCTGGCGAGGAGTGGGTACTAGTGCCAACAGATTTCTGTACGTCTTTTTCTGTTTGCATCCAACTAGACAGAAAATGCAGACAAGAAAATCAAGCTGCTGTGAAGGCAGAAGTACAAGCGTTGATTTTTGAGAATTCGTTAGACGGTGATGCTGTCATTTACAGAGATGGGTCGGTCGTCCGACATGTGAGAAGCTCATGGGCCTTTATGGCTTAGGCCGGAGGGAGAATTGTGAAGGAGGGCTCTGGTAATTTTGTTGAGACCACAAGTAGCCTGACTATGGAAGTCATGGCAGTAAGTATAGTAATAACATGGCCCGAGACACAGACATTTACTAGGGTATGTTTCCTTAGCGACTCAATGAGCATGCTCAAGAGGATAGAGATGGGGTGGATCCGAAGAGAGTGGTTGCTTTCTCTGGAGCAGTCTCAGCTGGCAAAGATTAGTTTCATCTTCATGCCAGGGCATGCAGGAGTACAAGGAAATGAGCGGGCTGACAAGCTCACAGGTAAGGCTACTGTGGAGGGCAGAAGCGCCATGGACCAGGCTGACATTCTGAATGCTCTACAAGAAGTAAGGCGCTTCTTCCCTAGTGGTGCTCAAATGGTAAGATTCAGTAAAAGTTAAAGATGCACACAACCATTACGTGTGTATGTTTGCACAGCTGCATGTATTCTCTTGTGGTGATTGTTTTTGCCTGCTGCAGTAAAGGAATCATTACAGCTGAAATATTTTTTTTAAACGTGTTCTCTCATGAAAGGTCAAATTGTTTATGAGAATAATACATGGAAAATGAACATCATACTAGTAATCTGTCTCTCCTTTGCATTTTCTCTTGGTATATCACCTTTCTAGTTTGACCAACAACAACAAAATTGATGCCACAGACATCACACTTGTGAAATATGTTTGTCATGTTTTTGTTTTTTTTTTGCTCTCGCTCGCTTTGAACTCAAGCGCAGCCCATACACACTATTTCCAGTACTGCTGGACTGAATTTTGCATGTGGATTAGCTTTTACCTATTAATAGTGTCCCTCGCCATCAGGCGAACCCACTCTGACTTCACAGGTACTTGTAATTTATGTCCCCAAGTCAAGGACAACAGGTCAAAATCTTTGTCCAACTGTCTGGTGTAAGGGTTGAACCCCTGACCTCAGCTTTAGCATGCCGGATGTTTAAGAATGTGCACTCTTACCCATTCGACCATGCTGACCTACTCTCAATGATAATTAGGATGTTACGTTAGAGTAAGAGATGCCCAAGTCATCACATATTCAGATTCTTTCCTGTATGTCTTCTCTTGAGACACAATACCTATTTGATTTAAAGATATTTTAGAATTATCATACTTCAGATACTTCAAATGAGTAAGAAATGAACTACAAACACACATGTGTAAGATTTCTCTCCTGTGTGCATTCACTTGTGGTAAATCGGCTACCAAACAATTCAACAAAATATGTGCAGAAAACATACCACTATTAATGTCTTTTGAAACTGACAATTAAGATGGTGCGCTCAAGAAAAAGATGCTCCATAATCACCGCATATAATAAATTGTTTCTCTCCTGTAAGAGTTTTCTTATGGCACTTCAATGTATTCTCTTATGGCTCTTCAGATAGCCAGCTTTAGTTATAAAGATGCACCATTCACCACATGAATAAGGTTTCTCTACTGGATGTGTTCTTTTATGGTTCTTCAGACTGCCAGCTTGACTATAATATCCACCATAATCATCACACGCGTAAGGTTTTTCTCCTGTATGGGTTCTGGTATGGTTCTTCAGACTGTAAGCTTGACTAAAATATGCACCACAATCATCACGTGTATGGTTTCTCTCTGTGGGATGTTAAAAAAGGGAATTGGGGATGGGCTCCCCAAATTCTAATAGCCAACTGTTAAGAAAAACTTGAAATGGCTTGATAAGACTCCCTAAGGATGGAGGATAACCATACATTGAAGTTTCATAACAGAGGGCCAGAGGAACCCCAGAAGGTCACAGCATTCAAAAAAAGGTGACAGTTCCCTTAGGGAAATTTGAGATGCTTGTCATTTTCCGTCCACACTTGGCTCCACTCATATCTTGTAACTAATATATTTTTCTAATTAGTATTACAGCACAAGTAAAAACAACCAACACCATGTTAAACATCAAAGCACTATAATGGGATAATATAGGGCGAGGGTTATGGGGGGGGATGGGGGGGGGGGGGGGGGGAGAGGTGTGTGTGTGTGTTTTTTGTTTTTTTTTAAAGAGTGGCATAAGGTATCAGGTACACAAATCCGGATAACACCATCAAGGCTGTAATAAAACTAACTATCAGCACAGTTAAGGAATTAAAGTTCCAAACTCTACACTACTATTCAGGTACACTGTCTTTGTTTCATTAATGGTACTAAACCAAAGGTGTGTCTGAATTCACCACAAAGCCAATATATTGTTCAGAATGTCACATTAAGGCTATTCCACATGTTCTTAATGTCGTGAGTCTAACGGTGGGAATACTCTCGTTGTAGATCCTACTTGGGTTGGTAAAATGGGGTTGCTAGTAATTCTCTAGACATGAACGAACGAACAAATTTTATTTTAAAAGGGTAACAAATTGGGCACGCAGGCCAGTTTTACATTCGGCCCTTCCAATCACTCATCTTTCATTCATCAAATGTGCATGTTACATTTACATAGGGATAAAACCATTGTCAAATGGATTTTGTAAACATAAACAATGCATATTATGCATGATACATTCATGTAGGAAAAAAACATTGTCTAATGAAATTTGTAAACATAAACAATGTATATTACAATGTTATGAGACATCCATCCACACTGTGACATATATGCCATCTAAATATTGAGCACAACCCACTACTGACAACGCCGATCACATTCTGATATGAACCTAAGGCCTATCCACGTCAATATGGAAGCACTATACTCGAGTTTCGCCCTCGTTTGAGCTCGTCAGTAGTGCATATCCCTGACCGGATCCGCAAACAGTCCCGGATCACGCGTGTGAAGCGGGTGTGTAACCACGCGGCACACACTGGACACACCAAATTATCACAACAGAACATCACAACGCTACCCATCGTAGGCTATGCTCAAGATTGCCCAATCGCCGCGACCGACGTCCGTCAATCTCGAGTATAGTGCTTCCATATTGACGTGGATAGGCCTTAGGTTCATACCAGAATGCGATCGGCGTTGCCAGTAGTGGGTTGTGCTCAATATTTAAATTTCAAATCCCGAAACCACATAATCAATATATGTCATCATCCCTCAGTCTTTTCCAGCAGACGGCTATACGCGCTATTAAAAGTTCGGACGGGATACTTAACGAAATTAACTTTCGTTTGAATTAAGGCGAGTGATGGGCCGCGCCCCGGAAACACAAGCTTAATCGTGACAAAGGCTTGGTAGACAAAGCGGTCTGGTCAGTCGCCATGTTTAATTCAACGTTAGCGGGTGACCCATTGTTAATGGGTTAATTAATAGCCACTTATTCTCTGCGTCTTAGGTGAGCATTATATTATATAAAACCTATCATGTTATGTATTAGGATAAATGCTTTGATGCAACTAATATCATGATTGAAGGTGTGTGTGTGAAAATTATGAGAATCGCTTTCATTGAATAGTTGGTTTGCGTCACGCAGCCTGGACATCGCCATTTTGTCCAGTCAGCCTTCATAAAGCTTACAATATAATATTGCTATGAGTCACCCTTCTGAGATGATTTTGTGAACTTACTTTATTCCTATATGCTTATTTTTCACAACTGGTCTCTGTGTTATAAAGTGGTTTTTTTTCTGAGTGCTTATTTTGTATTTCTGCTCTTAGGATGGAGAAATATGATTATTACTATCTCACATTTGTGTACAACTTTAATAGGTTGTTAGATAGAGAGAGAGAGATATATTCTCGCTTGACTTTTTCATGCACTTAGGAGTTAATTTTTTGTTTACCTTGTTGTAAATATACACAGGTGTGATTGTCTTGTAGTTTTTTCATAAATGATGTTATGGGATTTTCATTTTTTATGAGATACATAATCTCAAGTGTATGGGAAAAGATTCCCATGATTTCTCTTCTATGAGTATTTTATCCTTTTATGCTCATGAATGTTACTGCTGGAGTAGATCTTTTAACTTCACCCCAGTGGGAACAAACACATGATGATGATGATAGTAATGGTGAGGATGATGCAAGAGGAGATGACTGATATGGTAGCTAGCCTTTTTGCCATTTGTCAGTGGTAGTCACATAATGCTGTTTGTAACTATGGAAAGGAGATTTATGAATTGTGTACATGAGGACATTGTCTCAGGAACTTTTTCCATGATGTGACAGCGGTATATCAAAAGATGGTTGGATATTTAGAAGGTGAAGAAAACCTCCCAGGAAGCTCCAGTATCAGTCCAGAAGAGATGCACCTAGTGAGTAGATACCTTACTCACTTTTGGAGTGGGTCAAAACTCTACAGTAGGTGACAAGTGCTAGGCAACTATTGTCACCTTTCTTTCTTCTTCCCTTTTTGTTTCCACTATCTTTATTATGATACATTGTTATCAGAATGTATTTTTAATTATGAGACACTTATCAATGTTTGGGTTATTACTAATCTATATCGACCCTGTTCTTCTTCACTATAAAGTGCTAGAGATGGCGGTGGAGTATTGGCCTAGTCACCATGATTGGAACTGAAGTTATGGTCAACTTATTTGGATTTAGAGGCAGGAAACTGGGTTATCATCCTGCCCCTAATATTCTACAGAGAGTGCTGGTTACTGCTACACACCCCGAACCTGAATGTCAATGCCTGGATAATTAATGGATTTTGAATATGCTGAAGTGGATTCCCTACCTCTGGGAACTTACAGATGGTGTTAATCTTTTCAATGTCTGCAAAGACATGAGGCATGCCTGGCCTAGATGGTTTTCAGCGTATACCCTCTTCTAAAAGTCACCGCCTGATTCCAAGTTCAACTGTCATATTCCAGAGGCTCATGGATAGTCTGGAAGTCACCATCATTTACCAGTATGGATTTACCAACTGATTTTGTGGCCTCCCAGCTTCCTTTGAATCTTCTCATCCATCATATCCAAGACAGGGACAATCAAGCCCTATACCAACTCCCGGTCAATCAAGTTGTATATTCAGCTGAAGAAAGAATAACCTACATCTTAACCCAGAGAAGGGCTGGAATATTCATGCCCAATTCAAGTTAGTTCTGTCAGGAAATTCTAATGGATTATGTGATGTCACTCCTCATTCAAAGATATACTGAAAGTGTTTATGCCTGATCCTGATCGAATCAATCACATGGACTCCTGTGTGTCACGCCATGCCAGAACGTTTCTGACTCATATCTGTCGGTTATACCACCCCAGAATGCTCCTAGCCCAGTGACTTAGCAACTGTGACTTGAGAGATTACAGTATATCCACTTTGGATTCATATGGATTACTCCGACATGTTATTTGTTTTGGATATATGATCCGGCGGTGAAAGCTCCGTGTGTGTGTGTGTGTGTGCAATCCCCAATTTTCTAAATAGGAGGATATATGCAAAGCAGCTGTTTCCCTGGATTATAGAGAGTGTGATTATGGCCAGACTTTTTTTCTAGTGGATATTGAAGGAGAGGGAGTCATCATCAGACCCATAGGATATTTCTAGAGACAGATTAGATAGATTTTCTTTATCTATTTCTTTGTATGTATTATTTAATTTGTTTTGTGTTTGACACAGGTATTTGATGTGAACCGTTTTTGGGGATTTCTGGGGACTTCTGTTGTGGTTGTATACTTTGTGTGCATTGCCTGAATATGAATAATTTCTTTCATGTATATGTCACCATATTGTAGCCAACAGGGTTTGTCCAAGACCCAAATGTTTTCACAATACAGTTGTTTGTTTGTTTGGTTTAACCAAGCCTTGAAGTTACTTCATTGTTAACCTGTTGTTCCAAAATTGATGTTTATAGTCCAGTTATGGTTACTGTTATGTGATACAGTGAGTCATTGTACTGTTTTTGTCTAACAGTGGCTGTTTTTCCTCTGTCATGTAATCCAGTTGTGCGTCTAACATTGGTTGTTGTCCCTCTGTTGTATAATACTGTGGATGTGCATGACAGTGGATACTTGTCATTGTTTATATATATGTGGGAGATTAAATGTGGGGCGGGGCACTTACACATAGACACACCTTCTGGGTAGAGTGATTAGTACTCGGGTGTCTGTGGTAGAACTTCCCGGATCTCCCAGCCTTCTATGGGAAACATTTCTTCTATGTTAGTGTTGAACTTGCATCCTTTTCGGCCTTGTTCAATGCTTGGGGGTTTTACGAGCCAGTATATTAAATCCTATAGAAGGCGTGTTTGGGATTTAGACCCCATTCATACTGAATACCCCTAGCGAAACTTGTCCTTATTCTAATTTATTATATTTACCACCCCACACACACATACCTCCACCCACTCACACAGACCACGCACACATATATGCCACCACCCATCACATAACTGACACACACTCACCCACCACCCAACCAAACACACATCCTCCAACCACACACACACATATCCCCGCCAACCACACATCTCGCACCTACCCACACACACATCCCTCACTCAAACAATCTTCCACCCATACACACATCCCCCAACCTACACCTACTCACCCAACCAACACCCTCCACATCTCAACTACACACCCCCACCTATACACACATCCTCACCCACAAACACATCTCCCCACCCACCCAGACACATCCCCCCACCACACATCCTCACATATATATGTATACTCTCAATACTGACAGGGCACTTAGCTGCTGGTTCCTGCGCTGTAGGGTTGTGGCATATGAGAAAAACTTGTGGTATAATGATTTTGTCCCTCCAGGATAACCACTGCCAGCATACATGCCTCTGTTCCAGTGCAGCTAACCAAACATAACCACCACCCTTGAGAAATATGGACCAAAACCCATATAACTATCTCACCTAAGTTCTGGGTTAGGGGAGAGAAAAAAATAAACGAAGGGAGAAGGGATCATTATCTAGGCTCAGGTTAGTCCAACCTGGCCATGCTGTGTGCCTGATGTTTTTATATAACATCTGTTGGAGGTGTTCACCTCACATACCGGCAAATTATGTTCTCTCCAGTCTGGCGATATGCAGCTAGTCATTCTGTAGTCCCGAGTCGCCTCATTATCTGGGTGGCTATCAGTAGAACGATATGAGCCCACTGCCTTGTCAATGCTTCCCTTCTTCCGGGGAAATATCCACATAATGTTTCCTCATAAGCAATTCACATATACATTAATACACATATAAAGAATCACATTTTCATAGACTGGCGCCTAGACGTTCCCTCTCTGGCTGAATTTATCTTGCCCTACACCACTTTCTCTGTCTTAACTAATCATTTCGCTAGATTTCTTCCGTACCGTAAATGACTCATCCTGCCAGAGTCTACATGACTAACCTTCACCAACTTCTCTTTGTCCTTCCCACTATCCTTTATATTGGGCGCAGCATAGACTGTCTGATGTTGGTTGCAGCGCACTCTCTTTGATATTGGTCACTCCAAGTTTTACCTGGGAGTGAAGCAGCAACCAAGTGCACCTGGTGTCTCTTTGTTCTTGTGTCCAGAGGTCCATCAAGACCAATGAACCATTCTGCTTTCTGTCGTTTTGTGATTTAAGTTTAAAGAAACTCAAGATATGGTTTTCCATGCTGTCCTTTCACTTTAGAAACATTTCTCTTTCTATATTCCCCAATGACAATGTTGTGTCCTATATTTGGAATGGAGACTGGGCTGAAACATGTGAAATGTTCACTCTCTCCTGTATGTGTTCTTTTATGACTACACAGATTGTCAACATGACTAAAAGATGCACCACAATGATCACACCTGTAAGGTTTCTCTCCTGTATGTGTTTGTGACAAAACAGAATTGCACCTCAGGATGGGGCAACCGAATCCACACTCTGCGGTACCCCATTTTCATAGGTGTACAGTATGATAGTGTGTGTGGGTCTATTATTTGGTACCCAGGACTAGCTTCGACTATCTTTGGGTTCACGCAACGCTTGTAGTCAAGCTTTCATGAAATTCACTGTCCTGAGAAAGATATCGTGCTATACTCTCTATGCCAGTGGTTCTCAACCTGTGGGGAATTTGAGGGTTTCCAGGGGGGGAATGAAGACATTGTCAGATTGGCTTCAGGACCACACAAAACATGATCGTGATGTTAAATCCCCAGATTATTTCAAGATCGCGTTAATACAAGAACCGATTACTTGATATTGTTTTCCATCCATAATATACAGTTCTTTTCCTTCTACCTAGCCTCTATGATTTAGGTTGCCGTATTTTACCAGAGATTTTATTTGCAGTAACTTACGTTTTTTTTGTTATTGCTTCTCCATTTTAATGAGGTTTAGAGTACTCATCATGTTAAATTTCCCGATTATTTCAAGATCGCATTAAAACAGAAACCGATTACCGAGATCCCTCCATTGTTTACGAATCTACACGTCTCAGCTTTTCAAATTATTATTTTTGCGGAGGTAAGGAGACTCTTTTTAAGACGATATATATATTGCATATCCTATTTACAGGGCATTGCAGTCAACACCAGCATTTTACAGCTGCTGTTGATGTCTTGGCAAGTTTTTGTTCAGTGGTTTGCTATTGCTTTCTGAACGTCCGGCTCACATACTTTTCCATATGTACGTGTGGGTGTGTATACACGTCTGTGGGTGTTTGTGTGTGTTGATCTTGACTTTATCGTTTCATATTAATAGAATCTGAAGCCCATGATGAGTGTCAAGAAATGAAAGTATGACCTGTCTTATTTGAATTGTGGATTCACAAATATCGTCATCAACGGAGAAGAACGACCTCAGTGTGCTATTTGTAGTAAAAGTTTGTCAAATGATTCTATGAAACCGACACAGTTAAGGAATCATTTGTTGAATGTTCATCCTCAATACAAGGACAAGGACAACACCTATTTTGAACGTCTTGGGAACGCTGTCAAAAGGATGAGACTGGATTTAACAGGGGTATTCCAAGAAACAAACCAAAAGGTTACTGAAGCTTCCTATGTCGTAGCACTGGAGATAGTGAAGCAGAAAAAACCACATACATTCGGGGAATCTTTGATCAAACCTTGTTGTCTCAAGATGGTGGAAATTGTGTTGGGAAATGAATCAGAGAAACAAACTTGCAGCGGTTTCACTATCAAACGACACTGTTCAAAAGAGGATCAGTGATATGGCCAATGACATCAAGGATCAAGTTGTGCAAGAGATCAAGTCTGCAGCATTTGGGCTCTATTCAATTCAAATTGATGAATCGACTGATGTGGCATCATGTTCTCAGTTGATAGTGTTTGCAAGGTATGTGCATTCAGGATCATTTAAAGAAGAACTTCTTTTTTGTTCTCCTCTTGAAAACAACTACCATGGCCTCTGATATTTTGGAAAAGGTTTCATCTTTCCTTGAATCAGAAAATCTTTTATGGGGTAATATGTGTGGGTGCTGTACAGATGGAGCACCAGCTATGTTGGGGACCAAATCAGGATTTCAAGTTAGTGTGAAGAAACGTGCCCCAAAAGTGAAAGGCACTCATTGCATGATCCATCGTCAAGCACTGGCCTCCAAAACACTTCCAGCTCCTTTGGGGAAGGTTTTGGATCAAACTGTTCAGATAGTGAATTTTATCAAAGGAGGAGCTCTCAACTCACGACTTTTTAAGCAGTTATGCGTTGACATGGATGCAGGTCACCATTTGCTTCTTTTCCACACAAATGTTCGATGGCTGTCAAGAGGAAATGTAACTGCGCGAGTATATGAGCTGAGAGACGAGCTAAAATTATTTTTTGAAGTTCAGGGTAAGATGGACTTTTTCGCCTGGCTGGATGATGAGGAATGGATCATGCGCCTTGCCTATTTAATTGATATTTTCGAGCAGTTGAATAAACTCAATCTTCAGATGCAAGGAAGGAATACAAATATCATACAATTTGTGGATGCCTTGAGAGCTTTTATGAGCAAGCTGGAAAACTGGAAAAGAAAGGTCAATATGACAAATGTTGCAATGTTTGAGAAGCTGTCATCCGTTCTCGTTGTTGATGGTAAAGACCAAATTATTTTTTGAAGTTCAGGGTAAGATGGACTTTTTCGCCTGGCTGGATGATGAGGAATGGATCATGCGCCTTGCCTATTTAATTGATATTTTCGAGCAGTTGAATAAACTCAATCTTCAGATGCAAGGAAGGAATACAAATATCATACAATTTGTGGATGCCTTGAGAGCTTTTATGAGCAAGCTGGAAAACTGGAAAAGAAAGGTCAATATGACAAATGTTGCAATGTTTGAGAAGCTGTCATCCGTTCTCGTTGTTGATGGTAAAGACCAAATTATTTTTTGAAGTTAAGGGTAAGATGGACTTTTTCACCTGGCTGGATGATGAGGAATGGATCATGCGCCTTGCCTATTTAGTTGATATTTTCGAGCAGTTGAATAAACTCAATCTTCAGATGCAAGGAAGGAATACAAATATCATACAATTTGTGGATGCTTTGAGAGCTTTTATGAGCAAGCTGGAAAACTGGAAAAGAAAGGTCAATATAACAAATGTTGCAATGTTTGAGAAGCTGTCATCCGTTCTCGTTGTTGATGGTGAAAGACCAAGTACTTCCACAATTTGCAAAAAATGAAATTGTGCAGCATTTGACAGCGCTAGAAAATGAATTTTAGTGATATTTTCCTGAACTTAGTGATGATGAGCTGGATTTGGTGCGAAACCCATTCAAATTATCAGTTGAAAAAGTTTCTGATGATTGTCAAGATGAATTTCTGGAGCTGAAAAATGATTCGGCGGCAAGGGATGTGTTCAGTGAGAAACCAATCACGGAATTTTGGCCTTTAATGTGCGGTTCATAACCAAAAGTGGCAGAAAAAGCAATCCGTGCATTGCTTCCATTTGCGTCAACATATCTTTGTGAGTCCGGCTTTTCAGCTCTGCTAGAAATTAAAACGAAACGACGCAACAGATTAGATGTTGAAAACGATCTCCGATGTGCCCTTTAAAGCACTCCTCCGCGTATTTCAGAATTGCTGCGGGAAAAACAATCACAGTGTTCTCATTGATTACAATTTTCATTTAAATTACGAATCTACAATATCCAGGTTTTGTAATGAGCGTTATGTTTTATGAAGCACAATTTTCTGGCATCCTGGTGTCGTATATTAAGCTACAATTCTATAACTGTTTGTTTATTGTAGTATGATTAATGTGATGTTTTAATAAAATATTGCGAATGTAAAAATGCTTCTATTTAAGTTTTAATATCCATCAGCATATTCATTTGCTATTAACTGTAGAAAACTACACTATAAAATGTATCTTTACATGCGAAGGTTATGTACAACTATGGAAGCAAATAAGTATTTTCACTATTATAGGCATGTTATTTTTAATGCACCTTTTGAGGCTGACAATTTTGGAAAGTTGGAAATTGGGGGGGGGGGGGGGGGGGGGGGGGGGGGGGGGATGACGTTCTGAAAATATGGTGGAGGGGGGAAAGGGCCAAAAAGGTTGAGAACCACTGCTCTATGCCCTTGTTGTGTAGTATCCATTCTAGTCTGTCCAGAATATGGTGTCATTCTATTTGACGACACTTCCGGAGAGTGCTGGCAACTGCATTCACCGTTGATATCTAATGGGCTAACGGTCATGTCTTGTGTTGGGGGATTATTGTCCTCATCCTGAAGACCCAAGGCCAGTCTATTGAAGGGCAGGGAGCTACCCTGATGATCCTGTGAATCCTATTCTATTGTCAAAATGAAGTCCTGTCTACTGTCAAGTGTTTCAACGTCTGGGGATCCAGATAAAGAGGGACAGTGGTGGCTCTCTAGATGCTAGGATATCACATTCTGTGGCTGATTTATTCCTACAGAAAAGGTAATTGGTCTCTCCCGCTGTACTGATCTATTTGAGTGTCTTGTGAGGTCTGTCAAATAGTGGCCATGCCAGTTTAGTGATGAGCCTGCTGTGTCTTCCTTTTGCATAGAGCTTTAATTTAACTACCCTAAAAGGGGGGGGGGGGGCACTAGCGACACAGATTATTATCATCATCAGGTGGCGCACCAGAGCTGACGTGCTTGATGTGCCGTGGAGGAGAAGAATCGCCTTCAATCAGCTGATTTCAACTCCAGTCTGGTGGAAGAAGCAGCCTTGTACAAAGAACTTTATATGCCTATAGTTCCAGGCAACCAAAGGAGTGCCAGGCAACCAAAGGGGAA
>JACEFZ010023413.1:0-127733 GCA_014155875.1 Cepaea nemoralis
CAACGTAACAGTGTGCGGCATCACGTATCCAGTATCTCATTTAGAGCCGATTAACCCCATTCTGTTGCTGCGAGGTTGAAGTTTGAGTAACAAGTTAGTTAGTTAGTTAGTCAACAGATCATCCTCATTGCACATCGAACCATTTAGTCCATAAGTGCTCGGATCTCCTCCTCAGAAAATCCGGCAGCGTGTAGACACCAGTTCAGTGTTGGTTTATTATTCTTCTTTGGCTTCACGCGTAGTGTTCTTGTTTGGCCACATCTCTTTTAACTTGCTGTTCTCGCAGTCTGACTTTGGTTGTAGATTCCCAGTCATCGCTTGGTTCTCGTAATCGGCTTACTTCTCGTAGAGCATTCAGAATGTCTGCCTGGTCCATGGCTCGTCCGCCTTCCACAGTAGCCCTACCTGCAAGCCTGTCAGCCTGCTCATTCTCTTTTTCGCCCGCATGCCCTGGCACGAAGATGAAACTAATCTTTGCCAGCCGAGACCGCTCCAGAGACAGCAGCCACTCTCTTCGGACCCACACCATCTTTATCCTCTTGAGCATACTCATTGAGTCACAAAGGACACAAGCCCGATTGAATGTCTGTGTCTCAAGCCATGTTATTGCTTTACTTACTGCCATGATTTCCATAGTCAGGCTGCATGTGGTCAAAACAAAAGCGCCAGACTCTTCCTTGACAGTTTTTCCTCCAGCCTGAGCCGCAAAGGCCCATGAACTTCTCACTCCTCGGACGACCGACCCATACGTGTCAATGACAGCACCATCCTCTACAAAATTCTCAAAGATCAGAGCCTGTACTTCCTCCCCCACAGCAGCTGGATTTTCTGGTCTGCATTTCCTGTCTAGTTGGATGCACAGTGAAAAGGATGTACATAACTCTGTGGGCACTTGTACCCATTCCTCGCCAGGCTCTAAGTCCTCAAGGAACACACATGTTGAAGAATGTCTTCGGCTTGACCCATCCACGACTTTCCTCTTTTTAACCTGCTGCCCTTTACCTTCTTAATCCCGCTTTGCAGAGGGTGTTGTGCGTTTGCGTTGACTCTGAGATAGGCACGTGGTTGGCACATTTGTATTTTGTCCCTCATGGTTGAAGTACACAATTGACCAGCGTCATGAATTAGAGATCTGGTTGGAGCACAGTCTAGGAAACCGAGTCGTAAAATGAGACAGTTGATGTGACGCTGAAGTTGGGAAGTGAGGGAAAACTTGCTGGTTAACGTCTTCTGAAATGTTGAGGAAGAGAGATGAACACACAAGAGCAGGTGTCTGATAGTCTGATTACCCGGGCAGGTTGACCTGGTTACGAAATGCTGGGAAGTGGTCGGATGTGTCCCTCGAGAAGTCCCAGCTCTGAAGTTAGCAGGAACTCTTCAAATACCGTCCAGGCAACAACCAAAAAATAAAACCAAATACTAGACGGAAGAAGACGCTGAGGATAAGAAGGAAGAGTATAAAAAGATGAAGAGGATAAAAAGATGATGGAGGAGGATATTGCATAATCATCCAGTAATCTACCATCAGTCCATTCTGCCCGTTGCCCTTTTTTGTAGTTCATTGAATGTCTTTTTCGGATTACTAATACATCTCATTAACTATGTGTGTGCGGTTTTGTTTTCTTGTCTCGGTATAATATGTCAATAACTCTCTATTATTGTGTTATACATTTCGAGTCCTTCTATTCTTCTTCTTTAACGAGTGATGAAAACAGTAAATCTTTCTGCAGCTCACAGAAGATTGTGACAAATGGAAATATCTAAGTTGTAAAGAGACAGAGGTAGGGAGAAGGAGCAAATACTAGATGGATTCACATAGTGTGCTGGAAGCCGATCAGTAATCAATTTTATCAAGAACACATTATATAAATGTTTGTGTAGGGATACAATCTGCTGCGCCGATCGCTTGGCACACGAAGCTGATGGAGGTGGTGATGAATGACGAATATGTAGCCCATAATCGCTGGGCTTAAATATACAGTATAATATATTGTCAAATAATTTACCCTCCGCATCCCAATTCTATTTGTTTCGTATATTCACTTACGTCACACCTATCTGTCTTTTTAAAATAGCTGTCTGTATTCGGCTGTTTCCATTTCCGGGTCATTGTCAACCATGTCTGGAATGGCGACGACCATGTTGCCACTCCACGTTATTTTGTCGGGAAACAACGTCAAATTGTGCGGCATCACGTGCTCAGTTTCTCCACTATCCAAGTTAGAGCCGATTAACTCAATTCAATTGGGCTGGGGTGTGAGGTTGGCGTGGATGGGACATTCTGGGAATAAGTTGGATACATTGGCCAGGAAAGTATAAGCTCTGAGGTAAACAAGCACGACACATTTCCAGACTGAAAAAGAAATACGGGACTAGAGAAGAAGTAAATGAAATAGAGGAGGATGCGAACATGGAGTATGAGAAGGAGAGAGAAGATAAAGAGGAGGACAGAGACGAGGAGGTGGAGGAGGAGGAGGAAGAGGAGGAGGAAGAGGAGGAGGAGGAGGAGGAGGAGGAAAAATAGAAGCAGAAACAGAAGAGGTAGAAGTAGGAGGATGAGGATTGGGTACAAGCGTTTAATAATCTAACATTGAGCCCTCCTACACTTTGTCGTGCCATGTATTTCATTGCATTCCTTTATGATATTATTAATCTCTACCACTGAGTTTGTATGTGTTTGTAGTCTCTGTATAATTATGTAGCCTTGCAATCTGGCTATACTGTAATCGGTGTTTTTACTTTGTCTCCCATCCAGCGTTATTATTGCACCTCCTGATCCACAGGGATGTGTCTAAGTCTGTCAGTGTGTCTGTTACACCATTTAAATTCCTTCCTCTGTTCTTCTCTCGCTCTTTATCCTCCACTGGGGCATACGTCCTCAACCAACTCACTCCAAGCTGTTCTATCGTTTCCTGTCGCTTGCAGCTCCACAGATACACTTCCATCTTATTCCTCTGTTTCTAATTCTCGTTTTCGCGTGTTTTTATTACTTCTTTATTTCGTTTGTCCTATGGGTTCAAGATAAAGGATTTTCTAGTTAATAATATTGTCTGATTTTCTCAATGTATTTCCTGTCCAGCATTAAAATAATTTTATCTCCTTGTGATTTATTGGTATTCGTTTAGTTCTCTGTATGATCATATTGTTTTACAATTGCAGAGCTGTTCTGCGTATTTTCCAATTTGTAATGGTTGTACGAGGTGAAATCATAATGTAACAGGAATGTTATTATAAATTACATGGAAGTGTATGGACAAAGGAAAATCTTATTTCAGAATCGCAATATACGTATGTGCAATTTCGATTATAAAATATTACTCCCCCCCCCCCCCCCCCCCCCCCCCCCCCCCCCCCACTGTTTATTTACATCGTAGAAGGACAACGACGTGGTATTAGCCTTTTGTGGTCAGAGGATGTGAAACATTGTGAAATCTACAGAAGAATTAACGGTTCCGTTTGGAAACGGTTGTTTGAGACTGGGTAGAGTGTATGAATAGACTGGGTAGAGTGTATGAATGAGTTAACAGATTTCAAAATGGAAGACAAAGCGTTATTGATGAACCGTGTAGGTGGAGATCTGCAAGTGGGAAAGTTATGATGAACATCTGTTGGGATATCAGGGGCATTAAAATTGTTGCACTTCCTGGAAAGGAGTAAAACTGTGACCAGTGCTCCATACAGTGACATGTTAGTGAACAAACTGAAGTACACTGTAAGGTAGAATCCCCAGGGACTTCTCTCAAAAGGAATATTGTTGCTGCATGACAAGCCCGCCATCGTAGGCAGCGCAAACAGTGAATATACGACATGCTGTGACATTATGGGTCATGAAATATCCAGCATACCGTCCAGACTTGGCGCCACAGGACTTGCACTTGTTTGGACTCTTGCAAGAATATCTGTCTGGTCAGAGGTTTGTAGATGACAACGAGGCAATGGAGGCGGTGTCAAAATTGCTTTAAGGCCACGCCCAAAAATGTTTTCCCACAAGGCATCAACAAGCTAGCGGACAGGTGGATCAAATGTGTTGACAGGTAGGACTGACATGTTCAGAAATAACACACACAATTTCTGGTTGGCGCTATTTAAAAGAAAAGGTTATTCTTTAAATTCATTCATTCATTCAGAAGCATGTCCTTTGCAGAACCTCGCTCCCATAACAACTTTCCGGAAAACCTCTCGATCACAAGCAAGATGTCCTGCATCCGATACACCCATCTGGAGATCATCCGCCACATCCTGCACCCATATTATGCTCTTTCGCCTTCCTCTTCCTCTCTGTCCAGGCATATACCCCTCCATTATTGTTTTTTCGTGACATTTCAAGTGACCAAAATATTTCAATTTTCTTTGTTTTATCGTCTTTAATAGCCACCCTTCTTCAATATTCAGCTCTTGAAGTATGGATGCATTTGTTCTTTTCTTTACCTAAGATATTCTTAGAACTCGTCTATAATATTTATATTCAAAGGCATTCAAAGGCAAAGTATCCAGGTCCCACAGGCGTATGTTGCAATTACTGTTACTCGTTAAATTACTGTTACTTAATGACTACTCATGGTTGTGTCAAAGAAGTCAGTTTAGTTGTTCTCTGAGTTTTTCATCAGCACGGTAGTGCTGGTTTAACAACACAGTTAAACATTATATGTTTGGTGTTAAGTTTAATTACTTTTCTTTTGCTTCTATTCTACACTGACATATTGTCACGAGTTTAAATACTTTTCACGTCACTTCTCCCATAAAAGAGGGTCAAATTCATTGCATCGGGTTTTATCTCATATTGCTCGATCTCTTTCTGTCCCTTTTCACACCACTTTAAAAAAAATACCCCACTTTGAAAGTAACTCAGATTGAGGATGAACAAACTTTCCCCCCAAAAGCGACTTTTTTACTGCCCACAGCATATTTCCTCTGTCCATCCCAATGATGGGTGCTTTTGAAGCCAACATATTCATTCAATCTTGCCAAAATTAAAAATTTCCTTGACGAAAACACAAGAAAGATATTCTATACTTCTCATATACAAACACATATTGATTACTGCTCCACAGTCTGGGATGGATGCTCCAAATCAATAACAAAACGCCTATATTCACTCCAGAAAAGGGCAGTGCGTTTAATTAATGGTGAAAAGCTTACCGACAATTCTAACCTATATAAACGTCTCCGGTTACTGCCACTCCACAAGCGCCTGCTTTTTAATAAGACCAAACTAATTCACAAAATCCTATTTCAAAATGCTCCAAGCTACCTTTGGCCATTGTTTAAATATAACGCTAGACATAGCGAACGACTAAATATACTTCATGTCCCTAAACCTAGGATAGACTTATATAAAACAAGCTTAGCATACTCTGCCGCTCAGTTGTGGAACAATCTTCCACAAGAAATCAAAGACACCACCAATCATGATACATACATTCGCAACCTGTTTGAACACTACCTTAGTACAGACTACATCCCCCCATAACAAATAACACAAAAAAGACAATAATGGTAACTTATCTCAAACGACAACTAGCCAAAAAACATTCCCTTATGTATGGCACGTTACACCCTCCTTAGGTATTTATAATGCCCATGTTAAACACTGCCTCAGTGAGTCATTTGTTATTGATTATTTTTCATGCGTTTTAAATGTTCTTTTGTTGTCAAAAGTTGCTTTATAAGTGATGTTGAATGAAAGAATGAATGAGAGGAAATAGAGAAGAAGGGCAGAATGTCAGACGGGCCTGCGTGCCCAATTCTTAACCCTTTGAAAATAAAGACTTATTATTATTATTATTATTATTATTATTATTATAGTATCCCAATAACAAGTGCTTTCTGAAACCAGCATATCTTCCATCTTCAGTATCCCAATGACAAGTGTTTTCTGAAGCTAGCATATCTTCCATCTTCAGTATCCCAATAACAAGTGCTTTAAGAAGCTTGCATATCTTCCATCATCAGTATCCAAATAACAAGTGCTTTCTGAAGCTAGCATTTCTTCCATCTTCAGTATACCAATGACAAGTGCTCTCTGAAACTAGCATATCTTCCATCATCCGTATCCCAATGATACGTGCTCTCAGAAGCGAGCATATCTTCCATCTTCAGTATCGCAGTGACAAGTGCTTTTTGAAGCCAGCATATCTTCCATCTTCAGTATCCCAATGAAACGTGCTTTCTGAAGCCAGCATATCTCTTCCATCTTCAGTATCCCAATTACAAGTGCTTTCTGAAGCTAACATTTCCTCCATCATCAGTATCCCAATGACACGTGCTTTCTGAAGCTAGCATATCTCTTCCATCTTCAGTATCCCAATAACAAGTTCTTTCTGAGCTTTCACATCGCGAAGCTTAATGGATAGGAGATAAAAGTCAAGAATGATGTTCACGAGTTGAGGCGTATTGGGTATATGCAGCTAGCTTTATATTAATAGACTAATCGGCACTCGCAGAGGGATGTGGTGAATGTAATGATGGCCGCTTATTACTTCTAATGCCATTTCCTGGTAACCGTTTAAGTTAGGTCAACATGGATGACCAGATACATTTAATAAACACAACCTCTACGATGGGGATTATAACTTATGACCACGAGAAAATGACAACGCTACCGTGGGTCTCTCAATGAAAGATTTCTTTTATATACCAAACCTGGACTGTTTATGAATGAAATAATTTAATTAGCATTCATCTGGGAAAGGAAGAGGCAAAATTATACTAAATATTTATAAAAAGTATATATATAAATAATTTAAGACTATTTACCTGCGCTTTTGAGGAAGCCAGCAATTCTGCAGGAAGTGACGCCAGCAGTAACGATAGCAACCAATGAACAGCAGTTGGTCTCATCAGGATCTTGTTGGTTGGTACTGACGCCATGTTTTCAGATCCTGTGTCTTGTCTCAAGCAAATGTTATCAGTGGCATCGTTTCTACACACGGCGTTTAACATAACATATTACAGTCTTACGGTTGGTCACTTTCGGCAATCACAAGTTCCTGAATTATATTGCTCCTATTCAAGATTGCTCCTCTAGAATATTGAATTATCCAGAATGTCCGTTGGGCTGGATCTTTGAAGTATTCGTGTGAACGTATATCAAACTTGAACATCTGTATAAGCAAGAATAAATATACTGTAAATGTGTGGTGCATGAGAACGATAGTTAACTAACAATACAGTTTTATAAACATGTGAAATAGAGGAAGATCTAGTGTGGTGTGCATGATTTATACATTTGTGAATATGATAATTAAATAGTTTCCAAAACGTTGTAATCAAGGTGATACTTTCGGACCCAAAAAATAAAACGAAGCTCAAGAAACAACTAAAACAAGGAGAACAAGTGGCGTTGCAGGAACCTGATATGTGGTGTATCTCACCTGCTTGGACAATAACGTTGTGACGGACCAATAGGTGGTCAGTCTCTCTCCTCCCCCTCTTCACTAGCCACCGACGAGAGATGGCATCGAATTCTTGTCCAATCGTCGCGTTTATACTTCAACCAGATTCCCGTCCTAATCGTTACACCAACGCACCCACAAAGAGACAACTCAAAAATGGCGCATGTCTTTTGCACGATGTTGCGATCCATTCAGGTTGATTTTCGAGAACAATTTAAGTTTAGTAGTTTGCCATTCAACAAGTGGATAGTTTGAAATATCTAGGGACATTTATAACAACAGATGGAAGATGTACAACAGAGATTAAGAGCAGAATAGAGCAAGCAAAGATGCATTTCAGAAAATGAAGAATATCTTATGCAATAAGTCACTATCATTGAATGTAAGAAAGACAGTGCGGAAGTTCTATATATAAAACTAGTTTTGCTGTATGTCAGTGAATCTTAGAATGTAAATGAACAAATTAGGAAGAAATTGGAAGCAATAGAGATGTGATTCCTGAGACGAATGTTGCGAATTCCTTGGACTGCCAAAGTAACTAACAACGAATGCCTGAAAGAGGCTAATGAAACTAGAGTATTATATAAAACAACAGCTTTTATGGTCATGTGATGAGAAGAGAGGCGTTGGAGAACATCGTGACAACTGGAAAGATGGAGGGGAAGAGGGGCAGAGGCAGACCACAAGAAATGATGCTGAATGGATTGCGACGGTGGTATAGAGGGATATCAACGGCAGAGTTGATCCAGAAAACCAAAGACCGAGATCTGTAGAGAGTCATGAACGCCTAGGCCAGTCGGTGTGGTTCTTGATAATGAGTTTACCATTGCTTTCTAAAATAAAATTAAACGTCCAACTGACCAGTGTATTGAATGAGTCCACTATACTGCCATCAACGCTCAGGAAATGTGAGAGCGAGTGCTATTAACCTCTCGGCCACACTGACCTCCAGGAAATGACTACATCAAACACAGATGTCGGTGTGTTGGGCCCCATACCTGGGTGGAACTGTAGAAGTTGCTGGGAACAGCAGACAAGGGAGCGATGTGGTCACATTTCTTGAACACCACCTTCTTCGGGCTGACCAACCTGATAATGATGAATGCTCTGGCAAGATGCTGGGTTTTGAAACTTAGAAGTACTCGTCAATTGAACTCCAGGAACTGTAGAATCCACATAAATGAATGATTTTATACTATAGATATTTGCCAAGCAATGAATGAACACAGTAAACAAGAACGGCATGATAAGAATTAGTTTTGAAACATCAAGTATATTTCTTAATATTTGATTGTCTTCGAGTCATCTTGCCATACCTATCTACAACCAACGAATCACCACACACACACACACACACACACACACACACACACACGCACGCACGCATGCACGCACGCACGCACACACACACACACACACAAAACGAGAAGATGTCGGCAAGATTTACTTGAATATTAACACGTAACAAAATGGACGTTGTGACCCAAACCTTCGTCAGCACATAAACAACAAACACGGCTACATGAAAAACACTGCATACAAATATAAATATATTAAAGTACCTACACCCACAAGGATATCCATAAGTGGGGTACATATATTAAAGTAGCTACACCCACAAGGATGTCCATAAATGGGGTACATATATTAAAGTATCTACACCCACAAGGATATCTATACATGGGGTGCATATATTACAGTATCTACACCCAAAATGATATCCATAAATGGGGTACATATATTAGAGTACACCGAAAAGGATATCCATAAATGGGGTACATATATTAAAGTATCTACACCCACAATGATATCCATAAATGGGGTACATATATTAAAGTATCTACACCCAAAATGATATCCATAAATGGGGTACATATATTAAAGTATCTACACCCAAAAGGATATCCATAAATGGGGTATGTATATTAAAGTATCTACACCCAAAATGATATCCATAAATGGGGTGCATATATTAAAGTATCTACACCCAACATTATATCCATAAAACGGGTTTACTTTTGCCGAGTTCTCACGTGTCTCGGAATAAAAATACAAAATATGACGAGAAGCTCGATGGTTGGAAAAACACACTTATATAGGTTAACTTTTCGGCAGAACATTTTATTAAAGGAACAATAAACACGAAACAATTAACAGATATTTTAAAACAACGACCAAAAACAAACCAAATCAATTTTATTTTTGGATTTATACACATACGTATTTAGAATCACTGTTTTATATCTTAATATTTCAACCTGCCATACAGCCACACATATATACCATGTAGATATACCTGCTAAACATCACTGTTGTGTATCTTAATATTTCAACTTGCCATACAGCTAAAATTTGTTTCGTGTATATATATTTGCTAGAAATCACTATTGTATACCTTATTACTTCAACCTGCCATACAGCCACACGTATATTCCATGTAGATATACGATTTCGAGAATCACTGTAAGATATTTACCATTTCAGCTAGTTATATAGTAAAATACATATTCTATACAGGAACACACAGTCAGATGTTTACACTTGCCAAAGAGTCAAGCATACATGTCGCCTAGATATAACTGACAGGTTGAAGTGCCGCAGCTGATATGCTTTTAAGGTACTCGCACATCTATTTCAAGATACATGTATTATCTATTCTCAAAGGATTTTGGACCGTCTCAGATAGTACTATTAGTGAAACTCTAAGGAAAAACCTCTATTTATTATTAAGACCCAGGCATATTCTCCAGCAGCAGATAACACAGAAGAATATATTGATTTACAATATAATGAGTTGAACCACAGCAACAATTTCGAGATAACAATGACACTTGGGGATGCCATTACGAAAGTAGGGAACGAAACGTCAGCGGTGTGAATGATGGCTATTGCGTAGGGATCAAGGATGTGAAAGGTGACAGATTAATAGCGTGGGCAACATCTCTTGATATGGTTATAGGTAAAACCTGGTATAAACAGCACATTCGGCGATTATGGACTTTGAAAAGCATTGGCGATAATGTTCACAACCAAATTGAGTGCATACTGATTCTACAGATATTTAGAAGCAGTTTAGTAGGAGCAAAGAATAATCCAGGAGCATACTGTCTTTGCGATCGTGTTCCAGTTATAGAAAAGACAAGGTTAAAAATAAGACTATAAAGAAAACGCTTACAGTGAGAAGCGTAACAGACGAGATTAAACCAGAAATTAGTGATGAATAATGTGGATTTGTAGAAGTAAAGGGCAAATATAATGACATACATTGTCACGACATTATTAGAAAGACCTATTTAGATGAACAAACATATCTGTGTTTATGCTTCATTCATTCATTCATTCATTCAGTAGCATGTCCTTTGCAGAACCTCGCTCCCATAACAACCTTCCGGAAAACTTCTCGATCACAAGCAAGATGTCCCGCGTCTGATACACCCATCTGGAGATCATCCGCCACATCCTGCACCCATCTTCTCTTTGGCCTTCCTCTTCCTCTCTTCCCAGGCATATACCCTTCCATTATTGTTCTCTCCAAACTATCGTGATAATTTGAAACATGAGGAAGTAATCAGACTGCTGGAAACAACTAAGCATTGAAGGCAATGAGGATCGTAAGGAACGCATATTGGCAGCAAACAGCAGTAATAAAGGTTAAAAACCATTTAGAAACATTTTAGTTACTAAATAATGGTCTTCCGATGTGCTTTCATTGTACAGTGAACATATCGTGATATGTAGAGAGATTTTGCAGGGATCCTGGTTAGTGGGCGTAATATAAATAACTTCCGCTTTGCTGATGATACGGTCGTAAAAGTAACAAGTCGCAACGAACTACAGGAAGTCATAGATACTTTATGACGATCCTTGATGACGATAATGATTATATATTCATTATTAGATTACACTGGGAATCAGAGTTGTTTATATATGTGTCGCAGCTTTTAGCTTCAAATATTTTCGGTTTGAAACCACGGGAGAACAGTAATTTTCGATATGCTACCCACAGCAGATCTTGATCCAGAGTGGTCAAACGAATGCTGAACCTTCCAGGGCATTGGCGAAACCAAGCGGTCAGTCTATTCTGAGAGACGCCTGTTAAAAGCCTCTTAGCAGTTGGAAATTGTTAAGCGCTGACCTTGAATAATTGCAAAATCTGATCATACAAGACAAATTACAGGGAACCATAAAGACAGGCGCACTACCCTCTTCATGGACCATGACGGAACAGACGCACAGCAAGCTTTGATTTCTGAAGTAGAACATAAATAAACTCTACCTACATCAGAACATGTTAGTATGTGTAAATTCCGATATACACACATTAACATTCTCGCCAGCGCTGCTAAATGTGTGCACTGAGCAGAGAAACACATTTTAAAAAAAAATTTTGGCGTGATCTGAGAGAGAAGATCGAAAGACTAATGGACAATTTCACAGTTAAATGAAGATGCAACATGAATCCAATAAGTAAATCTATTATAACAAAGCAATTGCCATTTTCGCGTGGATAATCTCCAGATATATCTATTCTCCTGCATTTTCGACGCTCGGGTTTCTCACTTTCTTGATGTTATCTATAAATTGAAATGTTATCTTCCTCATAAGCGCTTGTCTCACTCTATAGATAGGGGTTGTTGTTGTTGTTGTTGTTGTTTTTTCAACATCTCTCATCTCATCTCATCATGTTCCTCTTGTACCTTGCGGTGTCGAGGTGAAGTATAAACTTCGTGAGAGTGCCCGGTTATGGGCTTCGTATATCGACATTCCCATGGATTCTGTTATTCCCTCAGTCCAACGTTTACGTGGTCGGCCTCTTCCTCTATTTCCATCTGGTCTGTACATCATTGCTTGTTGTGGCATGCTGTTGACTGGTAGCCTACTTGCATGGCCAAACCATTTGACTTGCTGCTTTCTAATAAAATCTAGAGCAGCTTTAACCCCTACTTTAGTCCTGATTTCTTCATTTCTGATCTTATCTCTTCTTGATACGTTGAGTATTCTTCTCAGAAACCTCATTTCTGTTGTTGTGATTTTTCTTTTCTCTTTTTCTGTCATTGTCCAGGTTTGGCATTGGTAGCAGAGAGTTGGTAGGAAGATTGTGTTGTAAAGTGCTTTCTTAGTAGTTATTGATACATGTTTGTTCTTTAGTATTGGTGCCATTTGTCCAATGAGTTGATTTGCCTTATTGCACCTATTTTCGATCTCGTCTTCTGATCTGCCATTTGATGATATTATACTTCCTAGGTACTTGAAGCTCTTTACTTGTTTCAAGGGATGTTCGTTTAGGTGAATTGTTGCTGTTTGTTCTTCTTTAGTTATAGTCATTACCTCTGTTTTGCTTGTGCTAATATTCATGTTATGTTCCCTACACATTTCGTTTAGACTATTCATGTGGTCTTGTAATTCAGCTTCTGATTTTGCTATTAGTGCTTGGTCGTCCGCAAACAGGAGTTCTCTAATGGTTAGATTTGCAGATGGTTCTTCTTCTGTGTTCTCGTCATGCGGTATTCTTGCTGTCTCTGCTTGGCTGGTTTCTTTACATATGTTGTCTATATATGTTATGAACAAGAGAGGGGACAGGACACAACCTTGTCGTACTCCAGATCTTATGGTGAAGGGTTCTGAGTGTTCTCCAGTTGCTCTCACTATGCATTCACTGTTGTTGTATAAACTTCTGCATAGGTTTGTTAGATGTGTACTCACTCCATATTGTTTAAGGATTTCCCACAGCTTGTTTCTATCTACCCTATCAAATGCCTTTTCTTGGTCGACAAAGGCTAAGTAGAGTGTTTCATTGAATTCAATTGATTTTTCTATAAGTTGTCTAAAAGCAAAAATGGCGTCTGTGCATCCTTTGTTTTTCCTAAATCCAAGCTGCGTTTCGCTTAGCTGGGGTTCTAAAGTAGTTCGTAATCTTATTTCAAGAATTTTGCAAAATATTTTCCCAGTATGACTCAACAGTGAAATGCCTCTGTATTGTGTGCAATCTCTTTTGCTGCCTTTGTTTTTCCAAATTGGGATAATTATGACATCTCTTCAACATCTCTTTGAATATTAAACATTTATGTCCTAGTTTATTCAGCTTTGTTTTTTGTTGTTTATTATATTTATTTTGCGCATTAATATTCCGCAAAGTGAAAACAGTAAGGCTCAGACATGGATCCGTACCAAACATAGACACTTCGCTCTGAAATGGATCAGTACCATACACAGACACTTCGCTCTGAAATGGATCAGTACCAAACATAGACACTTCGCTCTGAAATGGATCAGTACCAAACATAGACACTTCGCTCTGAAATGGATCAGTACCATACACAGACACTTCGCTCTGAAATGGATCAGTACCATACATAGACACTTCGCTCTGAAATGGATCAGTACCATACACAGACACTTCGCTCTGAAATGGATCAGTACCATACATAGACACTTCGCTCTGAAATGGATCAGTACCATACATAGACACTTCGCTCTGAAATGGATCAGTACCATACACAGACACTTCGCTCTGAAATGGATCTGTACCAAACATAGACACTTCGCTCTGAAATGGATCAGTACCATACACAGACACTTCGCTCTGAAATGGATCAGTACCAAACATAGACACTTCGCTCTGAAATGGATCAGTACCAAACATAGACACTTCGCGCTGAAATGGATCAGTACCATACACAGACACTTCGCTCTGAAATGGATCAGTACCATACATTGACACTACGCGCTGAAATGGATCAGTACCAAGCATAGACACTTCGCTCTGAAATGGATCAGTACCAAGTATAGACACTTGGCTCTGAAATGGATCAGTACCATACATAGACGATTGGCTCTGAAATTAGATCTGTACCAAGCATAGACACTTCGCTCTGAAATGGATCTGTACCATACATAGACACTTGGCTCTGAAATGGATCAGTACCATACATAGACACTTCGCTCTGAAATGGATCAGTACCATACACAGACACTTCGCTCTGAAATGGATCAGTACCATAAACAAACACTTCGTTCTGAAATGGATCAGTACCATACACAGACACTTCGCTCTGAAATGGATCAGTACCATACACAGACACTTCGCTCTGAAATGGATCAGTATCATACACAGACACTTCGCTCTGAAAGGATCAGTACCATACACAAACACTTCGCTCTCAAATGGATCAGTACCATACACAAACACTTCGTTCTGAAATGGATCAGTACCATACATAGACACTTCGCTCTGAAATGGATCAGTACCATACACAAACACTTCGTTCTGAAATGGAATCAGTACCATACACAGACACTTCGCTCTGAAATGGATCAGTACCATACACAGACACTTCCCTCTGAAATGGATCAGTACCATACACAGACACTTCGCTCTGAAAGGATCAGTACCATACACAGACACTTCGCTCTGAAATGGATCAGTACCATACACAGACACTTCGCTCTGAAATGGATCAGTACCATACACAGACACTTCGCTCTGAAAGGATCAGTCCCAATCATAGACACTTCGCTCTGAAAGGATCAGTACCATACATAGATACTTCGCTCTTAAATGGATCAGTACCATACACAGACACTTCGCTCTGAAATGGATCAGTACCATACACAGACACTTCGCTCTGAAAGGATCAGTACCAAGCATAGACACTTCGCTCTGAAATGGATCAGTACCATACACAAACACTTCGCTCTGAAATGGATCAGTACCATACACAGACACTTCGCTCTGAAATGGATCAGTACCAAGCATAGACACTTGGCTCTGAAATTGATCAGTACCAAGCATAGACACTTCGCTCTGAAATGGATCAGTACCATACATAGACACTTCGCTCTGAAATGAATCAGTACCATACACAGACACTTCGCTCTGAAATGGGTCAGTTCGCTCTCGCTCGTTCTTGAAAACGTCCGATGAGCTACACCAGTCAGTTGGGCTTGAACGTTGACTTCACGTCCGTTGGCCTCTCGTCCGTAAATTACAAGTACTTCAGATGTCGGAGTGGGACCGGCTGATCACTAAGGATACTGGCCATAGGGAAGGCTAGCCTATACGCAAAAATAAGTCCAGTGTTGACTACGTTTGGGTTCAAAGCGAACGACAAAGAAAATGAAAACTAAGACTTGTGGGTATTATGCTGTTGGCTTCAATGAGTGAATCAATCAAGCAAAAAGTAGAATTTAGCAACACTGATTGAATCAAAGAAACTGTGAAGTAGTTGTTTGCTTCAATAAGTGAATACAAGAAGTCGCTGTTAGTTCCAATGATTGAATCAAAGAAACCGTGAAGTAGTTGTTAGCTTCAATAAGTGAATACAAGAAGTCGCTGTTAGTTCCAATGATTGAATCAAAGAAACCATGAACTAGTTGTTAGCTTCAATAAGTGAATACAAGAAGTCAATGTTAGTTCCAATGATTGAATCAAAGAAACCATGAAGTAGTTGTTAGCTTCAATAAGTTAATACAAGAAGTCGCTGTTAGTTCCAATGATTGAATCAAAGATACCGTGAAGTAGTTGTTACCTTCAATAAGTGAATACAAGAAGTCGCTGTTAGTTCTAATGACTGAATCAAAGAAACCGTGAAGCAGTTGGTAGCTTCAATAAGTGAATACAAGAAGTCGCTGTTAGTTCCAATGACTGAATCAAAGAAACCATGAAGTAGTTGATAGCTTCATTAGCACTGGCAATTTGAAAACTCATGATAGACAAGTGAGATATTCGTAACTCTATCTATGAGTGGCCGAGCTCCCTGGCCTAGGGGTTAAACGACTTTCTCCGTAATCCCGTTTATCCACGTAGGGTAACGCAGCGCGCAAGAATTGGAAGCGGTTCTCGCCGCGTTGGTAACTTACGGGATAAGTTAGTCGGCCGTTTAGAAAGCAATGACAAACTACTGAGCCAAGAAATCAACAACAGCTGTAAAATGCTGGTGTTGAGAGCGATGTCCTGTAAAGGATATGCGGAAAATAAAACACCTATGAGTTACTGCTGGCTAACTAACTGACTGCTACACTAACTAATAAAACGACATATGTAACAATGTCTAATTCCAGCAGAAGGGGTGTATGAGGGAACGATATTCCAATATATAGGAAGCTTTATTTCTTTTATTCTATCTCTGCGCACCATATAACGGGAGGGTGGGCGGGTGCGGATGGGCGGGTGCGGATGGGTGGACTAACGATAGGCCAACATAGCATGCACATATAAACGTATGCATGTCTGTCTGTCTGAACATACGCACGCAGACACGCACGTACGAATACAAGCACGCGCGCACGCCCTTTCGTCTAGACAGGCAGACAGATTTACACACACGCACAGACACACTTACACACACCCACTGATAGACTTCTGAATGTACAGGGATAATACAGTCTACCCTGAAACTGGCTAACAGATGAAATAAATACGATCGTTTTTACGATGCCATTACTGGGGTTTGCATCTGTCGGTCCAGTCCTGTCCAGCCTTATTAACAATCAGAAAACCACAAGTTGACAATTCGATCAATATTCTTAGAATGTTGCTTAAAATAACCGCGTCCAAACTGGTATTTCACGGTGTCTCTGAGTAATCAGTTCCACTTTCTGGGAATTTGAGCAACTTCCAATGTTGGGTTTCTTGTTTGCAGAATAACAGTACTTTCCCCATTTACGAAGCCATTTGTTTCGTGATTAATTAAGTTAAATACTAATTCTATGTTTTTCTTCATCAATTATATTAAATACTGACCAGTTAACTCAACAGCTAACCCTATATCTTATCGTGATAAGTTAGATCAAATGCTTATCTTAAAATTTATCTTGATAAGTTAAGAGAAGTATTTACCCTTTATCTTATCTTGATCTCTATGTTAGCTGGGTATGTTATATCAAATGCTGACCGTATGAGTTGTCTGGTATTTGCCTCTGTTAATATATCATATAATATATGTATCAACCTCGGTAAGGAATAGGTGCCTGTGCCTCGAGCTTTTAAGTGCACTTTCTCCTGCATTATCACACTCGACAGACGGTGCAAAGAGCAGAACCCTGCCGCTGTCAATGCAGAGGTCAACGCGCTCTTCTATGAACACACAGACAACCCCGAAGTGCTCATCTATACATATGGATCTGTTGTAAAGCAGCAGAGAAGTGCGTGGGCATGTACAGTCCGTTCAGCGGGCCGAACCGTTCAAGAATCCAGTGGTGCTTACTCCATGACCACGAGCAGCATGGCAATGGAAGTGATGGCAGTAACACAGGCTTTCATATGGCTGGAATCACAGCATTATACCAACGTGTGTATACTAAGTGATTCAATGAGCAATGATTCGGAAGGTCGAAGCTGGATCTGTACGTAGACAGTGGACTGAGTCGCTGCGGAAGTCTGTTGTCCGTAAAGTGATCTTGATCTTCGTTCCAGGACATGCGGGAGTCGAGGGAAATGAACGAGCTGATAAACTGGCTGGCTCTGCACCCCCTGTAGATGGCCAGCCTATGGATCGTGCCGATGTTATTGACGTCCTTAAAGATATGTCGAGAATAGAGGACTTTGACGTCAGTGAATCCACATCGCTGTCCAGGATGAAAGACTTGGGAGTAAAAATGTGGCACGGCCAGACACGAGAGGTTCATCGGGAAAACGTGGGGGCCTCGTCAACCAACACAGAACTGGCACTATTAGCCACCTAACACTGATGCATATGCTGGGGGGGGGGGGGGATCTGAGCACCTATGGACCTGTCCGGAGTGCAATGAAGATACCCCAACTGATAATTGATAATATATGTTAATTTTGCTTTTTAATTGCTTGATACACTGAGTCACAAATACACCAGTTTCCATAAGTTATCATTAATAGGTTAGTGGCCATATGTTAACAAAAGTAAAGGTAGAGGCTGAACACTGATAATGTTATAACGTTTCATGAGATTCAGGTGATGACCCTGTTCACACATTATAATATTTTATGGGACAGAGTAAAGATAATCGACCCTGTCTGACAATAGAGATTGTCACACGTCGTTCTTGATGATAATATCACGAAGTTCTTACGATGATATGTTCATGATATTGTCGTGTGATGGTCGTTGTCTAGGTAACGATACTCATGGTGTGTCAATGGAGATATCTAACTGTCTTGCAATATAACTCACCCCCGCAGTGCATATTCACCAGTCATTAAACAAGATTCCGTTGGCGCACATAATCCTTTATTACAGAAATAAGACGGACAGACGGAACATGTTTATAAATCCAGAAATAATGTAATCCATAGAATATAAATATCCTCCTCACAATTTAACCAGCACACATCATTGGCTTCTCACGGCCTGATGAATCTCAAATTCACAAGACATTCAGTCCAGCTACTATCCACGGCTGGATCTCCTACAATACGACCCACCCACTGGGTCGGAGCCTCTGCTCACTATGCAACCCACTCTGGGGTTTTAGGCCTGCCTTCACAGCTCGGAGAATCACACAACACAGTTCTCCGTGGACTACCGAATCTTCGGTATCTAAAACTCAACTCTCTTAAACGACCTGACCCGCAGTCGTTCTCTTCTCTCACTGACTTTCAAGTCTCCTCACTTCACACAACACTCAACTGTCTTTCGCCCCATCCGCCCTAGGGGTATCCACTCACAACAACCCCATTATTTCTCAGGGTTGATTGTTTTCCTCGTAGTCCCGCTACACAGGTCACTCATCTCAATGTCAATGACCCAGGCATATGTCATCATCCCCCCTTAAAAGAAAACATCGTTTTCAAATGTTGGGAGACTAATACTTATCAAATATGTGACCCAGACATATTGCCTGGGTAGTCCTAAGTATGGCTCCACCTTACTCTAGCTACCACACTAAATAATACATCAAATGCTCATAGTACACTCCCCTATTCCCCACACATCAATACATTCAACTTTCTATCTTGTGTACCAATGCATGAACTAATACATCACATAATAATAATACATCATAGGAAACATCATATCTGTGTATGGGCAGGTCTATTAACATCCTCAAAAAGACACAACCTATTTGTGTCCCGACCCTGTATCAGGTGGTTCTTTTCTTGCATCAAACCTCCATCTATTTCTGTCGATGCTGTGTCTACCCTTCCTGTACCCATGCCTCATGTTTCCTATATCTTTAAAACATCTGTTTGCTAATCCTGGTTCAGTGATGTCGTTAACACTCTTTGGAACTGCCTTAACTTTGCAATCTACACATTGTACCGTTACACTGGAGTCTCTGTTTAGTCTGACCTCTTTATTAAATCCTGGCCAATATACCTGGCATCCTGCTCTATGCTGCTTCCGCCTTACTCCTATGTGCCCTGCACATGCCCTATCCTGAGCTGTTCTAGTATATCGGTCTCTATGTGCTAACGGTAATCCTACTTGCCCACATGCAGTTCCGCCATCTGAAAACCTGCGAGTGAGAACATTATTCTTCCTTCCAAAGCACCATCTACCCTTCTTTGACTGACTATGTTCTACTCTACTACACCCTTGGGAACATTTGTTCAGAGTCGTATCTTGTCTCTGGGAGCCACTAGCACTATATTTGGGATCCATTCTCATCTGCTCAGCTGTACTATCCTTGTCATGAGTTCCTGTGTCTACTTCAAGTGCCTCTTCTACCTCAGCTATACTCTCTAATTTAGGTTCTCTTGTGGTAACCACCTCATTACTGCTTACACTATATTTTTGGTCCCAATACACTACTTCCTCTTCTGTACAATCTTTAACTCCTATAACATTTCCTATGATCAAATCAGCCACTGGTGAGTCCAAAACACACGCTGTCACTCTTCCAGTGATATATGGTGTTTTTACTGTTATTATGGCTAATGGGTAGAACTCTACTGTGCCGTTGAATGTTATGCATCTAATCTTTTTCCCTGTATAATCCGAGGGATCTATTAAACTTTTCCTCACTCCGATAGACGTACATCCGGAATCCCTAATTGTTAACGCTGGTCTATCATTGACAAATCCCTGATGCAGCTTCAGACTTCCTCCTTCATGCACTGCTGATCCTGCTTTCACTGTATGACCACATATTAGGACTGGCTGACTGTCTTTTTCAAAAAGAGGTTTGCACCCACTACAATCTTCATTGTTCAGCGTCTCAATTACTTGCGCTGCATTTGAGTGCTCTGTTTCTCTCATCCTACATTGATGGCTGACATGCCCATTCTTTCCACATTTGAAACAGATGATCTCCTTCCTTGCGTTACTTGTTGGCTCACTGGATGGTTGTGCATCGCACTGTGCTGCCTTGTGTCTCCAGCTCCCACAATTCCAACATCCGGCATAATTTGGACGTCTCTGGAAATTCCCTCTTCTATATGGGTACCGTCCTACTCTACTAACATGGTTGCCTCGGAAACCATTATCTTGAAGTTCTTGCTGCTCACCTTTCTGTGCTGAATCCACACTTTTCGCCCTTGGTCTGATGACTGGATTCTGGTCCTGTTTAGTGTACGCTGCACAGACTATTTCCTCACTCATTAGTTTACCAATAGATACTGTTAGGATGTGCAGTCATGTAATTTTGCCCTAACTGATGACATTGCGTCTATGTCCTTTGGCTTACGTTCCTCAAAGAAAGCTACTAAGTTAGAATTGCATACAGATACTACCTTGTCTCTTAACATTAGATCTACTAATTTATTAAAATCTTTCCCTACTTCTGCGAGCTCCATCCATTTGTTAAATGTGTTCTTTACTGTGTTAACAAAGTCTGTGAAATCTTGATTTGTCTCTGGCACTAACTGTCTAAACTTTGTTCTATATCCATGTTCAGTTAGTTGGAACTTTGTCAGCAAACGTTGACGTAAGATAGTGTAGTTGTTCCTTTCTTCTACCGGTAAATTGAACATGGTGTCTAGTGCAATACCCGTTAAATATTCGCCTAGCCGCATCGCATATTCTGCTTCCGGGATGCCTAGAGTTTTCACAGATGATTCGAATCTCGAAAGATAGGCCTCAAGACAATCCCGGTCCGTAAAGTATGGCAGTTTTAATCGCTGTGATGACTGTGAAGGTCTTCTGCTTTCCTCACTTTGACCTTTCGAAGATAGTTCTAATTTTCTGAGTGCAATTTCAGCTTCCATCTTAATCTTCTCTTTCTCGATTTCCACCGCATTTGTGTGTTTTAACTTTTCAAGTTCCATTTGTGTCTCTCTCTCTTCCTGTAGACGCTTGTTTTCTATTTCAGCTAGTTTTACTTGTGTCTCTTTCTCTTCCTGTAGACGCTTTGCCTCGCGTTCATTCTGCCTCTCCTCTCTTTCCGTCTGTGTTTGTTCTTTTGCTTCTGCATACTCCTGTAACTCTTTACCTTTCAGGCCTATTCGTTCACCTGCTTCAATATATTCCATTAAAGTAGGCATCTTGTACTTGTGGACACGTTGCTGTCTGTCAGCCAACTATAAATGTGACGTCTCTGCTGTTAGTCTTTGTGTCACTTCTCTAAGTACACCAGCGCTCCCTGTGTACGTAAATTCGTAGTGCTAAAATATCACTCTGTACTCACCCAGTCACGCTATAAGCACTAGGTAGTGAGGGAAAATATCCTCCCTCGCATATATCTATAACAAATAGTCGTATAACATTTCTGGAAATATTGTTAAACATACATATAAATACATATACAAGCAAATGGATGATAACAATAAGTGTTTTCTATAAACGCTAGACTCACAAGCCAAGTACACGGAGACGGTGATCACAAAGAAATAAACTACAGTAACAACCACAAGCTTGTGTGGGGACACCCAAAGTGCGCGTAATATATAAATATAAACTAACAAAGACCACTAGACAGCAGACATGACGAAAGATCACAATAATAACATATATCCGACCACAAGAAATATAATATGTAAATATAACGAAAAGAAAAAAAGAGAAGACAAAAAAATTATAGCATCAATTTATACACAGATCTGACGCTAAACACAAACTGGCACGTTATATAATTCAGGACCGTCCCTGCAGAACCAAATAAACCGACCTTTCGATTTTCTTCCCAGAAATTATATATGGTGCACCTCAGAAAAAAAACATTTCGCCCTGTCTCCCGGCCTTCGAGAAACAACACAAAAATTCCCTACTCTTGACAAACACTGGACCACATACAAGTAATTGCTTAACACCCGAAAACAGTATATATAAGACAATGAGCAGCAAACAGAATGTCCAACTGGTTGGCCGACAAATATGCCTATGTACTTATTAATACGTCGCCAAAAGTTCTTATTAATCAGTCAGAAAAGGTTTTGTTCGTTTGAATAGTTATTCGCAATCCGCTGGAAATATCTGTGTTAACTTTTCCGAAATGTCTACACCGCTAGATTTCAAAGCGACTTGTTGATTTGTTGAGTGGTTACTTCATTTCGCGTTGTGATCACGAGTTCCAACTGTCGGAAACGTTGACGGTAAATAGTAATTATCCAAAGTGTTCTTTCGATTGTCGTATGAATTGAAGATGATGGTAATTATCCCAAAATGTTCTGGATTGCCGTTTAAAGACAAAGTTCAAATGAAAAATTGGCCGCAAACGCCCAGTGCTTTAACCCTGTACCGTCAGTTCTTTTTGGCAACTGTATGCAACTATGTTCGCGGAGCTGCCACGTCATCATTCGTTGTCAAAATGTTTGCTGATTATAAAGTAATGAACACAAAGGGCTTTTAACAAAGACGAACAATAAAGTCTGGTTTCACCCAAAAACGCCTTGTTTTGTTCATTCACAATGAGTCATCTTGACCACAATAGGCCGTGGAAATTTTTCCTGAGTACCTTTACTCCTTCCACCCCCAACTCACAATGTCACCTCAATTTCTCTTTATCACCCTCAGTGAAAAATTACTCCGTACAAACAGTTTCCACACAACCACGACAGCCCCACCCAGCTGCTCTTTTAACTCCGTGGAAATTTTCTCAGTAACTGCTTACTGTTAAACAGCCTTGCCACCCAAGGTCAACCTTCTCAGCCCCTACCCGGCTGTGGTAGGGGTACCGTTACAATCCCCTTCAGTCACCTGTTCTCGTAAACAACGCTGACCCGATTGTTATCCTAGGAAACTCACAATTTCCCCCGTCCTGTCACCCCTCCCGGTGATTCAGAAATGTCAATTTTTCCTGTTCTGTTTTGACTAGTGACTACCCCTGTCACCCTATTCGACTCTGCCGGTTGATCTGTGCTGCGTTAAATCTCTAACACCCCCGCTCGTTTCAGCGATGTGGTTGGTATCCAATTCACCTGTAGTGAACTTGACGTGAACTGACTGTTCGCTTGTGATTTCTGCCGCGTATTTTTTCACGCGCGCTGACAGTTTTTCTTCGATGTGGCGTCTTACACACACAAAAGAGTTGCTGTTAATCTCTTGACGCAGTACTGTCTAAATTGATGGAACGAAGTCACAGATACTAACTCCTCTCTCAGCGAAGAGCCCACAGATATCTCAAAATGGCAACAATGTCTATAATGCTCTTGACCGTACGTAGCCTTCCAGATACTCCTTACTAAGCGACGAGCTCCCAGATGATCAATATATCCCCGTCGTCCTTGACCGGAGGAGAACCCAGATGTCACACGTCGTTCTTGATGATAATATCACGAAGTTCTTACGATGATATGTTCATGATATTGTCGTGTGATGGTCGTTGTCTAGGTAACGATACTCATGGTGTGTCAATGGAGATATCTAACTGTCTTGCAATATAACTCACCCCCGCAGTGCATATTCACCAGTCATTAAACAAGATTCCGTTGTCGCACATAATCCTTTATTACAGAAATAAGACGGACAGACGGAACATGTTTATACATCCAGAAATAATGTAATCCATAGAATATAAATATCCTCCTCACAATTTAACCAGCACACATCATTGGCTTCTCACGGCCTGATGAATCTCAAATTCACAAGACATTCAGTCCAGCTACTATCCACGGCTGGATCTCCTACAATACGACCCACCCACTGGGTCGGAGCCTCTGCTCACTATGCAACCCACTCTGGGGTTTTAGGCCTGCCTTCACAGCTCGGAGAATCACACAACACAGTTCTCCGTGGACTACCGACTCTTCGGTATCTAAAACTCAACTCTCTTAAACGACCTGACCCGCAGTCGGTCTCTTCTCTCACTGACTTTCAAGTCTCCTCACTTCACACAACACTCAACTGTCTTTCGCCCCATCAGCCCTAGGGGTATCCACTCACAACCACCCCATTATTTCTCAGGGTTGATTGTTTTCCTCGTAGTCCCGCTACACAGGTCACTCATCTCAATGTCAATGACCCAGGCATATGTCAGAGATAATATAACATTTAATAAAGCAAAGGTAACCAACCCAACTAAATACTGGGCACTAATATAACATTTCATGAAAAACACGCAAAAGTAAACGACCCGATTTGATAGGGGAAATATAACATATAAAATAAAAAGGCAAATGTAAAGGTAAGCGAGCCGGTTGAACACTGACACACCATGATACGAAGGTAAAGCTAATCTACCCGGTTGAATACTGACACTATCATTACATGTGGTGAGATGTGAAGATAATGGTAAATGGATACGTTTGGTAGTAGAAATACTACGGTATGTAATAATGCAGGGGTAAAGGCCCTAGTTGAACACTGACACTATTTTAACATTTCATGAGACGAAGACAAAAGTAAATGGCTCAGTTTTACAGTTGAAATATTGTAATATTTTACGAGAAAATGTACAAGGTTTCTAATACCATCGTGGCACACGCAGACATGTGAGCTGTATATGTTAGGTATGTTCCTGACTACAGTGGGATCTCATGTGGGTAGTACATATTAGCTGTCTTACCACCTGGAACAGTGGAACAGTCTCTGTTACCTATTTAGTCAGTCTGGGTTGACCTGGTTTCACTAAAACGCCCCACTTTGGGAGAGATGTGACGAAAGGATACTGGGACGACAAGAAAATTCACAAACCACTGCACTACTTAATGATTGTACAGTATTCTTACTTTGTTGTGCAGCTGTTTAAGCTCCCAATATTTACCTGTCTCTGTCGTCCTCAACTTCTCTAGCCTAGTATTTTTCCACGTAAAACTAATTTCTCTGTTCTCTCCCTTCTATTGAAATGGTCCATAACTTTGATTTGTCTCGTCATTTACTAATGGTTATTGATCCATTGACGCCTGCAGCTGTCAGTACCTCGTCGTTTGTTTTCTTATCTGCCCATGATGGTCTCAACATTCTTCTCAACGACTACATTGATGCTGCCTCAAGTTCCCTCATCGTGTTATTACTCATAGTCCAACAATCGTATCTGTACAAAAGAATAGGCAACATACAATTTCTCAGCAAACGAATTGCTGTGCTTGTTGAGATATTTTTGTTGTCATGATACTGCTTATTTAAAGCACTGAGGACTTGTTCTTGTTGTTGTTGTTCAAAACAATCTACTTCCTTCGTGGCTCTAAACTAAGAAGCCATAGAAAATACCTACATGTTGCTGATGCGGCTTCTGCTGCTGCTGTGTTTGTTGTTGTTGTTGTTGTTGTTGCTGCTGCTGCTGGTGGTGGTGATATTCATCATCATCATCATCAAGTGCCCTGCCAACTGGCGTAGGTATTCATGGCTCTCTACAGATCTCGGTCTTTGGTTTTCTGAATCAACTCTTCGTTGATATTCCTCCATGCCACCGTCTCAATCCATCCAGCATCATTTCTCTTGGTCTGCCTCGGCTTCTCTTTCCCTTGGTCTTTCCAGTTGTTACGATGTTCTCTAATGTCTCTCTTCTCATCACATAACCAAAGAAAGCATTTTGTCTCTTTCTTATTGTTGTATACAGTTTTCTAATTTCATTAGCCTATTTCAAGCAATCGTTGTTAGTTACTCTGGCAGTCCAAGGAATTCGCAACATTCGTCTGAAAAACCACATCTCTGTTGCTTCTAAGTTCTTCCTAATGTGTTCATATACATTCCAAGATTCACTGCCATACAGCAAAACTGGTTCTATATTGCATTTCAGCACTCTCTTTATTACTACATTCATTGATAGTGACTTATTGCATAGCATACTCTTCATTTTCTGAAATGCGGCTTTTGCCTGCCCTATTCTGTTTTTAATCTTTGGTATACATCTTCCATCTGATGTTATAAATATCCTTAGGTATTTAAAATTACTCACATTATCCACTAGTCGCAGTGATGTTGATGGTGATCATAAAGATACAGAGCTGTCCTCTCTTGGCAGCTCAATGTCTCAAATAACACAGTAAATTATCGTGACTATCTCCACACGTGATATGGTTTCAGGCTGCACGCTAAACGTCCCGGCTTCAGCTAGGACTGACTGTGACCTGGCATTACACTTACCGTCGAATCTTGTCCATATTTTGATTTCTGGATTGAAGGTGAAACCGCTTGGACGTAATGGAAATGAACAGCCTTGATGTTGGGGAACCATAAAGTCATAGAATGCAGGCAGTGACATGTCACAGTGAAAGCTCAACTGAGAAAAGAAACGTGAATTAGCGGAAAATTCACCACTTTGAACCTCACCTGAAGTCCAAACTATGTGATGATCTCCAGATCAAACGAAGGAGAGAAAAACTAATAATTCGTAGGTCGTAGAGAAAGATGGCACCATCGTACTCTATGGAATGAAGATGCCTGCTGCAGACAGCCATTATCTCCAAAATCAGAAATAATCTAAAGAATTCTCTGACACGCCATGAACGCAAGCCACTGATGTGTTCTAATATATCCAATACTAATTTTAGTCTAGAATCCATAAATCTGAGACTATTTACTATAACTGCGGTCTTGTGCACGGAGAAAGTATTTCCCTCTTCATAGTGTACGCGAACACTATAGCATGTCCACATTTGTTTGCCTTCATTCACGATGAATTATTTTGAAAACTGTCTGTTGCATCGTTATGAAATTTTTCCAGCCGTCTTATATTTACCCCCCCCCCCCCCCCCCCCCACCCAAGGAATATGTCTTTGATAGGTCCAAAAACAACTTAATTCATTGAAAGCGGCAACATTCCTTTGATGTTTTGCTAAAAAGCTAGTGAATTCTTGCTAACAAAGTTATTTTTACGGTAATGGGAGACCTGCAAATTCTGATGACACACACAGGCGTATCCGGATTCGTATGGGAATGGGTGCAATGAAAAAACTAGCTTAACATCGATAGGGTCGGCTGCATTGCACCGGGTTTTTATCCCATATGGCTCAGTTTCTTTCCGCAGGGCGGAAAGCGTCGCACAAAGCACGAACTCCGTAGCTCCAGCGACGACCCTCGGGAGTCTCCGAAAAAATGCACTCGTGAAATGAAGGACGCGGCCCGGAATCGAACATACAACCTTCGGAGCCCGAGTCAGACGGCTTGACTACTTCACCACGGAGAATCCCGAGAGGGGTGCAATGTGTAATATTAGTAAAGACAGAGAATTTACAGAGGCACGGGGTAAATAATTTGTAAATTAACAGGAAAGTAGAAGGAATATATTTCTTACCTTATTTTTCATTTCCTTCTTGTTTCTTCAGCTGATGCTGATGCTGTAATGTGTAGGGCCTGCAATTCGTCTGAATAGTTGGAGCAAAATATCCCAGTAAGTGTGTACGTAGATTAAGGTCTGCTATCTGCTCAGACCTTAATCTGTGTCGGACGATTCCAGTAGGTTGATGATTGCTCTCGGTTGCATAACATTCAATCCATCCTTTCTCCAATAGTCCTCTTCCTCTTTCAACACATGGTCCTGACGTTTTTTCCAGTAACTTTTATCAATATTTAATAGCGCGGGCGGACAGACAGACAGACAGACAGACAGACAGACAGACAGACAGACAGACAGACAGACAGACAGACAGACAGACAGACAGACAGACAGAAAGGTAGGTCGGTAGGTAGGTAGGTAGGTAGGCAGAAAGGTGGGTGGGTGGATGGCTGGCTGGCTGGCTGACTGGGTGGGTGGGTGGTTGGGTGGGTGGGTGGGTGGGTGGGTCGGTCGGTCGGTCGGTGAGCCGGTCGGTCGGTCGGTGGGTGGGTGGGTGGGTGAGTCGGCCGGCCGGCCGGCAGGCAGGCAGGCAGACAGACAGATAGATAGATTAGATGGATAGATAGATAGACAGACAGACAGACAGACAGACAGACAGACAGACAGACAGACAGACAGACAGACAGACAGACAGACAGACAGACAGTCAGACAGACAGACAGACAGACAGACAGACAGACAGACAGATAGATAGATAGATAGATAGATAGATAGATAGATAGATAGATAGATAGATAGATAGATAGATAGATAGATAGATAGATAGATAGATAGATAGATAGATAGATAGATATCGGTCGGTCGGTCGGTCGGTCGGTCGGTCGGACGGACGGCAGGCATTCAGGCAGGCAGGTAGGTAGGTAGGTATGTAGATTAGATAAATAGATCGATAGATCGATAGACAGACAGACATATAGACAGACAGACAGACATACAGACAGACAGACAAGATGGATGGATGGATGGATGGATGGATGGATGGATGGATGGATGGATGGAGGGAGGGAGGGAGGGAGGAGGGAGGGATAGATAGATAGATAGATAGATAGATAGATAGATAGATAGATAGATAGATAGATAGATAGATAGATAGATAGATAGATAGATAGATAGATAGATAGATAGATAGATAGATAGATAGATAGATAGATAGATATCGGTCGGTCGGTCGGTCGGTCGGACGGACGGCAGGCATTCAGGCAGGCAGGTAGGTAGGTAGGTATGTAGATTAGATAAATAGATCGATAGATCGATAGACAGACAGACATATAGACAGACAGACAGACAGACAGACATACAGACAGACAGACAAGATGGATGGATGGATGGATGGATGGATGGAGGGAGGGAGGGAGGGAGGGAGGGAGGGAGGGAGGGATAGATAGATAGATAGATAGATAGATAGATAGATAGATAGATAGATAGATAGATAGATAGATAGATAGATAGATAGATAGATAGATAGATAGATAGATAGATAGATAGATAGATAGATAGATAGACAGACAGACATATAGACAGACAGACAGACAGACATACAGACAGACAGACAAGATGGATGGATGGATGGATGGATGGATGGATGGAGGGAGGGAGGGAGGGAGGGAGGGAGGGAGGGAGGGAGGGAGGGAGGGATAGATAGATAGATAGATAGATAGATAGATAGATAGATAGATAGATAGATAGATAGATAGATAGATAGATAGATAGATAGATAGATAGATAGATAGATAGATAGATAGATAGATAGATAGATAGATAGATCCCCGCCAGGAGCCGGGCCGAGCCAGCTAGTTTATTTATATAATCACGTTTCATGAAAGAATCCACAGTTTGACGACACCTCTGAATTACCCCATATAAATTCCCTCAGTCTGCCAAAAGCGACAACCGCGCAGACAAAATTCGAAAAGAGCGGGAGTGTGTCTTGCTGAAACGGTAATACTCTTAAAATGATGTAATGAATGCGGGGGACATAAAATATATACAGCATATAAACAAACATTGAAATCTGCTCTACAATCTCCAGAACAAAAAAATTTTTGTTGGGTGGACATAATTATAAGGTTTATATGCTAAATCTCATCATTTCCCCTCAGTTGGTTACTGAGATATTGAATTTTATATTGGGGCAACAACAACAAAAAAACACTATAATTGCGGTTTCTGTTGTGTCCAGGCTGCAGCCATATCTGCCTCTGTCTCGCTGAATTGTCATTTCCGTATACTAAGGGCTGTATACGTCTTGGCCAAACAATGACGGATGACAGCACATACAACACGGATAACTACAATAACAACTGCAATGGCAAATAGCACATTCTACAAAATGAAAAATATACTTCTCTGCAAATATCACAGAAACTGAAAGTGAGAACCATCAGGTGCTATGTGTATGCGAAGCTACTGTGTGGAGTTTAAACATAGACTATGACAATACAACTGAGACTTTTAAAATGAGGGTTTTCAGAAGATTAGGGCAGAGTTAATGGGATGGAATGAAAGACAAATAAGAAAGATCTAGAACAAACAAGTCGGCCAGCAAGAAGTCCCACAACAGGAAACTATTTTGGGTATGTGAAGTGCTAGAACCATCACATTTTAGGCCTCACTTCCACTGGTGAATAGGTGACCCGTAAATAACTCACATACCGAACGGCGAGTGCAGGTATCGGAGCCTGGTTCGTCCACGGTAATGCCATTGTCAGCGTAACGTCCTAACCATTACACCAAAGCTAGACCTAGAGCAACTCGTTATAACAAGAACACCGCTGATAGACATACCCCTGGGAAAGACATGGTGCTTGAGTCCTATAAAATATAGGGTATTGGGAAAAATGAAAGACAAGGTGCTTGGGTCATATAAAATATAGGGTTCTTGGACCAAATGAAAGGCAAGGTGCTTGGGTCCTATAAAATATAGGGTTCTTTGGACAAATGAAAGACAAGGTGCTTGGGTCCTATCAAATATAGGGTACTTGGGCCATATGAAATATAAGGTACTTTGCGCGAATGAAACATGAGATACATTTTTGTAAATGTTGCAATACCTAACAGGACGTTGCAGTCAACAAGAGCATTTTTCAGCTTTTGTTGGTGTACTAGACAAGCTTTACGTTCACTAGTTTGCCATTGCTTTCTGAACGACCGGCTCATATACCCCCGTAAGTTACCAGCGCGGCGCGAACCATGAGATACTTGGGCCATATAAAATATAAGGTACTTGGGCCATAAAAAACATAAGGTACTTGGACCATATGAAACATAAGGTACTTGGGCCATATGAAACATAAGGTACTTGGACCATATAAAACATAAGGTACTTGGACCATATGAAACATAAGGTACTTGGGCCATATGAAACAAAAGGTACTTGGACCATATGAAACATAAGGTACTTGGACCATATGAAACATAAGGTACTTGAGCTATATGAAACATAAGGTACTTGGGCCATATAAAACATAAGGTATTAGGGCTTTATTAAACATAAGTTAGGGCCATATGAAACGATATAACAATCTATGAGGGTGAGTCAATAAGTAAGTCACACAGTTCGTGGGATGGCGGATAAATGTAATTGGTGTTTTCTATAGGTGTCATTAGGTGACAGCAACATCTAACTTTATATTCCCGTTCGTCAAGTGGCGCTAGGTGTCTCATGCGCATGCGCAGCACATAAACAAATGGCGACTGTACTTACGGAATGTACAACCAAAGATTAACGTGCTGTTGTGCGTTTTTTGAGAGCGAAAGGACTGCATGCAAAGGCCATTCATAAAGAAATTCTTCATGTTTATGCTGACTACCAGCCAGAATAAAAGCATGCTTCAATGCAATGGAAACATCCTTCTTCGTCTTGGGTCCAACAATTCAAGGTTATGCCATCAGGAGGGAAGGTTACGCTGACAGTGTTCTGGGATTGTCAAGGAGTGCTTTTAATTTAACCAATTTCAAGAAGAAAGGTGACAATATAAATTCTAAATCGTACTGTGAAGTTCCCTCGATTGTTCTTGATGCAATTCGAAGAAAACGTCCAGAACTGCTGACTAGAGGAGTGTTGCTTCTTCAAGACAATGCCAGACCCCATACGGCGCGATTAACTCAGGAGAAAATTAACCAACTAAGGGAATTCCACCTTTTTGGTCCACTGAAAACCCACCTTGGCGCGAGAAATTTTGCGAATGACGACGAAGTTGAATGTGAAGTGAAAACGTTGTTTAGAAAACAGAGCACGCAGTTCTATGCAGCCGGTTTGGGAGGACTGATAAAACGATGGGATAAGTGTATAAATGTTGGTGGAAATTATGTTGAGAAATAGAGGATCAGTGTATGTATAAAAATAAACTCGTTTCAAGTTGTTATAATATTTAGTTATTTTTCCACAGTCATTGGTGACTTACTTATTGACTACCCCTAATACTTAAAGTCAAACAGAGAGAGCAGTTGAGGACAAACGAGTTAAAGTATGTGCAAGATATAAACGTACAGATAGCATCAAGCTATGGTCAGGTTAAATGTTAGTGAATGTACACCAAATGTCTAGGTCATAATTTGCCTGAGGTCCATTAAGTCCATCCTTCACTAGGAATAAACACAGTAAATCAACTGAGGAACACTTTGAGGCCACTAAGGCATAATAAATAAATAAACATAAATAAACACACATAGTATTGTATGGCGCTTATACAAGTGAGAAGAAGGAACGAACGAACGAACGAACAAACAAACTTTATAAGTAAAGTCTAGATGACACACTTGACAACATAACAATTGAAAGCTATAGTTACCGACCGTGATTCGAACCTGTCACCTCCAAATGACGACGGCGCCTCGCTGCAGGAACACGCGTACTTCGACGCACGACCAACTAGTCTCTAATTCCCTCTTCTCACTTGTATGCACGCCATACAATACTATGTGTGTTTATTTATGAAACATCACGTAAGTTGATGATTTTAAGCGATAATATACGAATTCATTGTTTCGATATTTGCCAACATCTTTCCTTATACTTCATTGCCTAATTCTGACTGGAGACCACTGTCTCAGCACCCAGTACCGTTATTGGTATGTACCTGAGTGTGTTGAGGGAATGAAGGCAAGCGGAAAGTACGGATGATTATGTTTCTATTTTTAAACTAACCTGCTGCGAGAGACTGACACCCTTCTATTTTCCGTCGCAGATGTGACCCCTTTGTCTAACCTTTTGTCCCGGTGAAGGTACTACGCTGTGTGAAAAGCAGTGAAAAGTCTAGAAACTACTCCAGTAGAAAACGCAGTCAAAGGCTGCCCCTCACAGTTACTGGTTTGTTTGACCTCGCTTGCAGTCAAAAACATCTGCTGTACTGAAAGGGAACTGTGTGTGTTTGGATTTCTTTAGGTCATTGAATGCCAAAAACATTATCATACTCTACTTGTCTACCACGGAATTTACATGTACCTTACTGGCTACTTTATGGCTGTAGCTATTGTTGTTGTTGTTGTTGTTGTTGCTGTTGTTGTTGTTGTTGTTGTTGTTGTTGTTCTCTTCTATAAATAAAAAAGAGCACTTTCATTTCCCACGGATCTCCATAAGCGCTGCAGTATCATCCCACAGATCACACAATGAGAATCGCGGCACATCACACGATGCCATTAGCACATACAGGCTAGTATCCCAATCTATGTATGATAGAATCACGCGTGTTATAATACTTATTATGTGAGTGGGGTTTCCGGTTGTTTACTGAAACTCTTTTGCTGGTCCATTTCATAATAAACACTTCAAATATAGCGACATTCTCGAGAATATTTTACAAACAGTTCCGCAAGTTCCACTTTTCGAAACTTCGCTATATTTGAACTGTTCGCTATAAATGACCGTTATAAGGGAATAAATAGTGTTTACATCTTGGCTTTCAAAATAGGAACTTCATTTGGGCAACGACATATCCTGGAGCTCTTTTCGATTTACAAATGCCGCGGGATTTTTAGTCGACGTGGATGAAATGGTAAGAGCGTTCTAGCTATTAAACCCCAGTGCGCTGATGGCGGTGTAGGGGGTTCAACCCTTCACCGGTCATTTGGACTTCAACTTTGGCTTCTTGTTCAGAAAGCAATGGCAAACTACTGACAATAAAATTGCTTAGAAAATCAATTTGGGGTTGATGGGAGCGTCCTGCAAAGGGCATACCACATTTGTTTAGCAACGTGCATATGGGTTCATCCGAGTTGTCATACTTGTCTGTGAAGGCTAGTCGTCAGATCAACTACCCCATGAAATAAAATAAAAAAATAAAAAGCGTGTACACTCTCTTCCTCCAAAACTATATATTTAGGCAAAAAAGCACAAACTGCGACAAAAAGGAGCAGCAGAATAAGTAAGAAAAGGCAAAATACTGGGCAAAGACGGAAGAAGTTGATCAGGAAAAATATGTATAAAGAAAGCATTTACAGATGTATCAATGCGTATAGTTAGAGGCCAGTCCCAGACAGACAACAAGGGAATGGGTTGGTTAAGAAGCTTTACGGCCAGCTAGAAGGGCGGAATTACCAGATGAAACTTGATAATAATGAACCAACCTACAAACATATACACGCATGCTCACATACACACTAGATGGGCTTATACTGCACACTCTGACATGCAGGACAATTTTCAAGTCACAAAATTAAAGTAAACATACTCTCATACACACTAAATATTCAAGCCAACAACACCAAACTTGCAAACGAGTCTCAGTCTACATATATGGTCGACACTGTCTCAGAGGAGGAAAGATCTGCCATGAGAAATCGTCAACATGCCAACTATTGTGACTTATCGGCTGCCACATTTACTCAAATATTCGATGGTTACAGTATAAAATAACACAAAAGTAATGCAGCTTTACAGAACACAATTAAGGAAAAGTATGGACGTTGCGTGGCTAGCCTTCATCAGCAAACAAATACACACAACACAACATATAACTCGGGGAAGACACTTCAGTGACTACATTAAAGCATATTAACAGAATTAGAAGAATGGAAAGATAAAAATAAATAGACCAATGAATAGAAAATGAACAAAATGTCCTGCTAATCTCAGAATTCCAGACTGGAACACAAAGTCAACGACAAATGATGAAACAGAAGTGTGACCCAAACATTCGTTATCCATGTCAAACTTTGTCGTGATGAACACCTCACCAGAGAAGACATGTCACATGTGAGGGTATTTTTATATATAAAACTTTGTCGTGATGAACACCTCACCAGAGAAGACATGTCACGTGTCAGGTTATTTTTATATATAAAACTTTGTCGTGATGAACACCTCACCAGAGAAGACATGTCACGTGTGAGGGTATTTTTATATATAAAACTTTGTCCCGATGAACACCTCACCAGAGAAGACATGTCACGTGTCAGGTTATTTTTATATATAAAACTTTGTTGTGATGAACACCTCACTAGAGAAGACATGTCACGTGTGAGGGTTTTTGTTTAGTTCCCCTTCTTTGAGTTCAAGCGTAGTCCATTCACATGCTATTGCTTCTAGTGCACTGGACTGTTTTATGCATGTGGGTTAGCTTTCCTTATTACCAGTGTCCCTCGCCGTCAGGAGAACCCACTTCGACTTCAAAGGTACTTGTAATTTACGTCCTCAAACCAAGGACGAGAAGTCAACATTTTAGTCCATTTGATTGGTGTAGGAGTTGAACCCGCTTCCTCAGCATCAGCATAGCAGATGTTTAAGAACACGAGCCCATTCGACCACACTGGGCTCCACATGTGAGATGACATGATTGACAAAGACAGCTGGCGTCCAGAAAGGATAGACTGGGAAACGACATCACAAAAAGGACCAGCACAACATGGTGTGAAAGCCGCGCTAGAGTGATCATTAGACGCTACCCTGCCGGTCCGGTGGTGAAGGGGTAGAACTCGCAATAAGGAGTGTTATGTTCAAATAGATATGCGCTACCAGGTCGACCCATCAAACATGGATAAAAATAAATGTCTTGGGACCGGTCTGTTAGTTAGTTAGTTAGTCGACAGATCATCCTCGTTGCACATCGGACCATTCAGTCCATAAGTGCTCGGATCCCCTCCTCAGCAAATCCCGCAGCGTGTAGCGGCTAACGACGCCAGTTCTGTGTTGGTTTATCAATCTTCTTTGGCTTCCTGCGTAGTGTTCTTGTTTGGCCACCCCTCTTTTAATTTGCTGCTCTCGCAGTCTGGCCATTGTTGTAGATTCACAGTCATCACTTGGTTCTCGCAAAAGTCTCACTTCTCGTAGAGCATTCAGAATGTCAGCCTGGTCCATGGCGCGTCCGCCCTCCACAGTAGCCTCACCTGCGAGCTTGTCAGCCCGCTCATTTCCTTGTACTCCCGCATGACCTGGCACGAAGATGAAACTAATCTTTGCCAGCCGAGACCGCTCCAGAGGCAGCAACCATTCTCTTCGGATAGACCCCTCCTCTATCCTCTTGATCATGTTCATTGAGTCGCTAAGGAAACAAGCCCTAGTGAATGTCTGTGTCTCGAGCCATGTTATTGCTTTACTTACTGCCATGACTTCCATGGTCAGGCTACTTGTGGTTTCAGTGAAAGCACCAGAGTCCTCCTTCACAATTCTCCCTCCGGCCCGAGCTGTAAAGGCCCATGAGCTTCTCACATGTCGGACGACCGACCCATCTGTGTAGATGACCGCGTCACTGTCTAGCGAATTCTCGAAAATCAACGCTTGAATTTTCAGCAGCGTGTGTGGACCGGTCTGTTACTTACATCGCCCACCGAATGTCGAATGGTCTATGAAGATGTGGGTCTAGCACCATTTGTTCTTGCTCATTAACGCGTAAAAGTGTCCTATCATTTACTCACTATTAAACGTGCTCTTTTTCATTTCCATCTGCAGCGAGCATGTAAAGGGATCCTTTACTTACAACATCATACACAGCATTAATAGACACGCAACAGTGAGCGTGTTTTGGACATTTGATGAGAATGACGCCGAGCCAAAGTTTGTCATGCATCTATCCCTGGATAGTTCTCAAGCAGGACAATTCGCATGAGGCTTTAGGTCTTCAGCGTCTCGCAGAGTTTGTCTCCAAGTGTTGTTCCTATAGGCCAGATGTTTTCTCTATATATTTCAGTCTCTGAGAGTCTGTCTGGTGCAATGGCTAGCGTGCTGGCGAGTCGGCCCAGTGGTCAAGATCCCGAATTCCATTGAGACGAGAACATTCTTTATTTTACCTGGCCTCTTAGGTCGACCCAGTCAAAAAGTGAGTACCAGAAAATATTCTCGGAAGCAAACGCAACCTGTGTGAGATTGACTACATCTCCACCGAGTGCCGACTGTCCTATACAAATATGGGGATAGCGCAGAATATCCAAACCGCTGGCAGTCTTGGAGAGGGACCTTTACCCTGACATCATTTCTTGCCGAGAGACGCGGCTTCTCTCAGATGTATAGTTTAGTAAGAGTGACTAGAAGGAGCAGTCCATGAGGAAATCCTCAAATAACTGCCACAAAAACAACGTAATATTTCGGTGCAAGGCACCTTCAATTGACAAACATGACAACTCAACGAAATATCTGAAAGCAATGTACATTTAAGTAAATGAAGAAACCGTAATTAGTAAGCAAATGACGCAATAAAAATATATAAAAGTAAATATAATCTTATTGATATTAAATGGATAATAATGAACATTACGAGCAAATTATAGCTGTCGTGGTGCCTCCTTGTGTGACTTGCACGGCAATATAATGTTCCGTCTGCTTGTTATATATTGCAGATATACCTGTTATTTATGTACCAGCTGTCGAGCTTCTTTCTGCTATCAACTTCTAGATTTTATCTTGATTTATCACAGCTCCTCTAGCTATGTCTCTCAGAAATGTGCTTGGATACTGCCACATATTTCCAGAAAGTTTCAGAACGTACAATCCAAATGTTTATCATATTGGTAATCTTCTTCGTGGTTTACATTTTTTATAATGTTAGCTGCATATCCTTTACAGGACGTGGTAATCTACCCAAGTGTGTGTTATCTGTTTATGATTCACAAGGACATTTTTGCCTTCGATAGTTTACTATTCTTTCTGTACGACCAACGCCATGGCATCGAAATCAATGCAAGGCCATCTGCTTCCAAATAGCCTGCAGCTTAATTTTAACCCACCACTCGGTGTGTCGGCGAATTGTGAATCGCGTTCACTGCTCCTTAGATACGGGGCAAACTCGACATGAAAGACAATCGACATATACTCTTACGCGACCACGCAGAAATCTTAACACACCACATGTATTACTAAACAGATTAAGGAAACTACAATATGTTGGACATGTAAAAAGAGATGAAAGCCTAACAAATATCATTATGTTAGAAAGTGAAACCAGCTTGAGGAGAAGAGAAAGCTACAGCATAGGTAGATTCAAGATGTGACAGATCATTTATAAATGGCAGCCATAGAGGTAGACTAATATGGACTATGAAAACTAATTCTGTACAGCATGCGCTACAAGATAAAAATAATAAATAAATAAATAATCAAGTGTAACATCAACAGAGTAATTTAAACAAGAACACAATAAGCAAATCAATCAATCAATTGGCATCTCCCTAGTGAAGAATCTCCCTAGCCGGACTCCGCGGCCAAAGGCTTGCGAACGCGGTTCGTGAGCCGCTTACCAGGAGCTCGAAACGCAGCCGCGACCAATTTGTGCAGCAGACCGTGTCGCGTTGTGTTATAAAGTGTTGGTATGGGAACCGGTCGTTCAGAAAGCAATGGCAAACTACTGAACGTAAAACTTGCATAGTACATCAACAGCAGCTGAAAAATGCTGGTGTTGACTGCAACGTCCTGTAAGGGATATGCAACGTTAAAAAAAAAGTGAAGAAAGGGTGCTGCAATATATCTCTATCTCTCTATCTCCCACTCCTAGCGTACACTCTAAAAGACTGACAGACGGAATATGACCACAGATATGATCCATAACTCTGGTCATCGTGTGTGGAGGCGAAACGTGACCGCCCATGCTTATGGGCATGGTGCATGATGATGATGTTCGTCGTTCATCTCTTCAAGTCATCTTCCCTTTTACATCGCTGCTTACCTCTTGCGTGTGTGTCTTCAACTTTCCCCATATAGTATCGTTTGTTACAAGATTGACACGTCTTGTAGTGAAGCTGTTTTAAGATTGTCATGTCTTGTAGTGAGGTTGTTTTGGGATTGTCATGCCTTGTAGTGTGGTAGTTTTAAGATGTTCATGTCTTGCAATGTGATTGTTTTAAGATTGTCCTGTTGTGTATAATGGTTTATTTTAAAGATATTCATGTCTTGCAGTGTGATTGTTTTAAGATGTTCATGTCTTGTAGTGGAGTTGTTTTAAGATGTTCATGACTTGTAGTGAAGTTGTTTTAAGATTGTCATGTCTTGCAGTGTGATTGTTTTAAGACGTTCATGTCTTGTAGTGGGGTTGTTTTAAGATGTTCATGTCTTGTAGTGTGGTTGTTTTAAGTTTGTCATGTCTTGTAGTGTGGTTGTTTTAAGATGTTCATGTCTTGTAGTGTGGTTGTTTTATGATGTTCATGTCTTGTAGTGTGGTTGTTTTATGATGTTCATGTCTTGTAGTGTGGTTGTTTTTAAGTTTGTCATGTCTTGTAGTGTGGTTGTTTTATGAAGTTCATGTCTTGTAGTGTGGTTGTTTTATGAAGTTCATGTCTTTTAGTGTCGTTGTTTTATGAAGTTCATGTCTTGTAGCGTGGTTGTTTTAAGATGTTCATGTCTTGTAGTGTGGTTGTTTTAAGTTTGTCATGTCTTGTAGTGTGGTTGTTTTATGAAGTTCATGTCTTGTAGCGTGGTTGTTTTAAGATGTTCATATCTTGTAGCGTGGTTGTTTTAAGTTTGTCATGTCTTGTAGTGTTGTTGTTTTATGATGTTCATGTCTTGTAGTGTGGTTGTTTTATGAAGTTCATGCCTTTTAGTGTGATTGTTGTATAATGTTCATGTCTTGTAGTGAAGATGATTTATGATGTTCATATCTTGTAGTGAAGTTGTTTTAAGATTGTCATGTCTTGTAGTTTGGCAAATGTATTTGATTTGTCTCTTATTTCATTCAATCATTCAGTAACATGTCCTTTGCAGAACCTCGCTCCCATAACAACCTTCCGGAAAACTTCTCGATCATGAAGCAAGATGTCCCGCTTCCGATACACCCATCTGGAGATCATCCAGCCATTCTTGTATCTATTTTCCCCTTGGCCTTCCTCTTCCTTTCTTCCAAGGCATATACCCCTCCATTATTGTTCGCTCCACACTTTCGTGACACTTCGAAAAATGAAAATATTTCAATTTTCTTTCTTGTATCATCTTTAGTAGCCAACCGTCTTCAATATTCAGCTCTTGAAGTATGGATGCATTTATTCGTTTCTTTATCCAAGATATTCTTATAACTCGTCTATAACATTTATATTCAAAGGCATTTATGCGCTGTTCAGCTTGTTTAGTAAGTGTCTAGGTCTCACAGGGGTATGTTGCAATAGGAAAGATGCATGCTCTTAAACATCTAATTATTGTAGTTGGGTCTGTCACACTCCATAATTTATTCAGTTGTTTTAGTCTTTGAAGAGCAACATACATTCGTCTTGTAATTTCTTTCATCGTGTCACCATTTAATAATCAATGACCAAGATATTCGAAATGTTCCACCTGCTCCAATTTCTCCTCATCAACTTATATTTCTTTCTCCATAGAAGTTTTATCTGTATGCATTATCTTTGTTTTTTTGCTACGTTAAGATATAACTTGTTATTTTCACGATTCAATTGGGTTGAGGTTATGAGGTTTGCTATACTATGCTGTGTTGTGGTTAGCAATACTGTATCATCAACATACCGAATCTCTGGTATGTCATGACCACCGATTTTTAGGCCATCATATTGCTCCCTGTTTATATCATTTCTGATATTACTCATTATATTTTCGGCGTACAGGTTAAACAAATATGGGGACAGCACATGGCATTGGCGGACTCCGTGCTTGATGTCAAACCAATCTGTTGTCTCGTTAACTATTTTAACCGCTGCTTAAGAGTCTAGATCAGGGGTGGTCAACCTTTTCAGAAGCGGGCCAAATTTTAGAAATAATATTTCCTGCCGGACCTCGCACCTAATTTGTTGTGTTAATTAAAGTAAACAAGCAAGCGTGCTACAGCTTCGATGACATCGTCGCTTCCCACTCCGCGGGCTGCAACATGACTCACGGCGGGCCGCATGCGGCCCGCGGGCCTCGTGTTGGCCACCCCTGGTCTAGATAGACCATTTTTATGAGTTGTGTCTCTGTTTTAGTTTTTCTTTTCTTTGTTTTATTTTCAAAGATTCTCCATGACGAAGCGACCAGATCGCTTGCTTAAAATCCGCTTCCCAGGTAAACTTCCCTCCATAATTAGCTTTCCTAGACCTTCATGGCGGTCTCTCTGGCTGAGGGGTTACACGACTTTCTTCGTAATCCCGTTTATCACGCAGAGTCTCGTAGCGGGCGAGAACTGGGAGCGGTTCGTCCCCCGCTGGTGACTTTCGAGATAACTGAGCCGGCCGCTCAGAAAGCAATGGCAAACTACTGAGCGTAATCTTGCCAAGAAATCAACAGACAGCTGTAAGATGCTGCTGTTGACAGCGATGTCCTGTAAGAGGATATGCGAATTTTAAAAAAAAGACTTTCATGGCTGTTACAATGCGCATGTGTCATTTTACTCGTCACTGCTAGCATTAACAACCCAATCTTCTCCATTATTCAGTTCTTGCTGTATAAAGTCGTTTGTTCTCCTTTCCGACCAATGCATGTTTAATACGCTTCTGAAACATGTATAACCAATCGCGATATGTACTTGCCTGTTGATTTATCAAACATCCAAGTTACTCACCCGTGTGTTGCCACGGGGAATTTGCATGCTGTTTGTGTTCTTACATGTGTTGTTACATTTTATTCTCTCTCTCTCTCTCTCTCTCTCTCTCTCTCTCTGCGTGTGTGTGTGTTGTGTGTGCGTATATGTGTGTGTGTGTGTGTGTGTGTGTGTGGAAGGGGGCATGTCGATCGATTAGGTAAGTAGGCAGACAAGCAGGTAGGAACGTGGGTAGATAGGTAGGTGGGTAGACAAGTAGGTAGGTGGGTAGATAGGTAGGTGGGTAGGTAGTCAGGTAGGTGGGTATACAGGTAGGTACGTAGGCGGTTAGATACATAGGTAAGTTCCAGATCAGCGAGGGTAGGTAGGTAGGTAGGTAGGTAGACAGGTAGGTAGGTAGGTATTAGGTAGGTAGGTAGGTAGTTAAGTAGGCAGGCAAGCAGGTATGTAGGTAGGTAAGTATGTAGGTGGGTAGTTAGGTATGTAGGTAGGTAGGTAGACAGGTAGGTAGGTAGGCAGGTAGGTAGGTAGGTAGGCAAGTAGGTAGGTAGGTATGTAGGTAGGTAGTTAGGTAGATAGTTAAGTAACTAGATAGAGAGGTAGGTAGGTATGTATGTAGGTAGGTAGTTAGGTAGGTAGGTAAGTAGGTACGTAGTTAGGTAGGTAGGTAGAAAGCTAGTTAGGTAGGTAGGTAGACAGGTAGGTAGGTAGGTAGACAGGTAGGTAGGTAGATAGGTAGGTATGTAGTTAGGTAGGTAGGCAGATAGGTAGGTAGGCAGATAGGTAGGTAGGTAGATAGACAGGTAGGTAGGTAGGTAGGTAGGTAGGTAGAAAGGTAGGTAGGTAGGCAGACAGGCAAGTATGTAGGTAGATAGGTAGGTAGGTAGGTAGGTAGGTAGGTAGGTAGGTAGGTAGATAGACAGGTAGGTAGGTAGGTAGGTAGGTAGGTAGAAAGGTAGGTAGGTAGGCAGACAGGCAAGTATGTAGGTAGGTAGGTAGGTAGGTAGGTAGGTAGGTAGGTAGGTAGGTAGACAGGTAGGTAGGTAGGTATTAGGTAGGTAGGTAGGTAGTTAAGTAGGCAGGCAAGCAGGTATGTAGGTAGGTAAGTATGTAGGTGGGTAGTTAGGTATGTAGGTAGGTAGGTAGACAGGTAGGTAGGTAGGCAGGTAGGTAGGTAGGTAGGCAAGTAGGTAGGTAGGTATGTAGGTAGGTAGTTAGGTAGATAGTTAAGTAACTAGATAGAGAGGTAGGTAGGTATGTATGTAGGTAGGTAGTTAGGTAGGTAGGTAAGTAGGTACGTAGTTAGGTAGGTAGGTAGAAAGCTAGTTAGGTAGGTAGGTAGACAGGTAGGTAGGTAGGTAGACAGGTAGGTAGGTAGATAGGTAGGTATGTAGTTAGGTAGGTAGGCAGATAGGTAGGTAGGCAGATAGGTAGGTAGGTAGATAGACAGGTAGGTAGGTAGGTAGGTAGGTAGGTAGAAAGGTAGGTAGGTAGGCAGACAGGCAAGTATGTAGGTAGGTAGGTAGGTAGGTAGGTAGGTAGATAGGGAGGCAGGCAGGCCTGTCGGTCGGTCAATCGGTTGGTCGGTCAGTCGGTAGGTGGGTGGAACGAACGAACAAACAAACTACATTTTCAAAGGGTTAATAATTGGACACGCAGGCCCGTCTAACATTCTGCCCTTCTATCACTCTCTTCCATGCATTAATTCATTCACACATCATTCAAGGCTAACAGAGAACAGCAACAATATAAAAGATATGCATTATAAAGGCATGGGGAAAAGGCAACAATCAATACTACACGATCAGTAATATTAAATAATGATGTGGAACTTGTTATTAACTATGTGGAATATACTGGCCTACCAAAAGGGGACTGGCTGGTATACCAGGGTCTTTTTATTATTATTTCTATTATTAAGGGGAGGGAAATTCATACTGAGATAGTGTTCGAATAATTTGCGATTATATGTATAGGACTTGGTGATATCATGATTTATTGTGGAAGATTGTTCCACAGTACGTTAAGCTTGTTTTGTGTATGTCAATCCTAGGCTTCGGAATATGTAATATATAAGGGGCGTTCATTTTAAATCCGTTAGTGCCGCACCGCGCGTAATTGAGTACGCTGAACATGATCATGTCATAGTCATGTGATACGTACTGACCAATGAATAAGATAGCACGTGCGTATCGTCCCTTGATGCACAGGTTCTGTTTCTGACCGTTGAGAAAATGGCCGGGTTGATCCAAAATTCGTCCAAAGAAGCTCAAAGAGCGGTGATTCAGTTTCTTTCAATTGAAGGATGTCGACCAGTGGACATTCATCGAAGAAAGCAGGCAGCGTACGACAACAAATGTGTGTCGAAGACAACAGTGACAGACTGGGCACGAATGTTTCGGAAAGGACGTCAGTTCACGACAGATCTTCGACGGCCGGGTCAAGCGCATATTGTTGCAACAGAAAAAAAACCATCGCCAAAATTGATGCAGCAGTACAGATGAACCGTTGTCGAAGCATACGTTCGCTAGCGAAAGAATTTGATGTGTCAATTGGGACAATTCAAAAGGTCGTTCGTAAGAAACTGCAATATCGGAAGGTGTGTTCACAGTGGGTACCACGGATGTTGACCGACCACCAAAAAGAGGAACGCATGGGATGGTGTTTGAACCACTTGCTGCGTTACAGAGTGGAGGGTGATGCATTTCTCTCCCGCATAGTGGCAGGTGATGAATCATGGTGTCACATCTTTGAGCCGAGCAGCAAACCATAGGGCATGCAATGGAAGCATGCTGGATCACCAAAAGCCAAAAAATTCAAGTTACAGGTTTCCGCTGGTAAGGTTATGCTGAGCGCATTTTTTTACCATGAAGGGCTATTGTTGGCCGACTTTAAAGAACCTGGTGTCAACATCAACTCTATCCACTACTTGCAAACACTAGACACGCTGCTAAATAATAAACGACCCGGCATGCTTTCTCGTGGTGTGATATTGTTGCACGATAATGCTCGTCCTCATGCCGCAAAGATTGTGCAGGAAGCATTAGCAAGGAAGAAGTGGGAAATTCTGCAACATCCAGCCTATAGTCCTGATTTGTCACCATGTGATTTTCATTTGTTCCGAAATCTAAAATAAGCTCTCAAGGGGCAACGATTTCACACAGATGCAGACGTAATGAACGCGGTAAACACTTGGTTCAGTGAGCAACCATAATCCTTTTTTTTTGCGGACTGCATTCGCCGCCTACCTAAAGGCTATGGGATGCTTGCCTGAATGCCTACGACTACTTCTTCTGACCAACCCATGGTACATAATTCATTCAAAATGAATGCCTTGTTTAATTCTACCACACCTGTTATTGTTTATTTCATGCTTTTGTAATAAAGCCATTGGAACGGGTTTCAAATGAACGCATCTAATATGTAACCGTTTACTGTGTCTAGCATTATATTTAACCAATGGCCAAAGGTAATTTGGGGCATTCCGATCAGGTAGGTAGGTGGGTAGACAGGCAGGAAGGTAGATAGGTGGGTAGACAGGCAGGCAGGCAGGTAGGCAGGCAGGTAGGTAGGTAGGTCGGTAGGTAGGTAGGTAGGGAGATCGAACGAACGAACTTTATTTTCAAAGGGTAGCAAATTGGGCACGCAGGCCCGTCTTACATTCGGCCCTTCAAATCGCTCATCTTTCGTTCATCAGTGCATACTGCATTAACATAGGGGGAAAAACATTGTCAAATGAATGTTGTAAACATAAACAATGCATGTTACCATGTTATGAGACAAATCCCCCACCCACCCACCCACCCACCCATCCCCTATCCATCCGCGTGTCCCCCCCCCCCCACACACACATCCATCACCCAACCACACACATACCCACAGGCACATACATACCCATATCCATCCCCCATCCCCAACCCACACATCCCACACCCCCACATACACCATCTCCCCACCCACACACACACATCTCCCACCCACAACACATCCCTCCATACACATCCCCCACCCACCCACACACAAACCCAAGCACACATGCATGCATGCATCACCCATCCATCACCCACCCACACATCCCCCCACCTTCACACATCTCCCCACCCACACGCACACATCTTCCACCCATCCCATAACCTACCAACACTCACCCACCCACATATCCTCTACCACCCACCCACACACACATATTCCCGCCAACTCCCATATCCCGCACCTATCCAGACACACATCCCGCACCCACCCACACATAACACATCCACACAATCTCCCCCACCCACACATCCCGCACCCACACACACATCCCCCACCCACCCCCAACCTACACACACTCACCCTCCGACACATCCTCCACCCACCCACTCGCCAACCACCACCACCCCCTCCCCCGCCCGATCTCAAATCCACAATTACACATCTAGACAGGTAGACACGTAGGTAGGTAGGTAACTGGGTAGACAGGCAAGTAGGTAGGTGGGTAGACAAGCAGGTATGTTGGTGGGTAAACAGGTTGGTAGGTAGATAGGAAGGTAAATAGCTAGATAGGTAGGTAGGTGGGTAGACAGTTAGGTGGGTAGGTAGGTAGGTAAGCAGGCAGGTATGTCACAGACAGTCAGGTAAGTAGGTGGGTAGACAGATAGATATGTAGGTAGGTAGACAGGCAGGTAGGTATGTGGGTAGACAGGCAGACAGTCAGACAGGCATGCAGGTAGGTAGGTAGGTAGGTAGGTGGGTGGGTGGGTAGGTTGGTGGGTAGTTAGGTGGGTAGGTGGGTAGGTAAGTAGGTGGGTGGGTGGGTATGTAGGTGGGTAGGTCGGTAGATGGATGTGTGGGTAGGTAGGTGGGTTGGTGGGTAGGTAGGGGGTAGGTAGGTGGGTAGGTGGGTAGGTACGTAGGTGGGTAGGTGGGTAGGTGGGTGGATAGGCAGGTGAGTGGGTAGGTAGGTAGGTGGGTAGGTGGGTGGGTACGTAGGTAGGTAGGTGGGTAGGCAGGCAGGTAGGTGGGTGGGTATGTAGGTAGGTATGTAGGTAGGTAGGTAGCCAGTTTGGTGGGTAGGTAGGTAGGTAAGTAGGTAGGTTGGTAGACAGGTGGGTAGGTAGGTAGGTAAACAGGCAGGTAGGTAACAGACAGTCAGGTAAGTGGGTGGGTAGACAGATAGGTATGTAGGTAGGTAGGTAAACAAGCAGGTAGGTATGTGGGTAGACAGGCAGACAGTCAGTCAGGCAGGTAGGTAGGTAAGTAGGTAGGTATGTGGGTGGGTGGGTAGGATAGATAGGCAGGTAGGCACGCACACGCACATACACACGCTCCAGCAGCATGCACAGACAAACAGGCAGGCGAGCATATATCATACGAACCACTTACGCGCGTACGTACATGCATAGATATATATATTTTTTTTTTTAATGTTGCATATCCCTTACATGAAGTTGCAGTCAACAGTAAGCATTTTTCAGCTGCTGTTAATGTTCTAGGCAAATGTTTTACGTTCAGTACTTTGCCATTGCTGTCTGAACGGCCGTCTCCTATACCAACATGCTATAACACAACGCGACACGGTCTGCTTAGATAAAGGGACAAACAATTTTAATGTGTAATATATTATTTTTTTTAAGTCCATTTATTTTTGTCTGCCCCAATATAAAATTCCATATCTCAGTAACCAGCTGAGAGAAAATGATGAGATTTAGCATATAACCTTATCATGATGTCCACCCAACAACAAAAAAATTTTCGTTCTGGAGATTTACAGCAGATTTCAAAGTTTGTTTATATGCGGTATATAATTTACGGGACAGAGATGAAGTGCACATTATTAGAAGTATTACATCTTCAAGAGGAAACATGAGCGTTCAATAGTAAATTTTCACGTTTTTCACGGGATTGGCCTTACGAAAAGAGCCTTGAGAGGTGAAACGGGGAGTGTTCAGTGGTGTCGCAGTATCTTCAGAGGTGTGTCATTCATGTGGGTTCTTTCCTTTAAGGCTTCACGTTTAGAAAGTACAAGGGAGGTAGAAATATCATTTGCTAAACTTACGGGGTATGTGAGCCGGCCGCTCAGAGAGCAATGGCAAACTAATGAGCGTAATCTTGCCAAGAAATCAACATACAGCTGAAAGATGCTGGTGTTGACAGCGATGTCCTGTAAAGGATATGCAAATAAAAAAAAAAAAAAAAAGCAACCGCATTTAGGAGCCACGAGAAGCAGATACCTACGTGAAATAAGGGAAATGCGCAAATAAAATTATGACATATTGTATTTGGATGAAACCTTCATCAATGCGCACCACACAAGTGAAAAGGAATGGCAATCAGTGGACGGAAAGATAACGCGATATGTGCCCAGTAGTAAAGGACAGCGTTTCGTCATAGCCCATGCTGGTAGTACTCAAAATGATTTACTACAGAATGGACTCGTGTTCGTATCAAAGCATACAGACAATAGGGATTATCATAATGAGATGAATGGCAATGTATTTAGCGATTGGCTCGAGAATACAGTGCTTCTATCCCTAGATAGACCGTCTTGTCTAATTATGGACAATGCATCGTATCACAATGTAGTTGCCCAAGAAGACAAAATACCTACGGCATTGATGCATGACAAGGCAGACGTGGTTGCGGCTTGTGGGAGCACGTGTACACCTCGGAGGAGCAAATGGATCACCATAGTCTGGCAAGAATGAAGCAGCGAGGAGTGACGAGGGGATCTGGCTGTGGCTCGACGCTCAGAGGAAAGGCGAGACGGATATATAATCAGGTTGCTACTGGAATTATTTGTGTTGGAACTCTTCGCTGGCTGCCGAGGAAGGGGACGGAGCGCTTATGGGAATGACCCGAATGCTGTGATGTCGGTTTGTAAATCAATCAATCAATCAATCAATCTATTCAAATTGTCTGACGTCAAGATACTAACTCAGACCGAGCTATTAAAAATTGATAAAAGTTGCTGGAAAAAATGTGAGGACCATGTGTTGAAAGAAGAAGATGACTATTGTAGAAAGGATGGATTGAATTTTATGCAACCGATAGCAGTCATCAACCTACTGGAATAGTCCGACACCGATTAAGGTCTGGGCAAATCGCAGACATTAATCCATATGCACACCTACTGGGATATTTTGCTCCACATATTCAGAAGAATTACAGGCCCTAAACATTACAGCATCAGCACAATGTTAATGGCAACAGTTTGTATTCCATAGTGATGAATTTTCAATTCCGCAAGCCCTCAGCGGTGACAAACAACTGGTATTGAAAAAAAAAAAAAAAAAAAAACACACACACACACACACTAAACGCATTGAATACCAACAGAAGAGTAATATTGCTGTGGAAACTGACATATTGTGGCATAACAAGAACCGTGAGAGCAAACACGTTTTCAAATTAGGGGACAACACACGTGCATACGAATCAGTCTATAAACTTCAATGAAAAGAGGACCAACATCTTGGTCGTTAAGAAGAAAGCCCACTACAGAGACACTGACAACTATTTTCATAGTTCAAAACAGGTAATCATGTTCCGTCTCTGAACAGTAAACAACAGAGTAGACAATATTTCACGAAGACTCAAAGCGGGTCTGTCACCCATGTGTACGTGTGAAAAAACTACACAGACAGCTGAACAGATCCTTAAACAGATCCACATTAACGCACAGCTATTTGGAAGCTTTCACGAACTCAATATAAAAAGCTAAATGCATCCTAGTAACATGAATACTTGTGTACAATTATTAACCAGCATCTGAAGAAACAAGAAGGAAATGAAAAATAAGGTAAGAAATATATCCCTTCTACTTTCCTGTCAATTTACACATTATTTACCCAATGCCTCAGTAAATTCTCTGTCTTTACTAATATTACACATTGCACCCCTCTCGGGAGTCTCCGTGGTGAAGTGGTCAAGCCGTCTGACTCGGGATTCGAAGGTTGTATGTTCGATTCCTTTATTTCAATAGTGCATTTTTTCGGAGACTCCCGAGGGTCGTTGTTGGAGCTACGGAGTTCGTGCTTTGTGCGACGCTTTCCGCCCTGTGGAAAGAGACTGAGCCATATGAGATAAAAAACCCGGTGCAATGCAGTCGACCCTGTCGACTTTTAAGCTACTTTTTTATTGCACCCACTCCCATACGAATCTAGCTATGCCTTGTTCTTGTGTCCTTACCAGAAATAACGTGGTTTACTGTAAGACTAGTTTGTTAGCGTGAATTCACTACATTTTCCCCAAAACATCAAAGAAATGTCGCCGCTTTCGATGATTTAAGTTGCTTTTGGACCCATCAAAGACATATTCCTTGGGTGGGGGTAAATATAAGACGGCAGGAAAAAATTTCATAACGATGCAACAGACAGTTTTCAAAATAACTGAACGTGAATGACGACATTCATTTCTGGACATACTATAATATCTTCTCCGCGTTGACCCATACGTACATACATAGATTCAGACAGACAGACAATTCTAATTTGCAGAATGTCAACATCTTGTTGGTGTTGAATACATATGGCAACAGTTGTCCAACATTGTTTCACAAATAAACAGCGCTATCCACCTCAATGGCAACAACACCAACTGAGGTAGACGACGTGCGGCTCGGCGGTTCAGGCGTCTTCTTCCCACTCATGCACACCTGGTTCACGCCGTGAACTGTGGAATTTTTAACAAAATAGAAAAAAAGGATGACACCTCCCCCCCCCCCCCCCCCCCCCTTTCTCTGATCCCATTGTAGTGAATCGGACATTCAGCACCCTCGGCCAAAGATGAAAAACTCCCAGTTGAAATTTAAATTGTTATTTTTTTTTTTGGGGGGGGGGGGGGGGGCGCGTTCGCACGCTTTGAAATCATGCGTAGTCCATACACATGCTACTGCTTCTAGTAGACTGGACAAAGGGTCACAAATTGGGCACGCAAGTCCGTTTTACATTCGGCCCTTCTAACCACATTTCTTTTCGTACATCAATTATCTATTGTGCGTGTGCATTGTTAAATTAATGTTGTGAACCTAAATAATGAATATTATTATGTTACGAGACAGGCAGGCAGACAGTCAGATACGGCTGGCGAGGGCGATCATGCCTCTCCACAAATTACGATCTCCGATGTCATGGATCATTTCGTGCGTTTACTCCCTTCCGTGCCATGACACAAGCCTGTCAAGAATACTTGTGTCTGACTGCCTCTTTCTGATGTTTGCGATAAGTTGTCTTTGCGACTTAGCTTCTCTTACAACGTCCTGTTTACTCTTTTTGGGCTATCCTATTATTTTGCATTCTTCTTTAAAACCACATCTCCCAGGATTCCATGGAATTTTTTCGCCTGTTTATTAATTACAATGCACAAGATCTACAACAATTAGTAGACAAGGTTGTTGTACACAGTGAGCAGCTAGGGTTGGAATTAAATTGTAAGAAGACACAGGTTATGGTCGTCACTAGGAAGAACGAAGTACCACAATGTAGTATACAAATAAATGGGAATATTCTTCAACAGGTGAATCGGTACAATTATCTCGGAACAGTCATAACATCTGATGGGAGATGCCTTGAAGAGATTAGAACAAGAATCGCCATGGCGAAAGTAGCCTTTAGCAAGATGAAAAACATTCTGACCAATAAAAAGATGTCAATTGAAACGAGAAAAAGAGTGTTGAGGGGATACATAGAGCCTGTTCTTTTGTATGGATGTGAAACTTGGACAACGTCCAGTCAAGCTGAAAAACATCTGATGGCTGCAGAAATGTGGTTTCTGAGGAAAATGCAAAGAATACCATGGACAGACAGAAAAACCAATGACCAAGTACTACAGGAGACAAATGAAAATCTTAAGTTGATTAGAGAAATTAGACGTAGACAGTCAAAATTTTTTGGACATGTTATGGGAAGAAATGGATTGGAGAACTTAGTGAAAACTGGCAAGATCGAAGAGAACAGACCAAGAGGAAGACCGAGAGGAAAATACATGGATGGCTTGGCCACATGGCATGGACGAGACAGGAACACTGAGCTGATCCACGACGCTGGTGATGGAGTGAAATGGCGAGTCATGACCGCCCACGCTTTCCGGCATGGCACATGATTGATTGATTGATTTACTAATTGGCTAGTATTCGCAGCCATGTGTTAAAAATGGCTCGGTGTCTTATACTAATTGGTTCTGTGTCTTATTTATATGCCATAGACACTTACACATGCATAAACACACACATACATACCTACACATAAGCATTCATACATGCATCATTTACGCAAACCCTAATGCGTATGGTAGTGTCATCGCGGTGACGTCGGTTCAAAGCACAACTCATCTCAACTCAACAAACTCTCACAGTTAAACACCCACTCCACTACACAGAATACCCACTCCATCTCATACTCACACACAATCACAAACGCATTAACAGGCTATATACTCTATCTCCCTCTCTCATCACCACGCACTAAGTACAGTGTTTATCCCATGTAGACGAGAAGGAAATATACAAATCGCCAGTAATGTTTCAGCCTGAAAGATTTTTGAAAAAAGGCACAGAAATATCAGCGAAATTACAAGAATAACATGGAACAGTGTTATTAAAAAAGTTAAAATGAAAACCGAGATAATGAAATAGTGATAACGAAAACCGAAATAATGAAACAGTGATGATAAAAACCGAGATAATGAAACAGTGATAATGAAAACAGAGATAATGAAACAGTGATTATGAAAACCGAGATAATAAAAACCGAGGTTATTAAAACCGAGATAATGAAAACCGAGATAATGAGAACCGTGATGAAACAGAGGTGAAAACTATAATGATGAAACAGTGATAACGAAACCCGCGATTATGACAACTGTGATAATGAAAATGGCGATAATGAAACAATGATAAAGAAAACTGTGGTGATGAAAAAGTGAAAATGAAAACCGAGATATTGAAACATTGATAATGAAAACCAAAATAATGAAAACCGAGATAATGAAAACCGTGATGCTGTAACAGTAATAATGAAGAGCATGATAATGAAAATCTTGATAATGAAAACCATGATGAAACATCGATAATTAAAACAGTGATCTTGAAAACAGTGATAATGAAAACCTTGATCTTGAAAACAATGATAATGAAAACTGTGATACTGATAACCGCGATAAATCGTGACACATTGATTACCACAACCCGGATAGTTAAGACAGATATGCCAGACAGAGACGCCGGCCTTTGGTGACGTGTCCCAGTCTCCCTGAGGCGGATGGTATGTACAATAACTTGAGCTACCACGTACACCAAGTCTAAGATGGGTACAAGAAAATGTCCTGGGGAGTAAAGGCCACCGGAACGATACTGACCACTTCCCTCACCGAGTGCCTTTTGGTCTATAACATACTGGCTAGGACCATATGTCCAGTCAGCCTCAAAGCGTGTCAATGGTCGTTCTATTGTACAATAGAGTAATGTGTGTTAGTGTTGTTGTTTGTCCATCAAGAATGATGATGGCCATTCATTTCATCCAGTGGGGTTGAAAGTATGGAGCCGTGAGTTCTAAGATGGCTAATAAGGCCTAATTTGGCTCCAAATGCTCTTTGACAATGTGGGCAAAGACAATACTAGTAATAAAACAGATCGCAAAGATTAAACACAAATTGATCACATTAAAATGTGTATCTAACCAACAGCAATAAAACACAATCATTGCTCTGAAGTAATAGAAAAGTATATTTATGCAAGAACGTGAATAGGAACGAGCGAACTTTGTTTTCAAAAGGTTAAGAATTGGGCACGTAGGCCCGTCGTGCATCCTGCGCTTGTTATCTCTCAGCTCTCATACATTATTTCATTCATACATCACTTATTAAGCTAATCTAAGACAAAGACGACAAGAGAAATAATATACATTATCAACGCATGGAAAATGTGAAATAATCAGTAATACATGACTTACTAAAACTATTTTTGACATCAAAGTTATGGATAGATAAGGTAAATATACTTACCCCAGTTAGGAGAATGTTTACTATATTATTTGTCCTTTGAGATTATTATTATTATTATTATTATTATTATTATTACTATTATTATTATTATTAGGGGGAATGTGGTCCGTACTTGAGATAGTGTTCAAATAGGTTGCGATTGTATGTATAAGGATTGATGACGTCATTGATTTGTTGTGGAAGATTGCTTCCCAGCTGAACTGCGGAGTACTAAAGACTAAAAGTAAAGCTAGAGATGTTAGCAGCAATTGAAAGCTTATAAGTTTTAGTAACGCATTTACAAACAATATTGACGAGTCACTTTTATCAACATGGATGTCTTACTCATACAGACCAGCAACTCACAGTTGGGCACGCAAGAATAACATGTCAGCTGTTCAAATTAGGGTAGATGAAAAGTTTTAATCACGTACGTATTGTTATTATCCTGTACCAAATTGAAACTTTCGCCGCATTTACAGTTTACCACATGTGATAAGTCATCGTAAGTAACACATAATATACGTTTGAATGCCGTTTGTTTGTTTTGTTCCATATCTGGTACATCCCACACAATTTACAATGGGCAAGTCAAAGGTCCAAACTAGTAGGTCAAAGTTCGGCGCTGGCTGGTGGTAACACACATGAGTGTAAACAGAAATGATGTGCGACGTCTTTTGGATACTCAAATGAGCGAGTGCCAAAACTCTTAGTCAAAAACATCGTTGAATGGACCGTGTTTGAAACGAAGGGGTGAATCACTTTTGTGCCCATAGCTTTTGCCCTCTTATCTTGGTTTCGCGTGTCTCATGTTATTTCTAGTCCACATATACTGTGTCCCCATATGGAAGATGAATTGTGGTCTACATTTGCTGTATTATGTAAGGGAAAGTTGAAGTTCGTGATGTTCAAACCAACTGCTCTCCCTGAACTGTGTTATGTATCTGTTTGTGTCCTATATATATATCCATCAGTGTGTATCCTGTTCTTCCCCTAGCTCCATAGCCTGAAAACATCAGTTATTGTGAAAACCTTGAGGCCTCTAAGACAGCATCCATCCGTGTGTATCTTGTTCTTCCCCTAACTCCATAGCTTGAACATATTAGTGATCGTGACACCTTTGAGCCCTCTAAGACAGTACTTAAATACATTCACAAGTGTTGACTGAAGCCTATAGAGCAGTGGTTCTCAACCGGTGGGGAATCCCCCCCCCCCCCCGGGGAATTTATGGTTTCCAGGGGGGGGGGGGATGAAGACCATTTCAAGATCCCGTTAATACAAGAACCGATTACTTGATATTGTTTTTCCCTTCATACTTTACAGTTATGTACGTCTCATCCTTCTAAAATTCATTTTATAAAGTAAATAGACCCACAAATCATGTTTTTGTGGATGTCTAGACTTGTTTTAGTATATGCTATTAAATTTACCTTCCATTTTTACGTATACTGTGCAGGGGTGGGGGATTTTTAGATAGGAAATATGAAAGAGGGGGGGGGGGGAATGACGTTCTGAAAATACGGTGAAGGGGGGCACGGACCAAATTTTTGATAGGAAGGGGGGGGGGGGGGGAATGACGTTCTGAAAATATGGTGAATGGGGGAACGGGCCAAAAAAGGTTGAGAACCACTGCTATAGAGGTAAAGAAGAAGGCGTTAGATGTCATATTAGAGAACATAATCTTGTTAGATAAAGACAATCTTTGCTCTTGTCTCTTATGCCTCAGTGTCTTCTATCCGAGCTTTGGGTTAGGGTCTGTTCACAGCGAAATATCTAAACCCAGTGGATGAAACATAACATACATGTGGCATAACCTAACTATTCCAAATGTGCTGTGTTGAATCATCATTTGATTACAGCCTAGTATGCCTCTCTACATAATGAGTTGAGTTGAGTTGAGTTGTTATAATAGATAATGACAGAAGTGACAGTTACCAGAAATGGAATGGTCAACGCAGGATTCAGCAACATGAAAAACGGTAGTAATATATATATTATATATAGGGATAAGTAGGACATTACAAATGAGTTAGAGATACGTAAGACATTACAAATGAGTTAGACATATATAAGACATTACAAATGAGTTAGACATATATAAGACATTACAAATGAGTTAGACATATATAAGACATTACAAATGAGTTAGACATACATAAGACATTACAAATGAGTTAAACATATATAAGACATTACAAATGAGTTAGACATAAGTAAGACATAAGTAAGACATAAGTAAGACATTACAAACGAGTTGAGATGAGTCAAGAACCAACATCACAGCACTAGGGATATTCCCAAAGGCGCTCCGTCCTCATCTTCAACAACCAGCGAAGAGTTCCAATACTAATGGTACTAGTCGCAATCTGATTATGTGTCCGTCTGGCCTATCCTCGGATAACTGAGTGTCGGCCAGATCCTCTGGTCCCAGTCTGCCACACATTTCTCTCTGTGCCATGATGATCTTGCACACTGTACACACCATCTAAAGGGCCATGATCACACGTGCCTTATCGTGCACCAGTACTCCACCAAAAGGTACATCCCCTAACCAATTTGTCATCCTGCTCGTTTCCTAACACAACAGCATGTCCGCGGAAAAGATCCAACGGATGATTCTTATCTTTGATTTGTTAATTAAAGCAAGCCACTCTGCATGTATCATACCTGTCTTCGCCCTACACAGCATGATGTGTGAGTCCGTTACAATGACATATATGTGCTTTCTATCCTGCAGCCAGCGGAACGCTGCAGTGACTGCCTCCACCTCCATTTTCAGACTAGATGTTGAGGTATCATATGCCAGACTCTCCTGCACTGCAAACTGTCCATTAATTTTTAACAATTATCTATGAACTCCCAGACACTTCTTGCCTCCTTAGTACAGAGATATCCGTGCAGATGATACATCCGGTGGGGGATAATTGTCGTGTATAAGTTATTGTACCTCCCATTCAGCGCTGCCTGTTGGCCAATTCTTAATCTCCAAATCCAGTGTGATTATGACCTTGCAATGGTCTGACATGTCCTCTAGCACTCTGACCCATACCTCTTCTCTTCCCGTGTTTTAGACATACACACTTGTCTGACTGTGCTCTCTGTCCGAGCCATCCACAGTTTCCTCTTATGAGTCCGTTGCCCTTGTCTGTGGCCAAGGCGTCATGCAGGAGGTGTTCCTTGTCCGCGGCCACTCGGAGATTTGACTTGTACCTGCTGCATCTAAGATATTAAAGTGATAATCTGCTTTAAACACGCAAGAGTATAAAATTTTTTGCACCAGGTTTCATCCCATATGGCTGAGCCTCTTGCCGCAGGGCGGCCAGCCGAAAGTATCGCACAAAGCACATACTCCATAGCTCCAGCGACCACTCCCAGGCGTCTCCAAGAACATTGTGCTCGTGAACTGAACGACGCAGCCCGGAATCCAACCCACAACCTTCGCCAAGTAAGGGACGCGGCGTGACAACTTGGCCACGGAGAATCGGGGTAATAACTTGGTTAGATGGGTAAAGGTAACCATTGACTGGGAGGCAGAAGTCATAGAAATTACATTATATAAGGAGGAATCAAATCACGCTTAGAGAGTTGCTTGGTACATAGTGGGGCAGTATGTTATCATGTTACCAATGTCGGTCTCTATAGGGAGGCAATGTTAGTGTTGTGGTTTCAGACCACTTGTCCTTCCCGATGCCTCGCAGCCCGCCTGCCATGTTATTCATCTTACGCCAGGGTAAAATGATACTTCATTGAGAATGGAAAACTATTTCTAAAGGCCAGATTACCTCTTGTTCTACCCACCCTGCCACTGGCTGCCATATAGAGTCGCGGTACGCTAACGATACCGTGTTACTTGCAGAAATCGAGCAAGAGTTACACAACCTAGTGGAACAAGTAAACATACATAGTGCAGAGTGTGGTCTAGACATTAACATCCAAAAACACGAAAACTATGATAATTAGCAGGGGAAAGAAAAGGTCATCGGTGAACATTACAGTAAACGGGGAACTATCAGAACAAGTAACAAGTTTAGCATATCTTGAACATGTAATAACATCATCATCATCGTCATATGCCAAGATGCCATCCAGGTATTTACTTCTCTGCCTTCCACTTGTTCTTTTCCCATAAATCTTGCCAGTTGTCACCATGTTCTCCAATTTATTTCTTCTCATAATGTGTCCAAAAAATTGTGAGTCTACGTCTATTTCCTCTACTCAGTTTACTGTTTTCATTTGTTTCTTGAAGGACTTGGTAATTAGTTTTTCTGTATGTCCATGGTATTCTTTGCATTTTCCTCAGAAACCAGATTTCTTCATTAGATGTTCTTCAACTTGTCTGCTCACCGTCCACGTTTCACATCCATATAAAAGTACTTGTTTTATGTATCACTTCAAAACTCTTTTTCTTATAGAAAATGGCATTGTTTATTTGTCTGTATGTTTTCCATCTTGCAAAAGGCTACCTTCACCATGGCGATTCTTTTCTAATCTCTTCCAGGTATCTTCCATCAGATGTTATGACTGTTCCGAGATAACTGCACCGATTCACTTGTTTAAGAATATTCCGATTTACTTGTATATTACATTGTGGTATTTCGTTCTTCCTAGTGATGACCATAATCTGTATCATCTTACAAGTTAATTCTAACCATAGTTGTTCTACTGTGTACAACAACCGCATCTATTCAACGTTGCGGATCGTGCTCATTGTCTGCAATCAATACTTTATCAATCAATCTCCCGCTGTTTATACTTGGCCTCGACACCACAAGGTACAAGAGGAACATGATGAGATGAGATTAAATGAGATGAATACTTTATAATCCGCGTATCTAATGTTATTGATGCTACGTCCCCCAACAATGATCCCTCTCATAACTTTTACATTTCTAAAAAGATGTTCATTGTAAAAGGAAAACAGATCTGGAGTCATTACATATCCCTGTCGCACACCTCTCTTAATAGGCCTAATCCATTATCAGTCTTTATGGCAGCTTGTGTTTCCAAGGTTTGCTTTTTTTTTTTTAAAGTCTAAGGTCTTTCCCATCAATTTGTAGATTTTGCAAGCATCTTCATCGTGTTGATTTGTCTCGCTTTATCAAAAGCATTTGTGCAGTCAATGAAGCAAGATGTATGTCTTTATTTACTTCTCTAGAACGTTCAGTTAATATTCTCAGCATATACACATTGACTGTACCCCTGCCTTCTACGAACCCACCTTGTTCTTCTCCTATTTCACGTTGTATTTTCTTCCTAACTCTTTGCATGATGATTCTTAGTAGAATCTTCGTAATGTGGCTCATTATACTAATTTTTCGATGTTCATCACATTCCAGGGCTCCTGATTTGTTCAGGATCAAGTGCCGTGCCGGCTGGCGTAGGCGTTCATGGCTCTCCACAGATCTCGGTCTTTGGTGTTCTGGATCAACTCTGCTGATGATATTCCTTCATGCCACCGTCTCAATCCGTCCAGCATCATTTCTCTTGGTCTGCCTCTGTCTCCCTTCCCCTCGATCTTTCGAGGGGAAGAGAGACAGAGGCAGACCAAGAGATTCAGGAGGTATAGCTTCAGTATCGTGTATTGTGTTCGGGTAGGTAGATAAGAAGATCGGCATATTCCTCCTCCTCCTTCTCTTTTGCTTCTTCTTCCTCTTCTTCTCCTGCTCTGGAAATTCCTAAAGAAGTATAGTCCCACAACCACGCTTACTAAACCCTTTACACGCCAGACATGGTTGCTTGGATGTTGACTACATTTCTTTTCCCTACAGCGTGAGCCACAAAGTTTCCGACCAACCTTCTCTAATCGCCTTTTACGATTTGCATAAACTTAATTAGTAGTACTTATCTTTGCCTCCTATTTGGAACCTCGCTAACACACAGGCGAGATAGCCGCATAAATAGATTATATTTGTGATGACCGCTTTCATTTCCATATGCATTATTTAATGTCATCCGCGATTTATAAAACGGGCTCTTTATTCGTAAACCTGTATTGAATATGTTATAGAAAACTCGCAAATCACATAATTTGGTTTGGGGTTTCATTGGGAAAAAGAAGTAAATCATTTCAGCAATATAGAAATAGAAAATGCAATTGCTTGGCCAAAAGCGAAGTCAATGATTCATAATGGGCAATAATACTCAAGTGATAATGAGTAGGCGAGAGGGAAATAAATCGCTTGACAGATGTGCTGACAGACTAGCACATATGGAACCAGATAGAGAGGGGAGCAGGGAGGCAACAGGCAAAACGCAGACAGATAAAGAGAAAGACAGTTCGGTCATTTAGGTGGGTTATGGTAGACAGATTTATAGGTGCAAATATGTTTGCATATCCTTTACAGCAGTGGTTCTCAACCGGTGGGGAATTCCACCCAAGGGAGGAATTTTAGGGTTTCCATGGGGGGGGGGGGGGGGGGGGGGGGGGAATTAAGATTATTTCTAGATTGCGTGAATACAAGAACCGATTACTTGATATTGTTTTTCCCTTCATACTTTACAGTTCTGTTCGTATCACCCTTCTGAAATTCATTTTATAACGTAAGTTACCATGTTTTATGTAGATGTCTAGACTTGTTTTAGTATGTGCTATTAAATTTAGCTTCAATTATTATGTATACTGTGTAGGGGCAGGGGGAAATTTTTAGGGAGGAAATACGAAAAGGGGGGGAGGATGACGTTCTAAAAATATGATGAGGGGGGATGACGTTCTAAAAATATGAGGGGGGGGGGGGGGGGGGTGGGAATGACGTCCTACAAATATCGTGAAGGGGGGCACGGGCCAAAAAATGTTGAGAACCACTGCTATACAGGACATCGCTGTCAACATCAGCATCTTTCAGCTGACTGTTGATTTCTTGGCAAGATTACGCTCAGTAGTTTGCCATTGCTTTCTGAGCTACCGGCTCACATATCCCCGTAAGTAACCAACGTGGTTAGAACCGCTACCGATTCTCGTCGTCGTCACGTTACTCACGAGAGTATACGGGATTACGGAGAAAGTCGCTAACTCCTAGGCCAGGAAGCCGGCATTGGTGCAATTAGTAACCAAAAACACAACAACAGTCAGATAAGCTAAGCAGGCAGAAGGAAGGTAAACAAAACAAACAGACAGACATTCAGGCAGAGGCTGGCTTGCAGCCAAGCACGCAGGGAGAAAGAAAGAAAGAAAGAAAATAAGAAATATAAGAAAGAAAAGAAATACAAGAGAAAGAAAAAAGAAAGAAAGAAAGAAAGCCACGAATGTACGCATTGAGTAAAAATAAAGCGAATATCCGCAGATAAGAAGACTATTTTAACCGCTGTAACAAAACCGACGTAACAATAAAAGCAAAGGAAGCTCGAACAATAGCGGCAATAAAGTGAGAATCAACTTCGCCAGTGACCGTGAAAAGATTTCTAGTCTCAATTGTTTGATCAATAACATGTTGTTTAAATAAACTTTCACAAACTTACATATTTTGACCCAAGGTTGGGCAGTTCCTCATTAGTTGGACAACCCAAGAGTATTAGCTGAAGAACCCATGAGTTCCTCATTAGCTGGACAACCCATTGTTTCCTCATTAACTGGACAACCAATAATTGTCTCATTAGCTGGAAAACCCATAGGTTTCTCATTAGCCTGACAATCCCGTGATGCCAGAGAGGGAAACTAACAGTGAAATGTCATCAGCTCATCGTCATCATGTGCCATACCGATAAGCGTGGACTGTCATGTTTCGCCATCTCACACGATCACCAGAGTCGTGGATCAGCTCTGTGTTTTATGTCTCCATTAGACCATGCGGCCAAGCTATCTAGGTATTATCGCCCTGCCTTTCCCTTGTTCAACAGCTGCATGTCAGTAATTTTCTTCTTCTTCTTCTTCTTCTTCTTCTTCTTCTTCGTCTTCTTCTTCTTCTTCGTCTTCTTTTTCTCCTTCTTCTTCCTTCTTCTTCTTCTTCTTCTTCTTCTTCTTCTTCTTCTTCTTCTTCTTCTTCTTCTTCTTCTTCTTCTTCTTCTTCTTCTTCTTCTTTTGCTACTTTTTCTTTCTCGTCTGACTGAGACCTCCCCGTTAGTTTCTCAACAAATAGCAGCAGGATTTAGCCGCTTGGTATTCCCGTACAGTTTTTGGTGGAATAAAGTTGGAGAGTGAAGTTGGAGGATTAACTTGGAGGATGAAGTTGGAAATTGAAGATAACGAACCTTTTTACACACCTTCGGGTGCATTAATCTTTATACCCATGTTTGTCTAGTCTAATCACCACTCTGGCCGGCTTCGTGGCTTAGAGGTTATGACTTTTCTCCGTAATCTTGTATACTCTCGTGGGTAACGTGATGACGGTGAGAATCAGCAGTGATTCGAATCGCATCGGTAACTTGCGGGATATGTGAGCCGGCAGCTCAGAAAGCAATGGCAAACTACTGAGCGTAATCTTGCCAAGAAATCAACATACAGCTGAAAGATGTTGGTGTTGACAGCGATGTCCTGTAAAGGATATGCACAAAAAAAAATCACCACTCGGTGGGTGGTGCCATGAGTATCACACCTGCCGACTTTACTTCCCACGATATCTACTGGTTCCAATATTACCCTGGGCCGAACCGGTAACCTAGGTCAATGTTACAGTCGGGCTGGATTCTGATTCGAACCCATGGTCACTTGGCCGACAGGTGAGTGTTGAAATGTAGTTGGCTGATCTATTTTGTCTTGAGTTCATTGTTGTCAGCTGGGCATAACTGTGTCAGGTTAACGGCCCTTCTGAGGCTATTGTTACACGCACAAGGATGATCCGACGTACGTTTCTAAAGCATGTAGATGATGATGTGTTCTGTTCTCATTGAGAATCCGCAATCAAAACTACAAAGAAAGGACACATAACATTATGAGGTAGATTAACACATGAGGTATATTAGCTACATTAACTTTATAAGAGATAATACAAGAGAGAGAAGCAAAGTATATATATATATATACAAACACACATACACACATACTCACACTCACTCACTCACTCACTCACTCATACAGAGACAGACAGACAGACAGACAGACAGACAGACAGACAGACAGACACACAGACAGACACACAGACAGACAGAGGCTTGTCCACAAAGAATAAGAACAGCACCACAATGAGGACATAATTCATTTAGCTATTTGTGGACAGAGAGGACAGGGTAATGGTCGTTAATACATGTTCCTGGCAAATTCTGCTAAAGACTAAAGATAAGATGGCAAAGTACAATAATAGTTAGTGTAGTACGGTATCAACGCAATGGTCTGGGCTCAATGCATGTAGTCCGATGCTTTTGTCTTCTCTTAATAGTAACTGCTTTCATGGGTCGACGCAGGCTCATTACTTGTCAACGGATCAGATTTATATGTTTCTAAGAATTTACAAGAAAGGTAAGCGACAAAAAAAGTTAAGCTGAATGCCGAGTCTTATTGTGTGTTATCTAGTCTATATAAAAGCAATTGGTGGAATTAATAAGGGTAGTGGGGGAAAATATGGAATAAATAAACTAACAATAAGAAGTCTTTAAGGTTGCAGAAATAAAATATGATAACCTGCTAAACATAAATGTTAGAAGAAAATGTGAAAGCCTAGGATTGAGCTGAAAGACATGATTCTCTGAAAAGAGAGTGCCCACACGACGGGTACATAACTTGCTAGAGATCCATTCTAACTGACCTTGTATGTGAAGACGGCAACTGGTCTGATTTCAATATCTTACTATATACAGATATCAGCAATATGCGGAACATTTGTATTAGTGTGCACCCTGGGCGTGACTAACTTGTACTGATGTAACACTCTCGTTTACTGACACGGAAGGCCAGTGGTCGATTCTCACATGACTGGCCTTGCTGATCTTCGTTAGGAGAACCAGGAAGGCGTGCGTAATTAACTGCTTACAAAAGATAAAAAAATCTCTGTACTGACATCATATCATTTGCCAACTTTCACAATAAATATGTTTGTCTGTCTCTGTAATATATTTTCGCAAGAGTAACGGTGGTGTAAATATTTCTCGTACAACAATCAAGATTGACAGCCGCAACAGCGCGAATTTGTTGCGCTTCGGAAAATCCAACATTTTACAACAACAGACCCAGTTCGGCGAGATACCAAACACTGGAAACGGAAAAAGGTACATAAAAAGTCGAACGACCGGAACCCGGTCTGTTTGTTAACCAACCCAGCACGAGGCCGGAGAAGATCTGAGATAGCGGACGGAGTGGATGAAATATTCCTAAACAATATATTCAAATATAAGTAGTATGAATGAAAATAGGCAACATCAGCCTACAACATCGCATTCAGATTTGGAAACCTTGTCGCCGAAGTGTTGGAAGCCATCCTATTCGGATGAAGGTAAACAGAATATTTATTTAAAATTTAGTTTAGTCTGTGAGTCTTTTTCCCAAGAAGAATTGGTAAGTCAAAATGTGTGTAAACCATGTGGTTAGTTCTTAAGAAATTAATTGATTGAAACTAAATATTATATTCAGTTACCATAGTTTATGGATAAACTGTGCATTAAGACAACCCAGTGAGTTTCCTTGTCTTCTAGTAAACAATCTATTTAATGTATAAGCATTAGTTATACATTTTATTCTTTAGAAGCTAAAACTCAATCGGCAGTAATTTAGAAGTTGGTGAGTGACTTAAGATTTAGGAAGCTCATAATACTTAGTTCACTAAGAAGAAACTATTTAACATGTTCAAACACTGGTAAGAGAAATTAGTGTAATACAGGAGCACATGAGGGGTAAATAGATTTCTATCTTCTTCTTCTTCAGCGTTCCGAGCCATTGAGGTTCTTTGCTGCAAATACAATCCGTCTCCATTCGTCTCTCTGGTGGACCTTCTCTTGCCAGTCGTTGATTCCAAGTGCTTGTAGGTCTGTACATGTATTATCTCTCCACCGCCTTCTTGGTCTACCTCGGGGTCTACGGTCATTTATTTCCTGAGTGTAAGCGAGTTTTGTTTCCCTATTATCTTCCATTCATTCTATATGCCCCAGCCATTGTAGTCTATTAGCCTTCATGATACCAGTGATTAGCGGGGACTTAAACAGATCATAAATGTCTTTGTTACTTCTTCTTTTCCACTCTCCACTTTGTGTATCCCTAATGGGTCCAAAGATGCGTCTTAAAATTTTGTTCTCAAAGGTTTGTAACAAGGCTTCGTCTCTTTTCGTTGTACTCCAGGTTTCAGAGCCATACAGCACAACTGGTCTGATCAGTGTTTTGTATATTGTGGTTTTGGTGTTACGAGATAGCGCCTTTGATTTTAGTAGATGTTGTAGTGCATAGTATATCTTATTTCCAGAGTTGATTCTAGTTTGTATTTCTTCCCTTATGATGTTGGAGCAGTTGAAGATCGTACCCAGGTATTTGTATGTTTCCGTTCTTTTAATGGTCATATTATCTATTTGTATGTGGAGTACAGTGACAGTTCTGTTTTCAACAGTGACACAATAACTTTGTAAAATGGATGGATGGTGTTGTGTCAGTACTACAGAGCCCAGTGTGTGAAGTACAGTGACAGTTCTGTTTCCAACAGTGACACAAGAACAGTGTAAAATGGATGGTGTTGTGTCAGTACTACAGAGCTCAATGTGCGAAGTACAGTGACAGGTCTGTATCTAACAGTGACACAATAACATTGTAAAATGGATGGTGTTGTGTCAGTACTACAGAGCCCAGTGTGTGAAGTACAGTGACAGTTCTGTTTCCAACAGTGACACAAGAACAGTGTAAAATGGATGGTGTTGTGTCAGTACTACAGAGCTCAATGTGTAAAGTGCAGTGACAGTTCTGTTTCCAACAGTGACACAATAACATAAAAATGGATGGTGTTGTGTCAGTACTACAGAGCCCAGTGTGTGAAGTACAGTGACAGTTCTGTTTCCAACAGTGACACAAGAACAGTGTCAAATGGATGGTGATGTGTCAGTACTACAGAGCTCAATGTGTGAAGTACAGTGACAGTTCTGTTTCCAACAGTGACACAATAACATTGTAAAATAGAGGATGTTGTATCTGCCACCACTCTACAACACAACAGGATCTGCCATGTAATTTACCCAAGCATTGTCATGTTGTTGTCTTAATACTGCAGGACACAGCGTATGAAGTTAACCAGACTACTAATGTAGTCACTGCTTTGTTTGGTGCAGTTATCGGTATCATTGTCAAGAACTCCAAGTCGGACAGACAGAAACTGAAGCAGAGGTATCAGGAACTGTGTAACCAGGGTCTGATCAAAGACTTGAAATCTGAGCTGAGGGGGGATTCTGAACAAGTTCTCCTGGCCTTGATGAAACAACCTGCTGTGTTTGACGCTTATTGTCTGCATGAGACTTCTCAATGATGCCAACAAAGATGATTCCTTCCTGATAGGCTCTATTTGCTCAAAGAATAAAAATGAGCTTCGGAATGTCAAAGATATATACAAACTAGCATAGGAGAACGATCTGGAACTGGACATTGTCATGATCACTGTTGGAGATATCAGAGAGCTTCTACTGCAAATGGGCAGTGGCAGGAGAGAACAGAACCCAATGGATCAGGCTACTTTGAACATTTATTACAACATCCAATGATGAATTAAATATGAAAGTCTTCTTGTCATATGCTCGTCCATCTACTGTTACACAACCAGTCATTCTTTGAAACATGATCCTTGATATAGCAAATTGACCATTATAACACCTTCATGGAATATCCATCCACTGGATGCATGTCATAAGGAAACTTCTTAATTGGCACTTTCTTTTTCCCAAGGATATTTTGTGTATATGGCTATATAAATTCGTCTATCATCAATGATTACTACCACTGTAAAGTGTATGACATTAAGTCACTAATACATCGTGATAATCAAACCTGGTCATAGCAAACAAACAACCGCTGGTTTTCCAACGAGTAAATATGACCTCCATTTGTCTATATTGAATTTCTAAATATCATTATCAATTAATGTCATGAGTGGCTGTCAGCTACATCATTTATTGATGATGCATCTCTATATGTCTAAACTAGCATTTATATGACTTACATGTTCAGGCAGAGCTGAACACCTGTTCAGATTTCTGCTATGTAATTTACCCAGGCAGTGTCATGTTGTTGTCTCAGCACTACAGAGCTCAACGTATGAAGTCAACCAAATTACTGATGTCGTCACTGCTTTGTTTGGGGCTCAACTATCTACCAGCGAGAGTTATTTTTCCGTTGTGTAGTGACTTTAACTATGTAGTATATGCTGTTTGATGTATATTTATGACATTGGTTTTGTTCCCCGTATCCATGCATCTACTGTGTTCGTCAGGAAAGAGGCGCTGGAACCTCTTGCCCCCGGGTAGACTGGGCCCGTTAGCTATTACAGCGGCCAATCTAGGAGATGGAAAACTCCGATTATAAACCCCTAAGTTTACGGTGGACCGACGTGCCGAGGACTGAATGGCCACGGGTGAGCTGGTCGTGAACGTGGAACGTCTGGTATGCGGGCGGGGCGGCGCCAGGCGTATGAACTCCTAAAGGACATCCCCTGCCCCTTTCCTAGCAGGCAGGCTCTACTAGAGTGACCGATTATATCCTGCCGTCATATCTAGTGGAAGATTGGATGGAGAGCAAATAATTATGTTGGTGATAACTAATTGAGAACACCAAGACTATCTTTCCCCTATGGTTATTTTTCTATAGGAACAAGATTATTTTATTCATTTCATTTGTTGTTACTTAGAAGTTTACAGCATTGCATTTCTAATGTCAAATTAAGGATGTGATTAGATGTATGTTGATTACTGAAATTTCATATAGTGGCTTAGTATCTCTAGATCCGGACCTGACTAGGTTGAATACAGAACTTGGTGAATGTAGCAGCTTGACTCAATCTGGATCCAGGCCTGACTTTTCTTTTGTGACTGAAGTATCTGGACAAAGTGATGCAGAACAGTATCCTAAACAGAACTCACCTGCAAGCAGTTTCCTAGCCCAGTAATAGAGGTAACTTAACTGGAGTGTAGGGAAACCAATACTATCCGATACCCAGGGAGGTAATTATCACTCATTAGGAGAACTTAACACAAGCTCAGAGAGGTGGAGGCATTAGAGATCCAGTCACCTGGAAGTACAACTAGGCAATAATAGGTTCAGACGGTCTATCCCATATGAAGCAAACATATGTCATTAAAATGTATATTTCAGGCATCTAGGGATATGAAATATCTTGTACTTGTATTAACACCTATTGATGCATAATACCAATTGAAATTGATGTTGTTAATGTATTGAATGACCATAATCCATGTTTATGTTTTAATAAATTATGAAAGAGGTCATTTCCTCCTTTGAGTGTTTTCTTGTCGTGTCAGTAGTTCAATAAGACACACCCTAGATATTAATCAATTAGCTGAGAGAAGAGAGGCAAGGAACCCCCAACAAGAGAGTGTTGGCCTTCAGGAAACCTTACATTGTTTCCCTGGAGGAATTCCTGAGTCTCTGTGGCGAAGTGGTCAAGCCGTTTGACTTGGGCTCCGAAGGTTGTGGGTTCGATTCCGGGCCGCGTCCTTTGGTTCACGATTTAAATTTTTCGGAGACTCCTGTGGGTCGTCGCTAGAGCTACGTGCGACACTTTCTGCGCTGCGGAAAGACACCGAGCTATATGGGATAAAACCCGGTGCAATGAAGTCCATCCTGTCGACTTTTAAGCGACTTTAAGCTCTATATATTAAATCAAGCATTTGAGCCAGTGCTAGCTTAATTGATTATAACAGGCAGGTTCACATTGAGAAAGAGGAACTTAGTATCTTTTCTCTCTTTATGGTTGAGCCATAAATTCCATACATCCGACAGTCTCTCTGCATGTTTGTCACTTTGTCATTCTGTCCGTCCGTCCGTCCAACAGTCGGTCTGTCTATCTTACTGACTGTAGTTACAGTATATCTATCTTTCTGAATTCATGTCTGTCTCCCTGTATGCATGTCTGTATGTCGGCATATTTATTTATATGTTTGTCGGTCTGTCTGTCTATCTGTCTGTTCTCAGTTCATCTGTCTTTCTGTCCATCCGCCGGTATGTCTGTTCCTCCGTCCGTCCATCTGTTTGCCTGTATGTGTCTGTCATCTGTTTATCGGTCTTTATGTATGTATGTCCCTGCGTCCGCCCGTCTATCTGTCTGTCTCTCAGTTCATCTCTCAGTCCATCTGCTTGTGTGCATGTCTATCCATTTACTTGACTATCTACCTCTTTGTTACCTTACTTAACTTCTGTAACCGCCAAAGTTTGTCTTTCTTTCGTTTCGGATGTCTTGTCCGATTGTCTACCAGCAGAACATCGCACCTTCTAATCATCTCTCTACCAGCACAACATCCGCAATCTCCAATCATCAGTCAACTAACACAATATCCGCAATATCCAATCATCAGTCAACTAACACAACATCCCCAATATCCAATCATCATTCAGCTAACACAATTTTCGCAATCTCCAATCATCAGTCAGCTAATACAACTCACAATCGCCAATTATCAGTCAGCTAACACGGACAAATCCAATCTTCGGTATCTGGTTTCGGACTACCAAACAATGTATAATCTGCGCAATTAGGAAATTATAATAACAGTAACCCAAATTAAACTAATCAGCTTTTCATGTGCGAGACATAAGAATTACGACAAACCCAGTGATTCCCATTGTCTCATATTACACATTTAGAGAACATCTCCAAAGACACTGAAACTAACCACGCCACAATCTGCTCTGTAACAACCATTTCTAGGACGTAGCTTCCCCATATCACGCACATAAGTCATATCTCAATCATTCGCTGATCCATTAGTTTATCAATTTATTCTTTTGCTTCTTCTTTTTCCGCTGCTGCTGATTATTTTTTTGGAATAAGACCTCCAAATCATCATCATCATCATCAACCAGTGACTTGTCGTATGGAGAGTTTTCACACAACAATCTTGCTCCATAATTTATTTGAATGGTGTAATTTTTTTTATTACAGGATCTTATATAGAACCAGTTTTAACATACGACTGCGAATCTTAGATAATTAGCGACAAGGCGGGAAAAAAATCTTTAGAAGTCTTGGAGATGTGGTTTTATGAAAGAATGCTGAAAATTCATTGGACAACCAGAAAGAGTAATCTGGACATTTTGATGAAGGCTAAGTCACAAAGATAAAAAAATGTTTTGCATATCCTTTACAGGACGTCGCTGTCAACATCAGCATCTTTCAGCTGTATGTTGATTTCTTGGCAAGATTACGCTCAGTAGTTTGCCATTGCTTTCTGAGCGGCCGGCTCAGTTATCCCGGCAAGTCACCAGCAGGGGTCGAACCGCTCCCAGCTCTCGCCCTGCGACGAGACTCTGCGTTATAAACGGGATTACGGAGAAAGTGTTGTAACCCCTCGGCCAGAGAGACCGGCTCACAAAGATAACTTATCATAAATACCAGAAGGAGGCAGTCATCATTTGTGGGTCAAATTATGAGAACACAAAAATTTGAACATGTTGTGACAACCGGGCGGATTTGTGGAAAGAAAAATAGAGAAAGACAGCGAGAAAAAAAATATGCACAGCTTTGTGTCATGGCACGCAATTGAGTTACAATATGAAATGATCAATGCTGTCGGAGATCGCAATTTGATGAGGCGCATGATCGCCCATGCCAATCGGATAATAATTCTTCTTCTTCTTCTTCTTCTTCTTCTTCTTCTTCTTCTTCTTCTTCTTCTTCTTCTTCTTCTTCTTCTTCTTCTTCTTCTTCTTTGCGTTCATCCGGAGTTTTTTTCTTTCTTTTTCGGACGTGATTGCGTTGTGCCTGTTTACAGCAGAGCTGTAAACTTGCTCCGTTAGGCCGACACATCCGACTTCTGTGGGCATTTGTTGACCGGGTTTACCTTCCCGGGGATGATAATTTTAATGGCATCTATTTAAAAAAAAACAAAAAAACAGTGGTTTGCCATTGCTTTCCTTCTTGGCAGTGACTGTCATGCTCGGTGACCGTAGCCACATCTCTGAAAAGAGTGCCTCTGCCGACCGCCGCGAACTTAAGAGCAAACCAAACAACTGCCAGCAGGCTGCGGCAGCTTAACATCAATTGCATGTCCTTAGAGGACATCGCAATCAACCCCACAATCTTTGACTGTTTCTGATTTTGTAGGAAATATTACTGTGCATAGTTTGCCATTGCTTTCTGAACGACTGACGTTCATATCATTGTGAAATCAACACAAAGCTGTTTGTATCAAAATCGACTGCGGCTGATTTCGAATGCCTTATGCGGGATTATAAATCTATGTTTACCTCCCATAGATCACATACTCTGGCTATGGCAAACTACTGAATGCACACTTATCTAAAATATCACACAAATTAAGAAAACATAATAAAGTGCTGAGGTTATGTACGACGTCCTGTAAAGGACACGTAGCAAGCTTTAACCTACAGGCTTTCAGCACTCATGAGAGCCTTGCTGTGGATACTCGACCCCCGACACTCCACCCTCTTGGCTGTTGCCCGCTTCTACCACTAGAGGGTGCAGTTGTTAGTTCCCCTGTGATCAAGATACAGCAAGCCCGTTAGCGTAATCGATAGTAATCTACGCTAATAATGTTATGAGCGCGGACGGACGTGTCTTCGACGCTTGCGTTCGTCGTCTCGCTAAGTGATGGGACACTTGGTCACCTATTCCTCCGAGGATTCACGACTATGAAATGTGATAGCTCATGATATCACAGAACCGTAGCAAGAAACTGCTTCGATATTTGCTTTGATCAATGCCCATACTTTCCAGTACTAGAGAGGCCTAATTTATCATTGAAAATTATACTTATATAAGTTACATTGATACTCACATGAACTGAAATATATCTGATACAAACCTAAAGAATGTTATGTCCAGGCAAATTTGTATAGTTATAAGCACTGTGATGTTTTCAAGATGATAATCCCTTCTTATATCTAGCGCAACAATACCATCTCTGTTAGGGGACGAAAAAACAAAACAAAATATTATCCTTACTAGAAGATTAACTGGATAAAACTAGCTCACTATTCGTTTTACTCCTATGAAGGGTAACTCGCATACATTTTTTGAAAGAACCCCGACCTGAAAATTACATAACACCGATTAACTCTGAAAGATAAGCTATGTTCCACTTGGCCGATTTAAGAAAAAATAAGCACACAAACAAGTGTAAATTCTACCCGTGAGTTCATTAACAGTTCATAACAGCTGTGTGAATTGAGCAATGGGCTGTTTGTCCCGAGTGAACACGTTTTTCACTGCGCACTTTGAGTACGTCAGCATTATGGGGGAGTAAATAATGTTAATCTTTCTGTGTAGTGACAGAATCAAGACGCCTGCTGTACGGGGAACTTGAATGATCAAACATGACTCCCTGATGTAAACAGTAACAGTTTTTTGTTAAGTATATCCTATTTACAGGACAACGCTGTCAACACCATCATTTTACCGCTGTTGTTGATGTCTTGGCAAGATTACGCTCAGTAGTTTACCATTGCTTTCTGAGTGACCGGCTCAGATACCCCCATAAGTAACTAACGCGACGCGATCCGCTACCGAATCTCGTGCAGCTGTGTTCCCTTACGGAGATATATGGGATTACGGAGAAAGTCGTTAACACCTTCGCCAGGGAGACCGGCTGCCCTTACCTAGGATATGTAATAATAGATGATGTCAGTAGTGACACAGATACTAGACATGGAATAATAATGGTCAACACAGAATTCAGTGACCTGAAAAACGGTAGTAACATCTATACAGATAAGGAAACAATATAAAATAACACAAAGTAATGCAGCTTTACAGAACAGAATTACGAAACATACAGGACGTTGCGGCGACTAGTCTTCATCAGCAAACAAATACGTACACAAAACACAACATATAGTCACGGAGAAGACCCTCCGGTGACTACATTAAGGCATAAGGACGGGATGAGAAGAATAAATAGATGAAAAATAATGAGAGCAATGAAAAGAAAATGAAAATATGAACAAAAATGTTGTTACTTATCTAAGAGTCCCAAGCTGTACTACTACCACGAATGTCATCTTAATCCTCTTGTATACATAGCCGTGGGAGTCTGTAGTTCATGGGGACAGGGGGAGGGGATGATACCGGGGTAGTCGGTGGTAACGGTTCAGTTCTAGGTAAATGAGTGGAAGTGGTACATGAAACAAGGCGGCAGGGAGGTAAGGCGGGAAACTGAGAGCAATGGAGATACAATAGTTACACAAGAGTAAAAGCTAAGGAGTCTAAGTGGATGTACGTACTAAGCATGAGTGGGTGTCAGTGAATGGGTTGGCCATAGTGGGTGGACGAATATTAAAGAGCAGTGACGTGTGCACCTAAGTACGATGGTGATACTAAAAAACTCTTTTTAAGTGCTCCTTTATGTGGTTAAAAAAAAAGGTCACTTAAAAGTCGACAGTTTTGACTTCATTGTACCGGGTTTTATCCCATATGGCTCGGTCTCTTTCCGCAGCGTCGAAAGCGTCGCACAAAGCGTGAACTCCGTAGCTCTAGCGACGACCCACCGGAGTCTCCGAAAAAATTAACTCGTGAACCAATGAACGCGGCCTGGAATCGAACCCACAGCCTTCGGAGCCCGAGTCAAACGGCTTGAACACTTCGCCACGGAGAGTCCTTTATGTGCGTACGAAGTGAGTCCCATAGTTTGGGTGGACTGATATGTTTGGACGCACATATATACATCTACAAACATCAGCAAATTCATACAATAGTATACATACACATGTGTATGGTATATATGAGAAAGGAGAGAGAGAGAGGGGAGAGAGAGAGAGAGAGAGAGAGAGAGAGGAGAGAGAGAGAGAGAGAGACGAGAGAGAGGAGAGAGAGAGAGAGAGAGAGAGAAGCAGATACAGATAAGCAACATATTATAAATGAGTTGAGTTGTCAAGAACCGATATCACCGCACTCGAGACATTCCCATACATGTTTCGTCGTCATCTTCAACGCCCAACGAAGAGTCCAAATATAAATGTACCAGTTGCAGTCGCATTATCGGTCCTTTGGCCTTTCCTCGGAGTTCTGTGTTTCGGCCAGATTCTCTGAACACTACCTGAGCCATTCTCCCCCAGCAACGATGGTGTACCTGTTATTCCACACTATACAGATGATCGGAAAGAGTCCTGAACACAACTGCCTGAACTTGTACCAAATACACCACCCAGAGGTGCAGACTCCGCAAACTGCCAATTTGTCCGCCAGCTGGTTTCCCAACATACCAGCATGTCATGAGGAAAAAATCGATCGGATGCCCCATTAACTATCTCTGATTGTTAACATGAAGCGCGCCTCTCTGCACGAAGCATGTCTGTCTTCACCATACTAAGCATGTCTGTCTTCACCATACTAAGCATGTCTGTCTTCACCATACTCAACATGTCTGTCTTCACCATACTCAGCATGCCTATCTTCACCATACTCAACATGTCTGTCTTCACCATACTCAGCATGTCTGTCTTCACCATACTCAACATATCTGTCTTCACCATACTCAGCATGTCTGTCTTCACCATACTCAGCATGTCTGTCCTCAATATACTCAGCATGTCTGTCTTCACCATACTCAGCATGTCTGTCTTCACCATATTCAGCATGTCTGTCTTCACCATACTAAGCATGTCTGTCTTCACCATACTCAGCATGTCTGTCTTCACCATACTCAGCATGTGTGTCTTCACCATACTCACCATGCCTGTCCTCACCATACTCAGCATGTCTGTCTTCACCATACTCAGCATGTCTGTCTTCACCATACTCAGCATGTCTGTCCTCAATATACTCAGCATGTCTGTCTTCACCATACTCAGCATGTCTGTCTTCACCATACTCAGCATGTCTGTCTTCACCATACTCAGCATGTCTGTCTTCACCATACTCAGCATGTCTGTCTTCACCATATTCAGCATGTCTGTCTTCACCATACTCAGCATGTCTGTCCTCAATATACTCAGCATGTCTGTCTTCACAATACTCAGCATGCCTGTCTTCACCATAACTCAGCATGTCTGTCTTCACCATACTCAGCATGTCTGTCCTCAATATACTCAGCATGTCTGTCTTCACCATACTCAGCATGTCTGTCCTCAATATACTCAGCATGTCTGTCTTCACCATACTCAGCATGTCTGTCTTCACCCATACTCACCATGCCTGTCTTCACCATACTCCGCATGTCTGTCCTCAATATACTCAGCATGTCTGTCTTCACCATACTAAGCATGTCTGTCTTCACCATACTCAGCATGTCTGTCTTCACCATACTCACATGCCTGTCTTCACCATACTCAGCATGCCTATCTTCACCATACTCAGCATGTCTGTCCTCAATATACTCAGCATGCCTATCTTCACCATACTCAGCATGTCTGTCTTCACCATACTCAGCATGCCTATCTTCACCATACTCAGCATGTCTGTCCTCAATATACTCAGCATGTCTGTCTTCACCATACTCAGCATGTCTGTCTTCACCATACTCAGCATGTCTGTCTTCACCATACTCAGCATGTCTGTCTTCACCATACTCAGCATGTCTGTCTTCACCATACTCATCATGTCTGTCTTAACCATACTCAGCATGTCTGTCTTCACCATACTCAACATGTCTGTCTTCACCATACTCAGCATGTCTGTCTTCACCATACTCAACATATCTGTCTTCACCGTACTCAACATGTCTGTCTTAACCATACTCAGCATATCTGTCTTCACCATACTCAACATGTCTGTCTTCACCATACTCAGCATGTCTGTCTTAACCATACTCAGCATGTCTGTCTTCACCATACTCAACATGTCTGTCTTAACCATACTCAGCATGTCTGTCTTCACCATACTCAACATGTCTGTCTTAACCATACTCAGCATGTCTGTCTTCACCATACTCAACATGTCTGTCTTCACCATACTCAGCATGTCTGTCCTCAATATACTCAGCATGTCTGTCTTCACCATACTAAGCATGTCTGTCTTCACCATACTCAGCATGTCTGTCTTCTCCATTCTCAGCATGTCTGTCTTCACCATACTCAGCATGTCTGTCTTCACCATTCTCAGCATGTCTGTCTTCACCATACTCAGCATGTCTGACCTCACCATACTCAGCATGTCTGTCTTCACCATACTAAGCATGCCTGTCTTCACCATATTCAGCATGTCTGTCTTCACCATACTCAGCATCTCTGTCTTCACCATACTAAGCATGTCTGTCTTCACCATACTCAGCATGTCTGTCTTCACCATACTCAGCATGTCTGTCTTCACCATACTAAGCATGTCTGTCTTAACCATACTCAGCATGTCTGTCTTCACCATACTCAGCATTTCTGTCCTCACCATAATCAGCCTGTCTGTCTTCACCATACTCAGCATGCCTGTCTTCACCATACTAATCATGTCTGTCTTCACCATACTCAGCATGCCTGTCTTCACCATACTCAGCATCTCTGTCTTCACCATACTCAGCATGTCTGTCTTCACCATACTCAGCATGCCTGTCTTCACCATACTAATCATGTCTGTCTTCACCATAATCAGCATGTCTGTCTTCACCATACTCAGCATGCCTGTCTTCACCATACTAATCATGTCTGTCTTCACCATAATCAGCATGTCTGTCTTCACCATACTCAGCATGCCTGTCTTCACCATACTAATCATGTCTGTCTTCACCATACTCAGCATGCCTGTCTTCACCATACTCAGCATGTCTGTCTTCACCATACTCAGCATGCCTGTCTTCACCATACTAAGCATGTCTGTCTTCACCATACTAATCATGTCTGTCACCATACTAAGCATGTCTGTCTTCACCATACTAAGCATGTCTGTCTTCACCATACTCAGGATGTCTGTCTTCACCATTCTCAGCATGTCTGTCTTCACCATACTCAGCATGTCTGTCTTCACCATACTCAGCATGTCTGTCTTCACCATACTAAGCATGTCTGTCTTCACCATACTCAGCATGTCTGTCTTCACCATACTCAGCATGTCTGTCTTCACCATACTAAGCATGTCAGTGCTCACAATACTCAGCATGTCTGTCTTACCATTCTCAGCATTTCTGTCTTCTCCATACTCAGCATGTCTGTCTTCACCATACTCAGCATGTCTGTCTTCACCATACTAAGCAGTCTGTCTTCACCATACTCAGCATGTCTGTCTTCACCATACTCAGCATGTCTGTCTTCACCATACTAAGCATGCTGTCTCTCCAAACTCAGCATGTCTGTCTTCACCATTCTCAGCATGTCTGTCTTCTCCATACTCAGCATGTCTGTCTTCACCATACTCAGCATGTCTGTCTTCACCATACTTTAGCATGTCTGTCTTCACCATACTCAGCGATGTCTGTCTTCACCATACTCAGCATGTCTGTCTTCACCATACTCAGCATGTCAGTGCTCACCATACTCAGCATGTCTGTCTTCACCATCTAAGCATTCTGTCTTCTCCATACTCAGCATGTCTGTCTTCACCATACTCAGCATGTCTGTCTTCACCATACTCAGCATGTCTGTCTTCACCATACAGCATATCTGTCTTCACCATACTCAGCAAGTCTGTCTTCACCATACTAAGCATGTCTGTCTCACCATACTCAACATGTCTGTCTTCACCATCTCAGCATGTCTGTCTTCACCATACTCAGCATGTCTGTCTTCACCATACTAAGCATGTCTGTCTTCACCATACTCAGCATGTCTGTCTTCACCATACTCAGCATGTCTGTCTTCACCATACTCAGCATGTCTGTCTTCACCATACTCAGCATGTCTGTCTTCACCATACACAGCATGTCTGTCTTCACCATACTCAGCATGTCTGTCTTCACCATACTCAACATGTCTGTCTTCACCATACTCAACATGTCTGTCTTCTCCATACTCAGCATGTCTGTCTTCACCATACTAAGCATGTCTGTCTTCACCATACTAAGCATGCCTGTCTTCACCATACTCAGCATGTCTGTCTTCACCATACTCAGCATGTCTGTCTTCACCGTACTCAGCATGTCTGTCTTCACCATACTCAACATGTCTGTCTTCTCCATAGTCAGCATGTCTGTCTTCACCATACTCAACATGTCTGTCTTCTCCGTACTCAGCATGTCTGTCTTCACCATACTCAGCATGTCTGTCTTCACCATACTAAGCATGTCTGTCTTCACCATACTCAGCATGTCTGTCTTCACCATACTCAGCATGTCTGTCTTCACCATACTCAGCATGTCTGTCTTCACCATACTCAGCATGTCTGTCTTCACCATACTAAGCATGTCTGTCTTCACCATACTCAGCATGCTCTGTGAGTCCGCTACAGTCACGGTACGGGTGTGCTGTTTGTATTACAAATGAGAAATTTCACACACACACACACACACAAACACACACACTCAACATGTCTGTATATATATATATATTCTAAGGGGATTCAAATGAAAACCGGAAAAGTGTAATGGAAATTACACTAACCATGCCATTGTCTTGCATCCTGTCAATACTGTTGTTAAGGGTATCAAGAGCGTTAAGCCCGTAACATCAGGGTTGAGACGAACACGGTGTCGTCATCAGGACAGATTAAAAATGGCCGCCCCACTTTTGACATGCACCAACACTCTTGACATCCTTGTATGTGTGTATATGTGTGTACATGTTTGTGCATGCGTGGGTAAGTGTGTATGCTTGTGTATATGTGAGTATGTGTGTCTTTGTGCGTATTCGCAAATGATTAAGTATGTTTGCATGTGTGTGTGTGTGTGTTTATGAATGTGTGTGTGTACGCGTGAGTGACTGTCTCATAAAATGGTAATATGCATTGTTTATGTTTACAAAATCCATGTGACAATGTTTTTCTTATGTGAATGTAACATGTACAATTGATGAACGAAAGATGAGTGATTAGAAGGGCCGAATGTAAGACGGGCCTGCGTGCCCAATTTTGAAAATAAAGTTCGTTCGCTCGTTCGTTTCTTAACAACAATACTCATAGGCTACAAGACAATGGCAATGGCAAGGATACTGTAATTTTTAATCACACTCTTAAAGTTTTCACTTGAAGCCCCCCCCCCCCCCCCACCCCCACCACCCCCCCCCCCCCCCACCCCCCCCCGACCCCCCCCCCCCCCCCACACACACACACACACACACATGTTTGTTTAGCGGCCTGACGTTTGTCTGCCGGCCTGGTGGTATTGGGTGCGAACTCCCATCGTGGTGGATGTTTAACATTGATCTGGGCTCATAAGCCGACTGCCTATATGGTGGTGCCAGGAAATGTCTTGGAGCGTGAAGGCGGCCGGGTAATATCGCCGCTGAAGTGCCGATTGGTCTGAAAGAATATTGTAATAAAAGATCGTTGCATGTCCTTTATAGTGTCTTTTATAGTTACCTTTATAGTGTCCTTTATAGTGTCCTTTATAGTCTACCAGAGCATTGTGTGGCTGTTTGTGATTTACTGGGCGAGCTTACGTGCAGTATTTGCCATCGCTTTCTGAACGAATAACAATTGGTATAAAATGTCTGTTTACCTTTGTCTGCCCCAATATAAAATTCCATATCTCAGTAACCAACTGAGGGAAAATGATGGGATTTAGCATATAACCTTATCATTATGTCCACCAATCAAAACCATTTTTGTTCTGGAGATTGTACAGCAGATTTCAAAGTTGGTTTATATGCGGTATATAATTTACGGGACAGAGATGAAGTGCATGTTATTAAATGTATTACCTCTTCACACGGAAACATTAGCGTTGAATAGTTAATTTTCTCGTGGGACATGAAATTGGCCTTATGACAAGTGCCTCGCGTATAGCCGTGTGTCGTCATCCGACCTGGCGGGAAATTACTGTAAAACAAGTTTGTTAACGAGAAATCACTAGTTTTTCACCAAAACATCAAAGAAATGTCGCCGCATTTCCATGATTTAAGTTGCTTTTGGACCTATCAAAGACATATTCCTTAGGTGGGGGTAAATATAAGACGGCAGGAAAAATTTCATAACGATGCAACAGACAGTTTTCAAAATAATTGATCGTGAATGAAGGCATTCATTTCTGGACAGACTATAGCAGTAAATGTACTTCTGGAAATAAAGGTTGAAGCATGGTATTGGCGACATCACAGATCCAGTGCCGACTGCTCTATAGAATTATAGGGCTGACACCGTGTACCAAACATGAGAAAGGGTCCGGTACCGTACATTTTGTATTAATGAAATTTTTGTACTGCTGTAAGTTTTGTATTATTGTACATTTTTGTATTACGTGTGGTGCATTCAATACACAAATTGTGAGTTATTCGCTACAGAATGAGTCAAATGCAGGATTGCCTACGCACCGATTCTATTTACATCTGTCCCCGGACGTAAGTATCCCCGGATCGGTCTGGGCGCCTAATGTCTCTTGCAAGCAACATATTTCATCCGGCGACCACATTTGTATTCTAGCGGTGTGGATAAAACAGAAAGCTCCGTAATCACCGCCTTTCACAATAATCAAAATAGACTTGACCTAGCTAGTCGGCACAGCCAGGGGCAATCACTCAAAATGGAAGTCGGTTATGGTAGCAGTTAGACCCAACTCCGCCCGACTATTACCAGGGCCCTTAAGGGGATACAACAAAGAAAGCCAGTAATGTGTCTTGCATATTATAAGAGGATGCTGCGGACCAGCATGGCCGAATGGATAAGAACCCGCGTTCTTAAGCATCCGGGGTGCTGATGCCGAGCTAAGGGGTTCAACACCTACACCGGACAGTTGGACTAACATGTTGACCTCTCGTCCTTGACTTTGGGGTGTAAATTACAGGAACCTCTAACATCGGAGTGGGATGGCCTGAATGGTGAGGGACACTGGTAATAGGGAAAGCTAATCCACACGCAAAATTCAATCCAGCATTACTAGAAGTAGTGTATGGACTACGCTTGCGTTCAAAGCGAGCGGCAGCAAAAACAAAAGATGGTGGATAAGGTTGGTTTGTCTTGAGACTGGGTACCTCATCCCGTACACCAGTGGTTCTCAACCTTTTTTGGCCTATGTCCCCCTTTACCATATGTTCAGAACGTCATTCCCCCCCCCCCTTTTGTTTTTATTTCCTCGCTATAAATCCCCCCACCCTTACACAGTAAGGAAGCTAAATTTAATAACACATACTAGAACATCTACATAAAAGGTGATTTACGGGTCTACTCACGTTATAAAACGAATTTCATTAGGGCGAGAAGTACACAACCGTAAAATTTAGAGGGAAAAACACTATCAAGTAACTGGTTCTTGTATTAATGCGAACTTGAAATAATCTTAATTCCCCCCCCCCCACCTCCTGGAAACCCTAACATTCCCCACTGGGGGGGGGAAGGGGGGGATTCCCCACTGGTTGAGAACCACTGCCGTAGACAATATTTGCTGCAAAATCGAGAAAACCAAGAACATGTCTACAATAAAGGTTGTCGACAGTTGGATGATGGCGTTTGCTATATTTGGAGATTAAAGGCAAAGGAAGAGGAAGAAAAGGAAGCGGAAAAAAGAATAAGCGTGTGGTGTAATGATAATGATGAGTAGGAAGGGCAAATGCAATTTCGTTCTTCTCTTTATGACATAGATAGTAATTGTCGACACACACACACACACACGCACACACACACACACACACACACACACACACACACACAAAGATAGTTTCTTGTCCTTTACAAGACGTCACAACCACCCCTAACATTTATTGACTGTTAGTTACTTCCTAGACAGTGTTACATTTAATAGTATATCACTTTTCACCCTGAACGGCCGACACTCATGTCTTTGGTGAAAATCAACACAAAGTAATCGTCTGTAGCTGACTTTGAACCCGTTCTGTCTGAATTGTGAAACTGCTTTCACTAATCCCTTAGGCACAGATGCCACCGAGACCGTACAAGCCGATGAAATAACATGAAAAGTACATCCACTCGTACTGATGGGCTCTCGTGGAAACAACGGACAGAAGTAGAGATAAGAGGACACGCTATCATCGTCATGTAGTTTACAAAATATGTCTCCCATTATGATCCGTCCGGAACTGTCTAGGCTGCTCTCCAGTTCCGGTACTTCAAATATTGTCATGCCCATGGACGTGGCATGTCACGAGTCGACCTTCGAGTTCCAGGAAACCATTCTCATCATCAAGTGCCATGCCATCTGATGTAGCCGTTCATTTCTCTCCACAGATCTCGGTCTTTGGTTTTCTGGATCAACTCTGCTGATGATATTCATCCATTCCACCGTCTCAATCCACGTAGCATAATTTTCTCTTGGTCTGCCTCTGCCTCTCTTTCCCTCGATCTATCCATTTGTCACTTCTTCTTTCGTTCACTTGAAATATGTTTATAACTGCAATGGTGTCTTTTGTATGAATTTAACTGTCTTTTTTAGTTCGCTCAGCAGCCCATTTGTCACGATGTTCTCCAATGCCCCTCTTCTCATCACATGACCGAAGAAAGCTGTTTGTCTCTTTCTTATTGTTGTATGTAATGTTCTAGTGTCATTAACCTCTTCCATGAACCATGCCTCCAACCATTGTCCGTGTTGAACCCACTGACATTTATTATAGCCAGAGTATTTCAATTTCCCAGACATTCTGCTGTTCATGGATCAGTTTTCTCTAGGTTCAGATTTTACAGAACGTCAGTATTTCTCTGACTTCTTGAACCACGCTAAGCTCAGATGTTTCCTACAACATTTAATTTCAAACGCTCTGATTTTCTCCTTTAATTGTTTTGAAATGCAACATGACTAGATGACAGACTGGGCAATATAAATATTGAACATTATATGCACACTAATATTTGAACCTGTACCTTCAGGTGACGACAACACTAACTCAAGGAAAAAAATGCACCTTCGTTGAAGGATCAACTATTTGCATTTAGTCGTTTAAAGGTGGCAGTTTCGAACCTCGGTAGCTTTCATTTGCTATATTGTCTTCTTCTTCTTCTTCTTCTTCTTCTTCTTCTTCTTCTTCTTCTTCTTCTTCTCTTCTTCTTCTTCTTCTTCTTCTTCTTCTTCTTCTTCTTCTTCTTCTGGGTGCGTTCAGAATGTTGTTTTACACGTAATTCCGTTGTATCTGTTTACAACAGAGATGCGATATTTGCATATATTTTTGCAGGAAACTGCTGTAAGTATTGCAGTATTATGGCCATCATATTGTTGTAGTGCACGGAGAAATAAGTAGTCAGGTCTTTCCGTCAGAAGCGGGCAGTGAGAGCTGGCATTGAACCCTTGTAGGATAGGCCTCATGACAGTGTCAGCGTAACGACCTAACTGCCATGACCTTAGTGACATCAAGGCATAGTCAAGTCATAACCCAGGTTAGATGTTAGAGGTTATGACAGTGTTCAGTAAGTGGACACCTGGATCGTGAAAAGTGGGTACTTTTCACAAAACGTGAAAACGTTGGGGCTCACTTCCTAGGTCAACAGGAAGTGGGGTCCGGACAAGGCAGTCTGGTTTTTGGGTTCGTCGAGTGCGGACCACATCATGACGTTGAGTTATGGTCAACACTGAACCTCTCTTTTAGATAGTGCATGTGTAGATACTTGTGATGTAGAATTATTGTCGAATATCTGATTTGTGCATTGGTGATGTCTACTTTAGTCTGTGTAGAATAATATACACCTTAAACTACAACTGGCGTTTGAGTCGACTGCTGTTCGAGTTCACTACTGTTTTTCGAGTATACTACTGTTATGTTGTGTGGAGAATTGTAGTCTCATCATTCAGCCAAGTTTTGTGCTGAGAAGTGACCAGGGTGTTGTCTGGAGATTAAATGAAACAATTAAATCGTACCCCTTCTGAATATGGACAGTGAGAAAGAAGTATTTACAAAAGTCCGGCATTAAGCGGCAGACCCAGATTCTCAATCGTATTTTTGACACCAGCAGTAATTTAACGAGCCAGTAGACCTCTAGCGGATCCTGGCACTAACCGTTACGCCAACTAGCCCGCTGTGCATAGCAATGCCAAGACTTTTTTTTTTCCTATCCTCGGAAACAACTGCTCTTATGGCATCGGAAGTAGTGGACTTATGACAATGACAGTTAAGCCCGTTGAACGATTCATGTGAAACAGTTCTGGTTCGTGTATTACGTAAACACAATTTCCTCGCAAAGGTTAATTGTAATTTTGCGGACGTTGATGGAATAACGATAAACGCGAAAATCGTATGCGTACACACATTTCCCATTACTCTATCGTGTACGGCTGATCTAATCTTTGTTTCAATTTGCTAATTTCCAGGGGCAATTATCGTGTCGTCTGAACAATGCACTACACGAGTTACGGTTTATGGTACTGAGGGGATTGCAGGTGGTGTTAAAATTATAATTATTTGTATTATTTTGTTGTGGTTGCTATTGTTGTTAAATACAAAGGTGACTTTGGTCTTGCGGCAACCAACTCCATGTTAAGCAGCTATCGTCGTATTACTGCGTTTGTTTCCATGTACTATAAGTATGTTCCGAGAGCTTCGGTATCGCAGTGGCTAGAATGAATACCCAACGGCTGATATGTTGTTTCTTTATTTTACAAATTAATCCGCGTTCCAAGGTGGACCAAGTCTAAAGTTGAAATCAGAAAACGCCATCGGCAGTAAAGGCGGCCGGTGTGATACTGACCTGCAACCATCCACTGCCGACTGGTATAAATAAAATCCACGCATCGATGGGGATTTCACCGCTTGAACACCGAGCCGGTAGGCCTGAGTGCTAGTCATTTTGCTGCATCGGCTACCAATATTAATTATAAACATAAACTCGAAAAAATATTTATCAAAGTTGGATTTACTGAGCCACAGGCTTGACTTAAGGAATCGGTAGATCATAGTGTCATTTATGATTCAAGAAACGTAAATAACAATGAACACATCCCTAAAGATTTAAATAATATAATCTGATATTGTCGCCATTTTTAAAGAAATCTGGTCTTGAGTATTTCGCTGGAATAGCAACGATATAATTAGTTTGATTTGTGGTCGTAATCTTCGGCACCAAGATGGAGACAGGTAATTTCAGAGAGCTTGCACATGAGGGTACATAAGGGTAAATGAGGGTACATGAACGAACGAACGAACGAACGAACGAATAAACGAAAGAACAAACTTTATTTTCAAAGGTTTAAGAACTGGGCACGCAGGCCCGTCTGAATTCTGCCCTTCTTCTCTATTTCCTCTCATACATTATTTCATTCAACATCACTTATGAAGCTAACCTTAGACAACAAAAGAACGATAAGCATTAAAACGCATGAAAAATAATCAATAATATATGACTCACTGAGGCAATGTTTGACATGAGCAGTATAATACCTAAGGAAGGTATAACATACAATACATATGGGAATGTTTATTGGCTAGTTGTCCTTCGAGATAATTTTCCATTATTATAATAATTTTCTTTTTTGGAGAGTACATGAGAGTACATTAGGGTACATGAGGGCACATGATTATACATGAGAGTACATGATTGTACATGAGGGTACATGAGGGTACATGAGGCAGGGGAAATGGCAAGAGATCGAGACACTTATCGGCGGACTGTTTGAAAGCCACGTTCTGTAGAGCTCATGCTTCAATATGTTCGGAACTTCCAGAGAACGCGAGAGTCCCGGAGTAGTTTCCTGCTAAGGATCTTTGGTGTGAAAACCCTATCTAATGTTGTAAACCTGAGAGCAAGGAGGAATATGTGGCCAATAGTTTCCTCACTTTGAAAATATTAAAAATACAACTTTTCTGGTGAGAAAACACAACTCTGCGCCCAATCTTTCCCTCACTTTGACGATATCAAAAAAGAAAACATTTCTAGTGAAAAAAACACAACATTGTGGTCAATTTTCCCCTCACTTTGACAATATAGAAAGACAACATTTCATGCTAGAAAACACATCCCTGTTGACAATAACAGTAGACATGCAGATACAGTCTTGATTGCAGACAATGAGCAGGACCTGCAACATTTAGTAGATGCGGTTGTTACACACAGTCAACAACTAGGGTTAGAATTGAATTGTAAAAAGACACAGATTATGGTCGTCACTAGGAAGAAGGAAATACCACAATGTAATATACTAGTAAATGGGAATATTCTTCAATAAGTGAATAGGTACAGTTATCCGGGAACAGTCATAACATTTGATGGGAGGTGCCGCGAAGAGATTAGAACAAAAATTGCTATTGCGAAGGCAGCCTTTTAGCAAGATGATAAACATACCGACCAATAAAAAGATATCAATTGAAACGAGAAAAAGACTGTTGAGGTGCTACATAGAACCTGTACTTTTCTATGGATGTGAAGGGTGAACAATGAGCAGACAAGGTGAAAAACATCTGTTGGCTGCGGAAATGTGGTTTCTGAGGAAAATGCAAAGAATACCAAGGACAGACAGAAAAACCAATAAACACGTCGTTCAAGAAACAAATGAAGATCGTAATTAGAGAGATTAGACTAGACAGTCAACATTTTTGGACATGTTATGAGAAGAAATGACTTGGAGAACTTGTGACAACTGGCAAGATCGAAGGGAAGAGACCAAGGGGAAGACCGAGAAGTAAATGCCTGGATGGCTTAACCACATGGCATGGTCGAGACAGAAACACGGAGCTGATCAACAACTCTGGTGATAGAGTGAGATAGTGAAACATGACCGCCCATGCTTATAGGCATGGCACATGATGGATGATGGATGGATGGTGGCCAATCTTCCCCCCACTTTGACAATATAAAAAGAAAACATTTCTGGTGTAAATACACAACCCTGTGGTTAATCTTTCCCTCACTTTGACAATATAAAAAGAAAACGTTTCTAGTGAGAAAACACAGCCTTGAAGCCAGTCTTTCCTTCACTTTGACAATATGAAAATAAACCATTCCTAGTGTCTAAACACAACCTTCTGACCAATCGTTACCTCATTTTAACAATATAAGATTCCTATCAAACCACAACCCTGCCAGGCGCTCTGTTTTAGTTGAACCAACATCAACCAGGAAGTTGTTGGCAGAAGGTCGCTAATACCCCAACCCCCAGAAAAGGCTATTAAGCCTAGGGAACAAGCTCTAGCCATGCCATTCCACGCCCAGTCTATCTCTAATGCGCCGCGTCCACCCAGGTTTCAACCGACCCCGCGTCGTCTTCCGGAACCCACCACAGCCATTTCTGCTCCTCTATAACACTGTGACATTTGATTTGGGCAAAGTATTTTAGTTTTTTCCCCAAATTATTTGATTACGTTTACCAATCTGATCGTCAATACACACAGATTATGTCTGCTGGCAGTTGGTTTTCTACAACCCTTACATTTTTTTTTACCTTATTTCTATGTATGGAATTCTACAAAAAATGACGTATTAATTAACCCGAATTTTTTTTTTTTTTTGGTGTGTGGTGGAGTGGGAGGGGGTATTTATACGCTTGCTCGTTTTGAACTTAAGCATAGTCCATACACACTACTTCTAGTAGCACTGGATTGATCTTTGCGTGTAGGTTAGCTTACCCTGTTACCAGTGTCCCTCGCCATCAAGTGAACCCACTCCGACTTTAGAAGAACTTGTAATTTACTCCCCCAATTCAAGGACGAGAAGTCAACATTTTAGTCCCAATGATCAGTGAGAACAGTGGTTCTCAACAGGTGGGGAATTCCCCTCCCCCCCCCCCCCCTGAGTGAGGGGGGGATTTTAGGGTTTCCAGGGGGATGAAGATTATTTCAAGATCGCGTTAATACAAGAACCGATTACTTGATATTGTTTTTCCCTGCATACTTTACGGTTCTGTATGTCTCACCCCTTCTAAAATTCATTTTGTAAAGTAAGTAGACCCACAAATCACGTTTTATGTGGACGTCTAGACTTGTTTTGGTATGTGCTTCCATTATTAATGTATACTGTGGAGGGGCAGGAGCGGGAGGGGGGAGAGGTTAGGTAGGAAATACGAAGGGGGAGGGAATGACGTTGTGAAAATATGGTGAAGGGGGGCACGGGCCAAATTTTTAGGTAGGAATTACGAAAGGGAGGGGGGGGGGAAATGACTTTCTCAAAATATGGTGAAAGGGGACACGGGCCAAAAAAGGTTGAAAACCACTGGTGTAGAGGTTAAACCCCTTATCTCGGCATCATCACACAGGACGTTTAAGGACGCGCGTTCTTATCCATCCAGCCATGCTGACCTAGTCTAAAATGAATACTATGAAATGTCTGGGACGTAAAGGCGTCATCCATAGAGTGCCGACTGGCTTGTAGAAATATGACTATATATATATATATATATATATATATATATATATATATATATATATATATATATATATATATATATATATATATATATATATATATATATATATATATATAATATATCCAGTACGATTCATGGTGTGGACAGGGACCCTTCGCTCTATTTATATATTGGGCTTCCATTATGTTTATTATTTCATTACATTGTCGGTTATCAAATGCTTAGGGTTAATCTTTTAATAACATATAGTGAGATTGCGGGGGATCGGCAGGGGTTCTGGAAGGATCTCAAAACTGAGAATGGAGACCAGGAGAACTTTTAGTCAGAAAGCGGTGGGTACGATTAGTAGTATGACTCTTCGCTGGCTGTTGAACGAGGGGACGGAGCACTTATGGGAATGTCCTGAGTGCAGTGATGTCGGTTCTTGACTCAACTCAACTCAACTTAACTCTTAATAACATATAAATCTGTCAGTATTTGGATGACACCTTCAGTTAATATTCTCATAATTTATAAATAAATGCTGTGCCTTTTTCGTGGAAGAATACGCATCCTTGCTCTCATTTCTCAGGTCGTCTCTCCGTATAATATATTGCCTCCTCCTTTGGCCTCTCTGCTGGTCTGTAGTGATCCCCCACAATCCCGTTGACTGTCTCAAGGTCTACCTTCTCCCGGCTCTACGTCGCATCCAACTAGCTGTTCTCCGATATCATGTAACAACTTCACTATATAAGTCAACTTTTTATCTCTCGTTCACAGGAAGTACCGAACATCATGAAGGAGGCTTTTTGGAGAAAAAAGACCGGCCAAACAGCCAGCTGAAAGGTGTATCAGTCTCTTGTCATTTGTCTTGTCTCATGTACCCTCATGTCCAAGCTGTCTGAAATTATCTGTGTCCATCTTCATGCCGAAGAGTACGATCACAAATGAAGGGGAAAAACACACGTAATTATATCTTTGAGACTGTTGAACGTCCAATACAACACTCAGGGAAGTACGGCGGCCAACAAATGACCGATGAAGTCGGATGTGTCGACCGAAAGGGTAAATAACGATGCTCTTTTGTAAACAAGTACACCGCAATTACCTCCATACCGGAAGATCAAGGAAGAGGAAGAAGAATATTGTAGCAGGTTTCATACGGGTTTCTGAACCTACTACAGTTATATCATCTGGCACTTCGGCTTTTCCTGTTTCAATGTATGATTGCTTTTCTTGCTTCTGTTTTAGTTTTTCGGGAAGGGGCGGGGTGCTGAGTAATCTCGAGGTAAAGTGTCCGCCTCGAGTGCTGGAGGTTCTGGGTTCAATGCCCGGTGAGGGCCGGGATTTTTTCACGTGGATTTCTAGTAACAAAATTTCCCCCGGTCTCTGGGTAGTGAGATCGGACGCTCATGTGTATTGTTGCGCACGTAAAACTTCCTTTGGCAGTTGGAAATAGAAAAAGAGTAGCCTAACGGCGCTGCCAGGGACAAAGTTCGAGTTAAAATTCTACTCAAAGTATTTCAGGATCCTAGCCGGTGCTACGGAGTTCGTTCACAGAGCTGAGATTCTCCGGATTCAGGCTTGAGTTAGGAGTAGAACGGAGCACTTATGAGTTACACCCGTGTGTCGTGATGTTGATCCGTCGACTAAACTAAACTAAACTTCTTTTGTCAAAAAGTATTGACCTTCTCCATTGTCTACGTCTGGTAAAGTGAAGGAAAATGTAGTGCATTTAGCGATGTTTGAAATGTCCAGCAAAGAAGGATACTAAAGAAACACGAATGCACATACATGTCTCTTTTAATTAGGCACCGCTTTTTAGTGTAACATTTTAAATGCTAGAACAAGCCAATGATGACATTATTCAGAAAGTTTTCGTCAGCAATCGATCGATCTAACAGTTCCTAACTGAGTTTAATATTTAACGCGTTTTGTCCAACTTCAGAGACGTGACACAAATTGTGCGGCAAAACGAAGAATGTTCAGATTTTCTTTTAATGTAATATGGCACACACTTTTATAGATTCCTACTTCCTCGGACAACTCACGAACAGCCAGGCGCCGCTTTGCAGAACTAACTTTAAATATTGAGCACAACCCATTACAGGCAACGCTGATCGTATTCTGATATGAACGTAAGGCCTATCCACGTCAATATGGAAGCACTAGACTCGAGTTTCGCTCTCGTTTGAGCTCGTCAGTAGTGCATATTCTTGACCGGACCCGGAAACAAACCCTGGATCACTGGCGTGTGAAGCTAGACCACGCGACACACGCTGGACACGGCTAAATTATCATAACAGAATATTACAACGACACACATCGTAGGTTGTAGCTCAAGAACTAACTTTCTTAATGCCACAGAACTCTATGGAGAAATAGGTCGACTAGATTTGTGATTGTGTGTCGTCGAAGTTCCTTCCGATTTAAAACGTTGGTACCAATCTTAACATTGCGTACGAGTCCAAAAGCTGTCCTCGTAGACCTATTGTAGCATATGCAAATTCACATTAAACTGATTAACTCATTTGAAACAGAAACTTCGCGCCTATTCGCTATTCATCAAGATCGTTAATTGTTGAATGCTTACAGGTCATAAAGTGCACCACCCGCCTTCACTTTCTGCGAAGTACATCAACGACTGACTGTCGGGACGCGAGCGCGCTACTATTAGACAAAGGGTAAATGTTCTATATATATATATATATATATATATATATATATATATATATATATATATATATATATATATATATATATATATATATATATATATGCCGGCTTCGTGGCTTAGAGGTTATGACTTTTCTCCGTAATCTCGTATACTCTCGTCGGTAACGTGATGACGGTAAGAATCAGCAGTGATTCGAATCGCATCGGTAACTTACGGGGTATGTGAGCCGGTCGCTCAGAAAGCAATGGCACACTACTGAGCGTAATCTTGCCAAGAAATCAACATACAGCTGAAAGATGCTGGTGTTGACAGCGATGTCCTGTTAAGGATATGCAACCAAATATATATATATATATATATATATATATATATATATATATATATATATATATATATAATATATATATATATATAGATATATATATATATATATATATATATTCATTCATCGTTTGCATATTTTACTGTTGTTATCTTGGCAAGTTTACGTTCAGTAGTTTGCCATTGCTTTCTGAATGACCGGCACACATACCATTTCCGCAACGCGGTCTGCTGCCAAACTGCGCGCAGCTATGTTTTGAACGCGGGTATACAGAATCACGTGCCGCGTCGGTAAACTCTTCGCCACGGAAAGGGTGTCTATATAATTATATATATATATATATATATATTATATATATATATATATATATATATATATATATATATATATTATATATATATGTATGTATATATATATATATATATATATATATATATATATATATATATATATATATAAATGAATGGCACCTTGCAGTCTTGACAGACGACGTTTGTAAAATGAAGTTATACCTCTCCATAACACAACAGCCTGGGCTAAATGTAGAGACCACGTGTTGCCCATGCAACATGATCCTTCTCTCGGCCTGCCTAATTTTCTCCAGAAGATAGTTAACGCGAATACGTCTGGAACAAGACAAGCTGCAGAAGCTGCCATATCAGCAAAGCAATACTCATAACTTTCCGCCTCTCGGAGCTTCCATCCTAGACCAATTGCTGACCTAGGCTTAGAGCCTGGGCTGCCCCGCCATGACATTTAGTTTTTAGGTTGCATTTCCTCGCATTAGGGTAAGCTTGTACCCTCCCAATTGCATTCCTCCAACCGAAGCCGTTAGCACAATGTGGGGTGTCGGGTTTGGTAATCGCCGCCCAACATTCGGGGGTAACGTAAAGCAGGTAGTACCATCTACTGTCATAAGGTAGCTCAGTCACTTCTGACTAAGACCTGGCACTTAACTAATCCTACCACGGGAAGTTCCCGCTGTACGTCGCTTCGGTTTACATCGTTTCGCTATAACATGGTCACAATGGGACACAACTTCACTTTACGTCGCTACATTCCGCTATAACGTCGTCACGTGTGTTGTTATGATGTGTTAATGTCGCCATTTTATATTTTGTGCAAGGTCCTTTTTTCAAGGATTTTATCGTGTAATCACCCATAATTATAAGTTCAAAGCGCACAGTAAGTGCTGATAGTGTGTCTGCTTGTAAGGGAACCAGGAAAAGTGTTACTCTTGAGGTGAAGTTAGATGTGTTTCGTCGTTTTGAGGCTGGCGATCGGGCTGTTGATATCAGTAAAGTCCATGGTTTACCTCCAACCACGGTAGGGACAATTCGAGCAGATGCTGATAAAATCCTAGAGGGTGCTAAGAACGTTATAACCCCTTTGGGTGCTTCCAAGTTCACTCGTACCAGAAGTACTCTTATGGAGAACACGGAAGCACTATTGGCGTCTGGATTGAAGACCAGAACCAACGGAATATAACCTGTGACCAAGATGGCTATCCAAGAGATAACACAGTCTCTTTATGAAGATCTAGCTAAGAAAGCGGGTGCGAGCAGTACTAGTAGTGCTGATGACAGATTAGGAGCGAGTCGTGGTTTAATGCCTCTACGTCCCAGTAATTTCATAACTCGCCCTCCAAACCACCGCTATTTAGCCAATAAATAGCAACATCTTTCTCAATACACATTATATAATACACTGTATTTCATTTCTTTCTATGGATAATAGTGTTCCGCTATATGGTGATCGAGTGAAATGGCGAGTCATGACCGCCCACGCTTTCCGGCATGGCACATGATTGATTGATTGATATGTCGTTTCACTTAAAGTCGCGTTTTCCAAGAACGTAACGCCGATGTCAACCGAGCCTTCCTGTACTATAGTTTACCGTCAATTTCTGTTATCTGTGACGTCATTTAAAAAAATAAAACTGCATGAGTATCAACAAAAGGACGCTATTTTCAATGCGGCCACTGCTTGTGCTGAGGACTTTACAGTGTCTAATCTGAAGAATGGATGGAATAAACTCTTGCCTGAACCTACTGACGAAACAGAAGGAATTGAGACTTTAGTGTTGACAAAATTGTGGAACTGTGCAACAATGTAGGGCAAAACAGTGAAAACATTACGCCGGAAGAAGTAACAGATTTGTTGGAATGTGACAAAATGAATGGAGGCTTTGCAATTTTTTTAACGATGATGAAATTGTTTCTAATGTGACTACCATTGAAGAAGTAGAAATTGATGACGACGAAGGATCAGTTCTTAACCAAAAACCTACAGCTAGCCACATCAGAAGCAGAAACAATGTTATCAAAATGCATAGACTGGTTTGAACTGTAAGAGGAGGAAAATGAAACACAGATCCTGTTCTGTGTAAGATAAACGTAACATTGCTGCGCAGAAAGCTCGAGCCTCAAATACACAGAAGGAGATGACAGATTATTTTAAAATAACGTATGTTTATAACCGATCTCCGTGGCTAAAGGCTTGCGAACGCGATTCGTGAGCCTACCACACGCTCGAAACTCGGCGCCGAACGATTTGGCAGCAGGCCGTGTCGCACTGGGGTTTTAACGTATTGGTATGGGAGCAGGTCGTTCAGAAATCAATGGCAAGCTACTGAAAGTAAAACTTGCCAAGACATCAACAACAGCAGTAAAATGCTGATGGTGACAGCGATGCCCTGTAAATCCATCCATTATGGGCCATACTTGGTAAGTGTGGGCGGTCATGACTCGACATTTCACTCGATCATCAGAGTCATGGATCAGTTCGGTGTTTCTTGTCTCGACCATGCCTCGTTGTCAAGCCATCCAGGTATTTATTTCTTTGTCTTGCCCTTGTTTTCTTCCCCTCGATCTTGTCAGTTGTCACCAAGATCTCTAATTCATGTCTTCTCATAACATCTCGAAAACATTTTGACTATCTACGTCTAAATTCTCTAATTAATTTACGATTTTCATTTGTTTGTTTTTTTGTCTGTCCATGGTATTCTTTGCATTCTCCTCAGAAACCACATTTCCACAGCCATCAGATGTTTTTCAGCTTGACTGTTCATTGTCCAAGCTTCACACTAATACAAAAGTACAGGCTCTATGTAGCACCTCAATACTCTTTTTCTCGCTTCAATTGACATCTTTTTATTGGTCAGTATGTTTTTCATCTTGCTAAAGGCTACTTTTGCCATGGCGATTCTTGTTCTGATTTCTTCAGGGCATCTCCCATAAGATGTTATGACTCTTTAGAGATAATTGTACCTATTCACTTGTTGAATAATATTCCCATTTACTTGTATATTACACTGGTATTTCGTTCTTCCTAGTAACGGCCACAATCTGTGTCTTTTTACAATATAATTCTAACCATAGTTGTTAACTGTGTGCAAAAATCGCATCTACTAATTGTTGCAGATCCAGCTCATTGTCTGCAATCAATACTGTATCATCTGCTTATCTAATGTTATTGTCCTGGATCACTAATGACTATATCAACCTCAAGTCAGAGGTCGCTCTCCTGAGAGAGGGAAATGGTATTCTGAAACACAGTATTGAGACTTTACAACGCGCGCCCACCATTGATCAGGCAGCACAGACTAACAGCTTCGAAACAACACAACCATCCTTGGGATCGCCAACGATACAGCCAACAAATACGCATCAGCAAACAGACAACGTCATTCAACAGGTCTCGACATTTCCCATCGAAGTAAAAGTCAGCAATCGATTTGAAGTACCAAAAGAACAATTAGTAAACGACAGCCAGTACGACTTGACATTGCTGACAGACAACATGCATATTCAAGAAATTGCTGGTAACCTGCAAGAAGGCAGCCCACAGCCGGATAATTATCACTGGCAGAAACAACTTGCAAGACGTACCAGAAGCCAGTGCATACAGAGACCACCAACTGACTGCACCCACGTGATAATTGAAGACCTCTTGATGAAAGGCATATACAGTGATCGTATGTCCTCATCACACGCCGATATAGCTACAACAATTCCACTTCCAGGTGCAGGAGTAGACAGTCTAACAGACATTATACGTAGAATGGAAATTTACGAAAATGTTAAGAGGATTACAATACATATAGGAATTAATGACACTATGAGAAACCACAATACCACCATTTCTCAGTTAAGAAATCTACTAGTCTTATTACACCATAATTTTCCAAATTCTAAAGTTTTTTTCTCTTCCATCATACCACCAAGTTATGGCTCCGAACGTCGACTAGCCGACATAAACAACAACACCCTAGAGAAATTCTGTAATCAGTATAATGTACACTTCATCAACAACACACCAATTTTTACATCGCAAAGAGGCGCGCCAAAGAAACGATTGTGCAGTGACCGGATCCACACATCCACGTTAGGTAGTAGCTTCCTGGCAAAAATATTAAATACCCAGAAAGAGCACAAAACACACAAACACGACGAATATTGATTACTTAAGCCAGTCGAAATACCCCCATCACCCCAGATAAACGTCTGCTGACGTCTGACCCCGAACTCCTGCCTTTCAAGGTGCACACATGCTACCAAGAATAAATCAACCTCTCCTTCCTACCCCCACACTCACACGTGAGGGAAATAACTACCAGGAAGATTTCCCTAACCTCACTTCCAACGAACCCTCGTTGCAAGCTGCGGTACACGCGCAAGGCAGTAATATTACTTTGACACACCACGCTCAAGACAGCCATGGGCCCCAAAGCAGACAACAAGAGGCTCCGCATCACCAAGTTCACGCAAGCAATGAGCGACAAAACAGACAAAAACAGGTTCCGCATCACCAAGTTCTCGCCGGTAATGAGCGACCAAGCATACAACAACAGGTTCCTCATCACTGGAGTCCAGAACTTCTTTACTTGATGCAATTTAGTCCTACCGCACTGAATCAAGCCCTTACGATGTCACTACAATGAAGACCTGTGAGACAGGATACGTATTAATAACTGAACCCTATATGCATTGATACCAGCAACAGAGCTTCCTCCTTGAATTTTAATTGCTTACTGTTGAACGTTTTATTTACCGTGTGGGATACTCCGCTTTAAACAGAAACGTTGACTTGTATAGTCATTTATTAATTCTCTTGGATAACAGTTGGTTACTTAGCTTGTGAAGTAGTTTTTTCAGGTTAATTACTTGTTGTATGTTCTTTAATTCGTTTTGTTCTGTGTTTGCATTATATTCGTTGGTCTAATTAGTTATATCGTTATAATATTGTAAGCTACATATCGATTTATATTACTTGATATTCAGTAAGTTAATGTAATTGTAATTTTTTATGATCTTGTATTTTTGCTTAATTTTGACTAATTTACACTTACTTCATGGGTGAAATGTCTGAGAGGTGGCAACACTGGCTCAACAAGTCCGGAATACGCCTTGGACACTTAAACATTTGCAACTTATTTAAAAGCTGCCAGAGTTATCTTCTATTCTTAATCAAAATTTTCATTTATTCGGCCTTGGTGAGAGTAGACTAAATGACAACATTTCAGATGAGGGGATCTCTATTAAAAGGTACAAAGATTTTCGAAGGAATCCCTGTAGGAAACAAGACACAGGCATAGTAGCCATGTTTCTGATTTACTAAATGTTCACAGTAGGCTAGACTTTGAAACTTGCAAAATAGAATGTATTTGGTTAGAGCTAAAACTTCAAAACCGCACACCCCTGATAATTGTCCACCCCTATCGAAATCCCAGGTATGGACAGATCTGGTACGAAAACTTCACCACCATGGTGGATGTAGTTTTCGCTTCCGGGAAGGAAATTATACTTCTCGGAGACTTTAACATTAACACCAACAAATCCAACATAATATGGGGAAATATAATTTAAATTTAATTTAATTTTAATTAATTAAATTTAATTGCATCATACAATTTCCAACACATAGTACAACAAGCTACTAGAGTAACAAAATCATCTTCAACACTCATAGATCACATTTACGTAACTTGCTTAGACAACATCATAGAATACACCGTACCCAGTTGTGCAATGAGCGATCACTACCAATATGCTGCACGTGGCCTAAAAAAGGAATTAAAACTCCTAAACATAAACACATAAGTGTAAAATATAGAAGTTACAAAAATTTCAACGAAAACGCATTTGTACAGGACATGCTCAGTTCACCTCTAGACAATGTCTATCAACTTCCTGATCCGGATGATGCTCTTGAATTCTGGATGAAAACCTTTATTGATGTTTTTGATAGACATGTGCCAACTAAGGAAGTTAGAGTAAAACACCACATCAAACCACCTTGGATCACCCAGGAGATACTTGAATCAATGAGAGCCAGAGATAAAGCGCATAAAAAGCGGGATCTCGGCACATACCATACTCTTAGAAACAAATTTCAATATACCATACGACGGGAAAAAGAAAAATTACTTTAAGAACTTAGTAATGGATAAAACAATTAGTAAGGATATATGGAAGGCAATTAACACCTTGACAAACAAGTATATCTTCCGAAATTCTGTACCATCAAATCATATTACATGCGACCAATTCAGTAAAAAAAAAATTTTCAATCTGGCATAGACCAGTTGAAGGCTTCAATACCTAATTCACATTGCAACTTATTTTTACTGTCATCGTTTTGCGAGAGCAGATGCTCCTGTGATATTCTTTCCGACATACCGCTAATGACATTCACTGAAGTATTCACTTACCTCAGTAACCTAAAAAAACACAACCTCATCTGGGTTAGATGGAATTAGCAACCGGATTCTCCGTTGTGCTGCGCCGGTCATCTGTATATTACTCACCTCTGTATATAATAAGTGTCTCATCAAAGGCCACTTTCCATCAGCTCTCAAAATCGCTAAAGTGTACCCTCTTCTTAAATCTGGTTCATTGGACAATGGTCTCCCGAACAATTACTGACCCATTTCCTTACTATCATTACTATATAAACCACTAAAAAAAACACATCCATAAAGTAACATTACTGTATTTATTTCGCAACAAGCTTATTGTTGACAGTCAATCAGGATTTCGACCAAAATATTCTTGCCATACGGCCCTAACAAACATGATAGAAAATTGGCACCAGAATATAAACAACAACAGTCTATGTGGAAACTGTATTTATTGATTTCAGTAAAGTATTTGATATGATAGACCATGTTATTTTAATTAAAAACTTGAGACAATGAAAATTGGCCCTAATATAGTCACTCTAATAACATCTTTTCTATCACACAGAAAGCAAGTAGTATCACATAATAAGTCTCTGTCTCAAACCACTACCTTCAATATTGGAGTCCCGCAAGGCTCTACTCTTGGCCCTCTATTATTTGCCATATATATTAACGATCTACCTTTGTTCCTTTCGTCGTCTTACGATCTATGTGCAGACGATTGTACAGTGTATTCAAACGCTGAAAACTGTATTTTGCCGGAGTCGTCTTTGCAACAAGAATTAAATAATGTAGTTTGGTGGAGCTATGCAAATCGTATGCAAATTAACATCACTAAAACAAAATCAATGTTATTAACAACCAGACAACGACTTCAATCTCTAATCTCACACACATCACTTCAACTTCACATCGATAACATGCCAGTAGAAAGAGTAATTGAGCACAAAATATTAGGCCTAATCATTGATAGAAATCTAACCTTTAATTCCCACGTTCAAGCGCTCACTAAACAAACAGAGTAAAAAGTCTACCAACTCGCCAAAATCAAAAATTTCCTCCATGAGGACACAAGGAAAATATTCTATACTTCAAATATACAGACACATTTTGACTACTGCTCTACAATTTGGGACGGTTGGTCTAATTCAAGCACCAAGCGACTTTACTCACTCCAGAAACGGGCCTTGAGTCTAATTTATAGCAAACATTTATCTGACAATCCTAGCCTGCATAAACGTCTGCAGTTACTACCACTCCGCAAACGCCTGCTTTTCAATAAGGCTAAACTAATTCACAAAATCCTACATTGGAATGCCCAAATCACCTTTGGCTATTGTTTAAATATAATGCTAGACACAGTAAACGATTAAATATATTACACATTCCAAAGCCTAGGACTGACTTATACAAAACAAGCTTAACGTACTCTGCAGCTCAGCTGTGGAACAATCTTCCACTAGAAATCAAAGACATCACCAATCCCTATAATTATAATTGCAAATTATTCGAACACTATCTCAGTACGGATTATCTTCTCCCTTAATAATAATACAGATAATAATAATAACAAAACCGTAGTATAACAGCCAGTTCCATTTTGGTAGGCCAGTATATTCCACATGGCTAATAACAAGTGTCACACCATTAGCTAATATTACTAAGTCGTATAGTATTGATGTTCGCATTTTGCCCATGCCTTTATAATGCATATATTTTATATTGTTGCTGTTCTTTGTTAGCCTTGAATGATGTGTGAATGAAATAATGTATGAAAGAGAGTGATAGACGGGCAGAATGTTAGGCGGGCCTGCGTGCCCAATTCTTAACCCTTTGAAAATAAAGTTTGTTCGTTCGTTCGTCCTGTAAGTAGAATATGCACAAAACAAAAAACGTATGCTTACAGTATTACAATACATTCTGTACATTGCTACTCTTATACTGAAGTTTATAATGATCGTTTTTTAAAATGTAATGCAATGTGTATGTATTATTCACTTTTAATGGATTTTATTTTCATTTTCCTCCCAAGTCCGTAGTGAAGTCACATTACTGTACATATGTTATCTGTCTATTCGGTTATCCGTCACAGCCCTAGTCAAGACGGTGACGGCTAATAGAAGTTGTACTGTACTATTATTGCTGCTGCTACTACTACTACTACTACTACTACTACTACTACTACTACTACTACTACTACTACTACTACTACTACTACTACTACTACCACTACCACTACTATTACTACTAAAACTACTACTATCACTACTACTACTACTACTACTACTACTACTACTACTACTATTACTACTACTACTACTACTACTACTACTAATACTATTATGTGTTTGTGTGTGTATGTGTGTGTATGTATATATATATATATATATATATATATATATATATATATATATATATATATATATATATATATATATATATATATATATATATATATACCCGTAAATATATAGACAGGCAGGCAGGCAGAAAAATATATATTACACCCACAAATACACAGTTATACTGACAGACAAACATTAAACCCCAAAACTACATAGACTGATAGACACGCAGACAGCAAACGTACACATGTAGAGACAAACAGACAATAAACTAGAGGACAATCGTGTGTTGGGTTAATCACCAGCTCTGCGACACAAAACTGAATTTCGATCTCTTTCATTACGACCACAATTGCAGGAAGCAATAAGTTCTTAGGTTATCACTCACGTGACTTGCTGGCCTAGATAAGCTTCATTTATGCCTAAAACCCAGGGAAACATTGAGTTGTGAGGAGTGCTTTTATCTTCTTGAAACCAGTCCATTTATCAGAAAAACAACTGATTTGAAAAGAAGAACATTCAGTGGAAGAATTGTCTTTATATTCTTCAACAAGTGGTGTTTTTATACTTTCTCCTACAAATGCTCCTATTTTTACCCATATTTTAGGAATCTTTTATCACATAAAAGATAATTGTATGCCCCGTCTAAAGATCTAGATATTACATAATTTATCTAGTTTGAAGTTAAAAATGTAATGATGCAAAGGAATGAAAAAATTTTAAAATAATAATGTAATCTACGTAAAAACTAATTTGTTATTGCTAATCGAAGTGTTATGTGGCTGATATCAAGCCGGTGTTATTGCTAATCGAGGTGTAATGTGGTTGATATCACGCCGGTGTTATTGCTAACCGAGGTGTTATGTCGTTAGTATCATGCCGGTGTTATTGCTAATCGAGGTGTAATGTGGTTGATATCACGCCGATGTTATTGCTAATCGAGGTGTTATGTGGTTGATATCACTCCGGTGTTATTGCTAATCGAGGTGTAATGTGGTTGATATCACGCCGGTGGTATTGCTAATCGCGGTGTTATGTGGTTGATATCACTCCGGTGTTATTGCTAATCGAGGTGTTATGTGATTGATATCACGCCGGTGTTATTGCTAATCGAGGTGTTATGTGGTTAGTATCATGCCGGTGTTATTGCTAATCGAGGTGTAATGTGGTTGATATCACGCCGGTGTTATTGCTAATCGAGGTGTTATGTGGTTGAAATCACTCCGGTGTTATTGCTAATCGAGGTGTAATGTGGTTGATATCACTCCGGTGTTATTGCCAATCGAGTTGTTATGTGGTTAAAATCACGCCGGTGTTATTGCTAATCGAGGTGTTATGTGGTAGATATCACGCTGGTGTTATTGCTAACCGAGGTGTTATGTTGTTGATATCACTCCGGTGGTATTGCTAATCGAGGTGTTATGTGCTTGATATCATTTCGGTGTTATTGCTAATCGAGATGTTATGTGGTTGATATCACGCCAATGTTATTGCTAATCGAGATGTTATGTGGCTGATATCACGCCTGTGGACTTTACTTCCCAAGCCACTTCCTGGTGCCCATGTATCCAGGGGACAAGTGATAGCGCTTTCTTTGCCAGCTCAGTGGCCATGGGTTCCAATTCACATCCATGCAGATATTTTGTTTAATTAACCTGGTATTCCTGGTCAACTCAGCATAAACTGGTTACCTAAAATTGTTACCTGAAATGGTTACCTTAAATATCACCTGAAATGGTTACTTGAAATGGCCCGGGAAGTGACGGCGGCAGTATGATACTAACCATATTATCCTTCGAGTTACGACTGGGTTATGGAAACATGGATCTAACACCTTATGCTAAACATGCTTTAGGGCGTGTACTTCTCTCTAAATGCCACACAAACGGACACTGAGGTTCACCAAAGGCTAAGTGTATTTACCACTTTAAAAAAATAGTTACATTTCCTTTACAGTACATCGCAGTCAACCCCAGCGTTATTTGGATGTTTGTGATCTCTTGGCAAGTTTAGGTTGCCATTGCTTTCTGAACGACCGGCACCCATACCATTTTATAAAAAGAAACCAATGCAAGGCGGGCTGCTGCCAAATATTCCACAGCTCTGTTTCGAACGCGGTATGCAGCGTTGCGAACTGCTTTCGTTATCCCTTCGCCACGGAGACGGCGTATTAAACACTACTTACTGAACTGAAACATGTTGCTTGCCTCCTGCAGGGCGAGCCATCAACCCCATTTTGATTTTCTAAACAAATTTACTATCAGTAGTTTGCCAATACGGTTTGAAAGAGAAGTCAAAGTTTAAGTACAACTGATCGGTTACAGGGGATGCATCAACCACGCCGCCATCAGCACACGGGAAGTTTGAGGACGAACGCTATTACCTCTTCGGTGACTGTTTAGCAACAAAAATCAGACATTTTAAAATGTAGACATTCAGAAGACCGGGACGAGTTTCTTGGAAGACACAAAGTCAAACAAGAAAGTTCTAGAGCAACACAAGAAAACGGACGCTGATCATGGATATATAATTTGCAAATAGAAGACACTTCCTTCATATAAAATCTACAGAACAGTCTACTAACAACCAGACAGGAGGAAATTGTTAAGAACAAACGAGCTAGAGATCGTAAAAGATATAAACGGACAGAGAGCATCGATATATAGTCAGAAAATACCAAATCAGACTGTACAGCAGTTTGTTACTGACGGGCATTGCTGGCGATCAAATACCACCAACATTCAGAACCTGAAGATGACCTTGGTTTATATAAGGTTTTAATGTCGCATATTGTAGGTTTAGCCGTCTCATCTGATAGGTTTTACTGTGTCATATACTAGGTCTAACGCTCTAATATTGTAGATTCCACTATTTAATATGGTATGCTTAACAGTCTCGAGTAGTATGATTAACTTTCTTGTATAGTGGATTTAACTATCTCGTATGGTAGGTATAACGGTCTCATATAGTAGTTCTGATGGCTGTAGAAATGTGGTTTCTGAGAAAAATGCAAAGAATACCATGGACAGACAGAAACACCAAAGACCAAGTCCCACAAGAAACAAATGAAAAGCGTAAATTGATTAGAGAAATAGACGTTGACAGTCAAAATGTTTTGGTCACGTTATGAGAAGAAATAAATTGGAGAACTTGGTGACAACTGGCAAGATCGAGAGGAAGAGAACAAGGGGAAGGCAGAGAAGTAAATACCTTGATGGCTTTGTCACGTGGTTTGATCGAGACAATAACACTAAGCTGATCCACGACTCTGGTGATCGAGAAGATAGCGAAACATGACTGCCAACGTTTATCAGCATGGCACATGATGAATGAATAGTAGATCTTACATCTTGGATGAAGTCAAGGGCCACAGACTGCTAAGGGGAAGATCATGAATGGCTCCGGCAGAAGATACCATCAGAGAAGTGTGCACACTTGAGAAGACTGGCAAGGGCAAGGAGTGGGTCAGTGCCGAATGGAAATTCAGAGTTGTGTGAGTTTATAATCACACTGGGCCGTGAATGTAGCGGGTAGCCAGAAGGCGGGCGTGATATCAATCACATTGGCTATGTTATTATGTGTATCGATGGCTCTGTGTTAAGATGCAAGTATAAATGCCTGGGGATTCATAACAAAAGCAAATAATCAATTTTGAGTAGACCTTGGCATATAACATCACAATCTAAAGTCTGAGAATGGACGCGAAGCAGCTTTCCACTAGTGGAGAACAAACTGTGCAAGCATGCTGTGATTGCAGCTGATTCACAAAACATGCTGACAAAGGTTAATACTGACATACTTCGTGCAGAATGGAATGCATCGATTCAGAGGTCACAGATTGTAAGCATTCCCTGAATCTTTTCTCCAGGACACTCTGGTGTGGTTGGGAATGAACAGACAGACAGATTGCCCGGTGCCTCATCACTAGGGGGTGATTAGATGCATTATAAGGTAGATGTGGTGATGGCTCTCTGGGAGCATGTGAATAATGCAAAAGAACAGATATACTATCATAGTCTAAAGAGAATGCAGCAGCAAGGAATGGTCAGAGGATCTGGTCGACAGTCGTCATTCAGAGGTAAAGCAAGACGGAAATATAATCAGATTGCAACGGCACTATTAGTATTGGAACTGTACGCTGGCTGTTAAAGATGAGAACTGAGCACTTATGGGAATGCCCCGAAGGCAGTGATGTCGGTTCTTGACCCAACTCATCTTACATCCCAGTGTAGTAAATTCAGTCCCTCATATAACTGGTTTGACGGCTGATATAGCAAATTAAAGCTGTCTCACAAATTGATTTTTTTTTCTTTTTGTGTGTGGTCTCATATATTTTGTAAAAAGTCATTTGTATATCCTTTACAAGACGATGTACTCAACCCCCAGAATTTCTGGCATTCTTCGATTTCCAATGTAATTTTAACTTCAGTAATTTGCCAATGCTGTCTCAATGACCGACGCTGATAACATTGCAAAAATTAGCGCAAAGGGGTCCGCTTCCAATTTGGCAGCCTGCGGTTTATGTCGCAACAGTTATGTAGCATTATTAAAGCGCATGCCTGGCCCCAGTCCCCCAGACACCCATTCACATAGTGGGTGTCACATGGTAGGGTTAGTAAGTAGCGGTCCGTATAGTGGGTGTCACATGGTAGAGTTAGCAAGTAGCGGTCCATATAGTGCAGTGGTTCTCAACCGGTGGGGAATTCCCCCCTAACCTCCAGGGGGGAATTTTGGGGTTTCCAGGGGGGGGGGGGGGGGCGGGAATGAAGATTATTTCAAGATTGCGTTAATACAAGAACCGATTACTTGATCTCGTTTTTCCCTTCATACTTTACGGTTCTGTACGTCTCACCCTTCTAAAATTCGTATTATAAAGTAAGTAGACCCACAAATCACGTTTTATGTAGATGTCCATTATTACGTATACTGTGTAGGGGCAGGGGGAAATTTTTAGGGAGGAAATACGAGAGGGGGGGGGGGAATAACGTTCTAAAAATATGGTGAAGGGGGGCACAGGCCAAAAAAGGTTGAGAACCACTGATATAGTGGGTGTCACGTAGTAGAGTTAGCAAGTAGCGGTCCATATAGTGGGTGTCACGTGGTAGGGGTTAGCAAGTAGTGGTCCATATAGTGGGTGTCACGTGGTAGGGTTAGCAAGTAGCGGACCATATAGTGGGTGTCACGTTGTAGAGTTAGCAGGTAGCGGTCCATATAGTGGGTGTCACGTGGTATGGTTAGCAAGTAGTTGTCCATATAGTGGGTGTCACGTGGTAGGGTTAGCAAGTAGTGGTCCATATAGTGGGTGTCACATGGTAGAGTTAGCAAGTAGCGGACCATATAGTGGGTGTCACATGGTAGAGTTAGCAAGTGGCGGTCGATATAGTGGGTGTCACGTGGTAGAGTTAGCAAGTAGAGGACCATATAGTGGGTGTCACGTGGTAGGGTTAGCAAGTAGAGGACCATATAGTGGGTGTCACGTGGTAAGGTTAGCAAGTAGCGATCCATATAGTGGGTGTCACGTGGTAGGGTTAGCAAGTAGCGGACCATATAGTGGGTGTCACATGGTAGAGTTAGCAGGTAGCGGTCCATATAGTAGGTGTCACATGGTAGAGTTAGCAAGTAGCGGTCTATATAGTGGGTTTCACATAGTAGGGTTAGCAAGTAGCGGTGCATATAGTGGGTGTCACGTGGTAGGGTTAGCAAGTAGCGGTCCATATAGTGGGTGTCACGTGGTAGGGTTAGCAAGTAGCGGACCATATAGTGGGTGTCACGTGGTAGAGTTAGAAGGTAGTGGACCATATAGTGGGTGTCACGTGGTAGAGTTAGCAGGTAGCGGTCCATATAGTGGGTGTCACGTGGTAGGGTTAGCAGGTAGCGGTCCATATAGTGGGTGTCACATGGTAGAGTTAGCAGGTAGCGGTCCATATAGTGGGTGTCACATGGTAGAGTTAGCAAGTAGCGGTCCATATAGGGGTCCAGGGGTAGGGTTAGAAGTAGCGGTCCATATAGTGGGTGTCACATGGTAGAGTTAGCAAGTAGCGGTCCATATAGTGGGTGTCACATGGTAGAGTTAGCAAGTAGCGGTCCATATAGTGGGTGTCACATGGTAGAGTTAGCAAGTAGCGGTCCATATAGTGGGGTCACATGGTAGAGTTAGCAGGAGCGGTCCATATAGTGGGTGTCACATGGTAGAGTTAGCAAGTAGCGGTCCATATAGTGGGTGTCACGTGGTAGGGTTAGCAAGTAGTGGTCCATATAGTGGGTGTCACATGGTAGAGGTTAGCAAGTAGCGGTCCATATAGTGGGTGTCACATTGGTAGAGTTAGCAAGGTAGCGGTCCATATAGTGGGTGTCACAGTGGTATGGTTAGCAAGTAGTTGTCCATATAGTGGGTGTCACATGGTAGAGTTAGCAAGTAGCGGTCCATATAGTGGGTGTCACATGGTAGAGTTAGCAAGTAGCGGTCCATATAGTGGGTGTCACATGGTAGAGTTAGCAAGTAGCGGTCCATATAGTGGGTGTCACATGGTAGAGTTAGCAGGTAGCGGTCCATATAGTGGGTGTCACATGGTAGAGTTAGCAAGTAGCGGTCCATATAGTGGGTGTCACGTGGTAGGGGTTAGCAAGTAGTGGTCCATATAGTGGGTGTCACGTGGTAGGGTTAGCAAGTAGCGGTCCATATAGTGGGTGTCACGTGGTAGAGTTAGCAAGTAGAGGACCATATAGTGGGTGTCACGTGGTAGGGTTAGCAAGTAGAGGACCATATAGTGGGTGTCACGTGGTAAGGTTAGCAAGTAGCGATCCATATAGTGGGTGTCACGTGGTAGGGTTAGCAAGTAGCGGACCATATAGTGGGTGTCACATGGTAGAGTTAGCAGGTAGCGGTCCATATAGTAGGTGTCACATGGTAGAGTTAGCAAGTAGCGGTCTATATAGTGGGTTTCACATAGTAGGGTTAGCAAGTAGCGGTCCATATAGTGGGTGTCACGTGGTAGGGTTAGCAAGTAGCGGTCCATATAGTGGGTGTCACGTGGTAGGGTTAGCAAGTAGCGGACCATATAGTGGGTGTCACGTTGTAGAGTTAGAAGGTAGCGGACCATATAGTGGGTGTCACGTGGTAGAGTTAGAAGGTAGCGGTCCATATAGTGGGTGTCGCGTGGTAGGGTTAGCAGGTAGCGGTCCATATAGTGGGTGTCACGTGGTAGGGTTAGCAGGTAGCGGTCCATATAGTGGGTGTCACGTGGTATGGTTAGCAAGTAGTTGTCCATATAGTGGGTGTCACATGGTAGAGTTAGCAAGTAGCGGTCCATATAGTGGGTGTCACATGGTAGAGTTAGCAAGTAGCGGTCCATATAGTGGGTGTCACATGGTAGAGTTAGCAAGTAGCGGTCCATATAGTGGGTGTCACATGGTAGAGTTAGCAGGTAGCGGTCCATATAGTGGGTGTCACATGGTAGAGTTAGCAAGTAGCGGTCCATATAGTGGGTGTCACGTGGTAGGGGTTAGCAAGTAGTGGTCCATATAGTGGGTGTCACGTGGTAGGGTTAGCAAGTAGCGGACCATATAGTGGGTGTCACGTTGTAGAGTTAGCAGGTAGCGGTCCATATAGTGGGTGTCACGTGGTATGGTTAGCAAGTAGTTGTCCATATAGTGGGTGTCACGTGGTAGGGTTAGCAAGTAGTGGTCCATATAGTGGGTGTCACATGGTAGAGTTAGCAAGTAGCGGACCATATAGTGGGTGTCACATGGTAGAGTTAGCAAGTGGCGGTCGATATAGTGGGTGTCACGTGGTAGAGTTAGCAAGTAGAGGACCATATAGTGGGTGTCACGTGGTAGGGTTAGCAAGTAGAGGACCATATAGTGGGTGTCACGTGGTAAGGTTAGCAAGTAGCGATCCATATAGTGGGTGTCACGTGGTAGGGTTAGCAAGTAGCGGACCATATAGTGGGTGTCACATGGTAGAGTTAGCAGGTAGCGGTCCATATAGTAGGTGTCACATGGTAGAGTTAGCAAGTAGCGGTCTATATAGTGGGTTTCACATAGTAGGGTTAGCAAGTAGCGGTCCATATAGTGGGTGTCACGTGGTAGGGTTAGCAAGTAGCGGTCCATATAGTGGGTGTCACGTGGTAGGGTTAGCAAGTAGCGGGACCATATAGTGGGGTGTCACGTGTAGAGTTAGAAGGTAGCGGACCATATAGTGGGTGTCACGTGGTAGAGTTAGAAGGTAGCGGACCATATAGTGGGTGTCACGTGGTAGAGTTAGCAGGTAGCGGTCCATATAGTGGGTGTCACGTGGTAGGGTTAGCAGGTAGCGGTCCATATAGTGGGTGTCACCATGGTAGAGTTAGCAGGTAGCGGTCCATATAGTGGGTGTCCACATGGTAGAGTTAGCAAGTAGCGGTCCAATATAGTGGGTGTCACATGGTAGGGTTAGCAAGTAGCGGTCCATATAGTGGGTGTCACGTGGTAGGGTTAGCAAGTAGCGGTCCATATAGTGGGTGTCACGTGGTAGGGTTAGCAAGTAGCGGTCCATATAGTGGGTGTCACATGGTAGAGTTAGCAAGTAGCGGTCCATATAGTGGGTGTCACATGGTAGAGTTAGCAAGTAGCGGTCCATATAGTGGGTGTCACATGGTAGAGTTAGCAAGTAGCGGTCCATATAGTGGGTGTCACATGGTAAGAGTTAGCAAGTAGCGGTCCATATAGTGGGTGTCACATGGTAGAGTTAGCAAAGTAGCGGTCCATATAGTGGGTGTCACATGGTAGAGTTAGCAAGTAGCGGTCCATATAGTGGGTGTCACATGGTAGAGTTAGCAAGTAGCGGTCCATATAGTGGGTGTCACATGGTAGAGTTAGCAAGTAGCGGTCCATATAGTGGGTGTCACATGGTAGTAGAGTTAGCAGGTAGCGGTACATATAGTGGGTGTCACATGGTAGAGTTAGCAAGTAGCGGTCCATATAGTGGGTGTCACGTGGTAGGGTTAGCAAGTAGCGGTCCATATAGTGGGTGTCACATGGTAGGGTTAGCAAGTAGCGATCCATATAGTGGGTGTCACGTGGTAGGGTTAGCAAGTTCCGGTCCATATAGTGGGTGTCACGTGGTAGGTGTTTTCACCCCTTAGGCTCACTGGGCATATGGTGCTAGACCCTTATTTATAGACCAATGGACACTCGGTCAGTGACGTGGTCAGTATCACACCGGCCGCATTTACTTCCCAAAACATTTCCTGTTAACTAGTTTAGGCTGTGTCGACAGGGCAGCCAGGATCAGTTTTTAAAACTTGAATTAGCACCGATGCGGATCGATGTCATGACCACCGGGCCGGCTGGCGAGTGTCTAGCCACTGGGCTAACGCGGCTCCATGGTAGGGTTAACTGTCACATACAGTGGGTTTAACAATCTCATATAGTTTGTGTTACCGTCTCATATATAGTATGTGTAATCCCCTCATATAGTGTGTGTAACCGTCTTATATTGTTTTTGTAACAATCTCATATAGTATGTGTAACAGTCTCATATAGTATGTGTAACTGTCTCATATAGTATGTGTAACAGTCTCATATCGTATGTGTAACTGTCTTTTATAGTATGTGTAATAGTCTTATATAGTATGTGTAATAGTCTTATATAGTATGTGTAATAGTCTTATATAGTATGTGTAACAGTCTCATATAGTATGTGTAAGTCTCATATAGTATGTGTAACAGTCTCATATAGTATGTGTAACAGTCTCATATAGTATGTGTAACAGTCTCATATAGTATGTGTAACAGTCTCATATCGTATGTGTAACTGTCTTATATAGTATGTGTAATAGTCTTATATAGTATGTGTAACAGTCTCATATAGTATGTGTAATAGTCTCATATAGTATGTGTAACAGTCTCATATCGTATGTGTAACAGTCTTATATAGTATATGTAATAGTCTTATATAGTATGTGTAACAGTCTCATATAAGCCGGCTCCCTGGCCGAGGAGTTAGCAGCTTTCTCCGCTAATCCCGAATACTCTCGTGGTTGACGTGAGCGCACGAGAATTAGAAGTGGTTCGAGTCGCGCTAGTGACTTATGAGAGTATGGAGCCGGTCGCTCAGAAAGTCGTGGCGTGCTGATGAGCGTAATCTAGCCTAGGAATCAACATACAGCTGTAAAATGCTGGTGTTGACCGCAATATCCTGAAACAGGATGGAAACGCGGAAAAAACAGTCTTATTTTGTATGTGTAACAGTCTCATATAGTATGTGTAACAGTCTTATATAGCAGAATCTGTGGTATCAGACAATATGTATGGCCATGTAAAATAGTAGGTTTAATCCTCTCAAATAATATGTTTAACCAGGAGACCAGCGTAGTAGAATAGATCAGCGCCCTCGCTCTTACAATTCCGGTCCGCTGATAGCGAGGTTGAGGGTTCAACCTCTACTGTTCAGATGGAAAAGAATATTGACTTCCCGTCCTTGACTTGGGTACGTAAATTACAAGTACCTCAGAAGTAGAAGTGGTTTCGTCTGATGGCGAGGGACACTGGTAAAAGGGAATGCTAATCCACACGCAAACAGGAGACCTGTGCATTCCCAATTGTTAGCACCTGTATGCGCTAAGGTTGAGGTGAAAGCGGGCGAACGAAATAAAAACTGCTTATCCGTCTCACGTAATAGATTTAACCGTCTATTGTTTCATGTGTAACAGTCCTAAAACTGCATAAATGTCTCATTTATTACGTTTAACGTTCTCATATACATGTTTTCCGTCTCATTTTCTGTATTTAACCAGTCATTAATATTCTGTTATTCCCCCTCAACTCATGCCCGCAGGTCTTCCCACCACGACTCTAACCAATTACCTCTAGAGTAAACCATCTTAAGTGACAGGTGTCTTCTTACCTGGCCAAGATTATTCCAGCTTTTCTTCTATCATAAACTATCCCTTCTAATTGTTCCTAATGTATTTATGCGCTTGTGTGAGAGAGGCAGAGAGACTGACGACGACGATAGAGAGGTTCCAAAACTCCGTAGGATTTAATTGTCTCGTGGGACGCAGAGGTGTTTCCAAGGCACCATTGCCAGGTTCTATACTGGCCAAGACCTACCGACACGTCCTAGTCGTGCGTCCTGGGCAACAGGTCCCTTCGGGGTCCTTGGCTAACGTCAGTAGGATCGCTGTTTCTTCCGAGGTCGGAGAATACCTGCCTGCACGGCGAGGAACCACCAGTCTGCACACCAATAAGCAAGACATGAGACAACGGATACTCACGCAAACCTCAGGTCCTGTATGACATCACACTGATTTGGACAACAGGGTGTCTTCATCCGACATACAGGACTTCGCGTTGGAGCTCACAGCCAGCGAATGTAAGCAAGCAAGCAATTGTCTCGTTGCGACTATATAGGCCAGCATTGGTCAAGTAAGTAAAGGACCCTATATCACAGCTTATGGAGAATCAGGCATATGGCGCTTCTCGCATATTTTTTTTATAGATCAACCCCATTCTGCTATCAATGGCATTCATTATATATGGTAAGATAAGATCACCAATACCTAAGTATCGAAAAGATCGGGTGATATGACGGTTTGGCCCATGCTCAGTCTTCGTAGAATTAGATGGATAGGACAGATTAGGAGAATGGACGATGGTAGAATACCTAAGGACATCTTTCTTTTTGTGAATCTCAGGGTCGGCCTATACTATGGTACAAAAATGTGTGTAAGCGGGACATGAACGATAAGGGAAGTTATATTGCTCCTTGGAACCAAGTCGCCGTTGAACGCGTTGCATGAAAGAAAAAGGCCAGAAATGGAATCAAGACAACGGAGAATATGACTGCAGACAGGTCAAACACTGAGCGAGTAAGACATCACGTGTGATCACATGGAGGACGAGCATTTAACGCAGTCGTATTCGCTACCGCCATGAGCTGTAGTTATTATGTCCTGTTTACAGCATAATGTAACAAATTATCGTCTGTCCCGATGGCAAGCTGCCATTTAGAAACCAAAAACCCGGTCAACAAATGCCCGCAGAAGTCGGATGTGTCGGCCTAACGGCGGAAGAACGCAGCTTTGTTGTAAACAGACACAACGCAATCACATCCAAAAATAACTCTGGATGAACGCAGAAGAAGAAGAAGAAGAAGAAGAAGAAGAAGAAGAAGAAGAAGAAGAAGAAGAAGAAGAAGAAGAAGAGAAGAAGAAGAAGAAGAAGAAGAAGAAGAAGAAGAAGAAGAAGAAACCAGAAAGAAAGACGAAGTTTACGTAATGAAAGCTCCAACATGTTGACATCATAAGAGTGAGACACGAGAACACTGAGCAGAGATCATGTGGAATGACTGACTATTCATAATAAATGCTCTAATCGTGAGTAATTGAAATCGTGCAATATTGATATAACGACAGGTCATCAAATAATTCGTTATCGCTGCATTTCGTAATGAGTTTCCCTAAATCATATTATGCTGTAATGTGTTTAGTTTGGAAGCATTTGCGCGCGCGCGCGTGTGTGTGTGTGTGTGTGTGTGTGTGTGTGTGTGTGTGTGTGAGAGAGAGAGAGAGAGAGAGAGAGAGAGAGAGAGAGAGAGAGAGAGAGAGAGAGAGAGAGAGAGAGAGTGTTGTTTTGTTTTAAAATGAAGATGTAACTATAAACGTTTCCTTAATTGTTGCAGTGTTAGTGTATAAAGACTGTCTCAGTTTGTTCTTTTCCTGTTGATCATTATGTTTTCAAAGTCTTGCCGCAAATAACCATGATTGGTAATAAATACTAGATTCAACATAATGGCGCAGATAACAGTGGGAGCGGAATAATATCTACTGCAGTGGTTCTCAACTGGTGAGGAATTCGGGGGGGTGTAAGGGTTTCCACACACACACACAAGGGGGGGGGGGGGGGGGGGGGGGGGAAATTACGATTATTTCAAGATTGAGTTAATACAAGAACCGATTAATTGATATTGTTTTTTCCCTCCATACTTTACTGTTCTGTTCTTCTCGTCCTTCTGAAATTCGTTTCATAACGTAAGTAGACCCTCAAATCACATATTATGTAGACGTCTAGACTTGTTCTAGTATGTGTTATTAAATTTAGCTTCCAGATTTGCGTATACTGTATAGGGGGGGGGGGGGGATTTATAGGGAGGAAATGTGAAAAAAGGGGGGGGGGGAGTGTGATTTATAGGGAGGTAATGTGAAAAAAGGGGGGGGGGGGGGAGTTGGTGGCATTCTGGACATATGGTGAAGGGGTGCATGAGCCAAAAATTGTTGAGAGTCATTGATCTAGTAGGTAGCGTTTGTGTATTTGTTGTATATAGTTTTGTGCAGTTGTATCGGTGCATCTGTATTGTTCTGTTCTACTTGTGATTCACTTGAGCTGAGTCAAGAACCCACATCAACCACTCGGGACAATCGCAAGCGTGCTCAATCCTCACGTGCAACAACGACAAGTCTCATGACTTCTGGTACCAGCAGCAGTCTGATTATGTGTTCATCTGACCTTTCCTCGGGGTCATGAGTATCGATCATATCCTTTGGTCACGCCCCGCAACATCATTTTCTCCGAGTCATAATGATCTATCTGTCCTTCTCCGATTATATACACGATTCCAAATGGCACTGACCACTTCTGCCTCATGCACCAATACCTCACCACGTGATGCATACCCAGGCCAATCTCTTTGCCTGCTCGTTTCCCACAACACCAGCATGTCCAGGGGGATAAATTCCAGCAGATTCTCTCTATTGTTGATTGGTGAATTAAAGTCTGCCACTTTACCCGATGCATGCCTGTCCTCATCTGCCTCATCATACTGTTTTTCTCCTTCAACCAGTGGAACGACGCCTCTTCGCTGGTTGTTGAAGATGACATCGAACACAGCGTGCACACATCCTAGTTCCAGCGATGGTTCTAACTTGTGATTGTTCTAGTAAAGCATGCCAATTATATTTCTTGTTTTCGTTGATAATAAATACTTATGATTGCATAATACCTTTTTTAAAGCACTTTTTCGTTTATTTGTTTGTTCTATTGTATTATTTGTTTCTAGCATCTATGCCTTAATGTATTATTAGTGTCATTTGTCTACTTGTGTGTTGATGTTTGTGCTCTTGTTTGATGGTCATCTCCGCCCGAAGTCTATACATGCAACATTATGTACTTAGTTCTAGACCCAGGATGTGCTATTCTGAAGCATGCCCTGCGTTCATCCTAATCATACATTTTCGCAGATACGAAGTTCCAGTATACTCCTCTGATTTGTTAGCTTCGAGATATGACAGACAGCTCTGCAATACAGACTCCGAAAAGATGCTACTTTCGACACATAGTCAGTAGGGGAATCTCTCACTTCGACAGTTGCCAGACCTATTTAGGGCTCATGACACCGGAACGCTAACGCACCGGACTTAACCGTTGAAACCTCAGTCTTCCTTGAGGTTCAACAAGCAACCAGCCAACTAGCTCATCACCTCAACAGCCGTTACCCAGAAGACGCAAAAAAGACACCGTGTCGCTGCGGGCTGTTAATCCCGGTTATATTCTCGGCTACTCAATATTTGTTAATTTATTAATGAAAGAATCTTGGTTATGTCACAACAACCATCTGGTTTAAAATTGAGATATTAATTATTCATTGTATTCTTACACAGTACATGTTTTCTTGACGGTTCGTGTCTTTCTAGATCAGTGGTTCTCAACCTTTTGTGGCCCATGCCCCCCTTCACCATATGTTGAGAATGTCATCCCCCACCTCTTTCGTATTTCCTCCCTATAAATTCCCCCTATCCCACCACCCACCCTCCCCCTACATAGTATACGTATAAATGGAAGCTAAGTTTAACAACACATAGTAGAATAAGTTTAGACGTCTACATAAAACGTGATTTGTGGGTCTAGTTACATTATGAGACGAATATCAGAAGGGCGAGGAGTACAGAATCCAAAGTATGGAGGAAAAACAATATCAAGTAATCGGTTCTTGCATTAACGCGATCTTGAAATAATCTTCATTCCTCCCCTGGAAACCCTAAAATTCCCCCCCCCCCCCCCCCCCTTAGGGGGGTATTCCCCACCAGTTGAAAATCACTATTCTAGAATATATGATATTGCTGTCATGCTCGCTCCTTGTTTGAGAATATATGATATTGCTGTCATTCTCGCGCCTTGTTTATAGGGCATTGCTGAGTTACATTTTCTTTACAGGACGTCGCAGTCAACTTCAGCATTTACGAATGTTCGTAATTTACTAGATAATGTATACGTTCAATAGACTGCCATTGATTTTTAAATGACCGACGCTCATACATTTGAAATCAACGCAAGGAGATCTGCTTCCAAATCGCCCGCAGCTGATTTCACATCCTTGATTCAGTTTGTCAGGGAATTGTGAAACGCGTTCACTGCCTCTAAACCAGAGAGCCATTATTACATGAAGTATAGCGTTTGATATAATTCAATCTTCTTCGTGGGTATGTGCAATGTAACACATTCTGTTGTTCTCATGTAACTTACATTTTTCTTGCTATCTTGTTGCTTTTGTGTGTATATGTCACTAGTGATTTAGTCCTAACAGTATACTGTATCTTATATATATATATATATATATATATATATATATATATATATATATATATATATATATATATATATATATATATATACAACGCATCCTTCTGTATAGCGATGTATGTTCATATAGTGTATTATTTAAAAGCACCGTTTCAGTGTCGACGGAGTTTCGAAAGCAGTTCGTAATCCCCGCATACCGCATTTTATACACAGCTGCGGGCGATTTGGAAGCAGACCGGGTTATGCTGATGTTAATACAATAGTATGAGTGCCGGTAATACAATGGTATGTGGAGCTGCGGCCTGAATTCTTCAGGCTCAAGACCACCTGCCACACACAGCAAGGTACTATAATTGGCAGTAAATGACAGTTTAAGTGACAGAGTGCGGTCGGTTCTGAAAGCAATGGCAGGCTACTGACGGTAAACTTACCAAGAAATCACAAACAGCCAAAAACTGATGAGGTTGATTGCGACATCCTGTATAGGATGTGCAGCTAACTGTAACATCACGTTGCTATTTCTAAGCAGCTAAGAGCGGGATTCTCGTCACCCAGTGAAAATGATATCAGACATATTTATTAACATTCCACATATTTGTTTCGGCACAACAAGACAGTGTGTGTGTGTGTGTGTGTGTGTGTGTGTGTGTGTGAGTGTGTGTGTGTGTGTGTGTGTGTGTGTGTGTGTGTGTGTGAGAGTGTATCTGTGTACTTTGTATTTGAATGTTTATGTTTAACAAGAGAAAGAGGGCGAGAGGAGAGAGAAAGGAGAGAGAGAGAGAGAGAGAGAGAGAGAGAGAGAGAGAGAGAGAGAGAGAGAGAGAGAGAGAGAGAGAGAGAGAGAGAATAGGGGAGTTCGACAGGGGAAAATGTTATCAGATATGCTTAATAACATTCCACAGATTTTATTCAACACAACAAGACAGCGCGCGCGCGTGTGTGTGTGTGTATGTGTGTGTGTATGTGTGTGCGTGCGTATTTGTACTTTGTAATGTTTACTTAACGGAGAGAGAGAGAGAGAGAGAGAGAGAGAGAGAGAGAGAGAGAGAGAGAGATAATAGAGGGGAATGCGACAGGGGAAAATGTTGTCCTTCTTTCACTTCTTCTGTCGCTCTTTATTCCCCATTGGATATGTTGGATCTCAACCTACTCAATCCACATCGTCCTATCCCCACCAATGTGTGCGTGTGTGTGCTCGCGCGCGCGCATTTGTGTGTATGTGTGTGTGTGTGCGCGCGCGCGCTCGCGAGCAAATGTCAAAACTTAATATTTATGTTTAAAGATAAGATGACCGACCTTTTTGGCCCGGGTTTTGTCCCACATGGCTCACTCTATTTCCCCAGAGCGACCTGCCGAAAGCGTCACAGACACGAACCCTGCATGATGGAAACCGACAACGAACCCACGACCTTCGGAGCGCGAGCAAAGGGCCAGACCACTCCTCCACGGAGACCCTCAAGCCAAAGGTCAAACCAGTGAAGGAGAGGAGCGACTGTCAATGCTCTGATGATAGTTATAATCTCTTGCAGGTTCATGTGATGACGTATGTCACATACGGGAGTTCTGTAACATGTGTGGGTCAAGCTATAAAGGACTCAACTGTTATAGCTGGCGTTTAAGATTTGAGATTCCTAATTAGCCAGATGTATGAAACGTCACTAAACATTAGAGGTAGAAATATGGCGATGGAGACAGCTCATATCATAATACTATGACCTGTTACAGAAGCGTCATGTACATGTCGTAACTCCACTTCAGTATCAACCAAGCATTATCTGTATCCTCTTACTTAAGCCCTATGGGTAATGCACACGTACAACAGATATGCCTTCGTGTGCACAGTGCCTGACTCAGACATCTGGAGGTTCTATGCTGTATCAAGCGTGCTGGTCTCTGGTTACAAAATACACCCAAGGAAGTCCCACACAACGTGAAAATATATATGTCATTTCAGCATTTGATTATCATCATTCAGTGGCTTGTCGTGTGCAGAACTGTTCTCTCTCTACAATGTCATTGACTGCTAGAATGTTCTAGGCATTTATAAAGACGGCAGTTTGCAACATTTAGTAGATGCGATTGTTGCAAACGGTGAACAACTTTGGTTGGAATTAAACTGTAAGAAGACACAGATTATGGTGGTCACTAGGAAGAAGGACATGCCACAATGTAATATACAAGTAAATGTGAATATTCTTAACTAGGTGAATCGGTACAATTATCTCAGAACAGTCATAACATCTGATAAGAGATGTCTTGAAGAGATTAGCACAAGAATCGTCATGGTGAAGGTAGCGTTTTCCAAGATGACCAATAAGAAGATGTCATTTGCAACGAGAAAAAGAGTGTTGTGGTGGTACAAAGAACCTGGACTTTTGTATGGATGTGACACGTGGACAATGTGCAATCAAGCCAAAACGACATCTGATGGCTGTGGAAATGTGGTTTCTGAGGAGACTGCAAAGAATACCACGGAGAGACAGAAAACCCAATGACCAAGTCCTACAAGAAACAAATGAAAACCGTAAACTGATTAGGGATATTAGATGTAGACAGTCACAATTTTTCGGACACGTTATGAGAAGAAATAAATTTGAGAACTTGGTGACAATTGGCAAGATTAAGGGGAAAAGAACAAGGGGATGGTAGAGAAGTAAATACTTGGATGGCTTGGACATGTGGTATGGTCGAGACAAGAACACAGAGCTGATCCACGACTCTGGTGATCGTGTGAGTGTATCGGCATGGCACATGATGATGGTGAATCTGATATTGCTTTCCTTCTTGGCAGTGAAAGTCCATAAATACCCGGACGTGTATCGTTAGGCGCTCATAGAAATAAAAGTAAGAAGTGGGAATTAGAGGAACCTCTAGACAACATAAAAATTGAAAACTGTAGTTACCGACCGAGATTCGACCCTGCCACCTCCAAATGACAACAGTGCCTCGCTGCATGAAAAAAAAAAGTGCTTGGATACATGCCCAACTAGACACTCCTTTTTCTTGGCAGTGACCAAGAAAAGGTCGGTGACCTCAGCCATTGTCTCCATATACAGATCCGCTGCCTACCGTCGCGAACTTCAGATAATAACTAATAACTACCTGTCAGATGCCCTGAAGCCAAGAACGCCACAGGTATTAATACCAAGGCTTTTAACGCAAATTATTGTAGCCGAACAGTTTAACATCATGGCATGGAGGAGCCGCGGCATGAGTATTGGTTGGCAGTACAAGATACAGCAGGCTGTCGACAGATGCGATCCCCAATGTCACACGTCATGGACTATAAGAATATGTAAGCTGTTTTCACATAATAACATTTCATCGTTATCAAGTGCCACGCTGATAAGCGTGTGCGGTCACGGTTCGTCATCTCACACAATCACCAGAATCTTAGATTAAGTCTTTCTTCTTGTCCGATGATGCCATTAAGCCAAGCCATCAGTGCACTTATTTGTGTGCCTTCTTTTGCTTTTTCGATTATTATTTTATGTTTTCAGCTGTGGCGAATTGTTCATGTTTATTGCTCTTCATTATGTGCCCAAAAATCGTGACTGTCTGATTTTTGCTGTTCAGTTGTCCATCTGTATTTGTTTCTTGTATAACTTTCTCATTCATATTTCTCCCCGGCCATGGTATTCTTCGCATTTTTCTCAGACACCGCAGGTCCACTGTCATTTGATTTTTCTCAGCTTTGTTTGTTTAGTCTTCCTGTTTCGCACTACATTTACTGATGGGACATTCATCACTTGGTTTAGTTAATCTCTGTCACAGAATAATGGGATAAACCAGTGAAATGAAGCCGATCCTCTCGCATTTAAACGAATTGTAATATGATGGACCAAATTGAAACGATACTTAACATTAGCTCATAAGCTAGTTCCAACATACTTTAATTTTTTTTTTTTAAAAATACTTGCAGCATACATAATTAGCGCCATGTAAATAATCGATGTAATGATTTATTCTGTAAATGGAATTAATAGAAATAATAGTAGTGTGTTAATGTTATTGGTTGAAGTATGCATATTCTAAGACTAATTAAACAAGCTGAGAATCATCTAATCTCAGACCGTGTCGCGTTGGGTTATAACGTGTTGGTATGGGAGCCGGTCGTTCAGAAAGCAATGGCAAACTATTGAACGTAACATTTGCATAGTACATCAACAGCAGCTGAAAAATGCTGGTGTTGACTGCAACGTCCTGCAAGGGATATGCAACATTTTTTTTTAAATGCATATTCTGTCAGTGTGATAAATAGAACTAATTACGACTAATCGTATATTAGACCAATTTTAAACGACAAAGTATCATTAACAGAACTAACTTTATTATGTCAATAATAATATAATATAATATAATATAATATAATATAATATAATATAATATAATATAATATAATATAAACGTAGCATTTTCAAACTCCCACTAGCGACATTCAGAAACTGTTTGGAGGTCTCTGCAGATTGTGATCTCCTAGATCAGGGGTGGCCAACTTTTTCAGTAGGCGGGCCAAATTTCAGAAATAATATTTCCTGCCGGGCCACGCACCTAATTTTTATAAAAAATATTTTGTTAATTAAAGTAAACAAGCAAGCGTGCTACAACTTCGACCACATCGTCGTTTCCCACTCCGCGGGCCACAAAATAACTCCCGGCGGGCCGCATGCGGCCCGCGCGCCTCGTGTTGGTCACCCCTGTCCTAGATAGAAGTTTGTGTCATCGTCCTCAAAGAGCCGCCTCAACGAATACGGTGGGCAGTTATGACCCTCCAACATCCTCTGCCCTCCGTTTCCTTAGTACACACCTGTTGATTTCATCTAGTTCATACCTGAATGTTAACTACCACCACGTGGCTTGTTGGCAGTGTCCCAGGATTTCGCTCCTTCTTTCTTCTTCTGTCCTGTATTCCCCATCGGTGCATATGTCCTCAACAAAACCATGCTAAGCCGTCCTGTCTTTCGCTGTCTTCCCTAGTTCCCATCACGTCCTCCTAATATTATTCATGTCTGTCTATAATTTTCATCTTCTTGTGTATTAGGTCTCCCGCTATTTTGTTTGCCTTGTGGGTTTCAGGCTAGAGAGTATCTATAGTCTGTTTATTTTTGTCTGCCCCAATATAAAATTCCATATCGCAGTAACCAACTAAGGGAAATTATGAGAGTTAGCACATAACCTTATCGTTGATTGATTCTCATCTCTCATCATGTTCCTCTTGTACCTTGCGGTGTCGAGGTGAAGTATAAACTTCGTGAGAGTGCCCGGTTATGGGCTTCGTATATCGACATTCCCATGGATTCTGTTATTCCCTCAGTCCAACGTTTATGTGGTCGGCCTCTTCCTCTGTTTCCATCTGGTCTGTACATCATTGCTTGTTGTGGCATGCTGTTGACTGGTAGCCTACTTGCATGGCCAAACCATTTGACTTGCTGCTTTCTAATAAAATCTAGAGCAGCTTTAACCCCTACTTTAGTCCTGATTTCTTCATTTCTGATCTTATCTCTTCTTGATACGTTGAGTATTCTTCTCAGAAACCTCATTTCTGTTGTTGTGATTTTTCTTTTCTCTTTTTCTGTCATTGTCCAGGTTTGGCATTGGTAGCAGAGAGTTGGTAGGAAGATTGTGTTGTAAAGTGCTTTCTTAGTAGTTATTGATACATGTTTGTTCTTTAGTATTGGTGCCATTTGTCCAATGAGTTGATTTGCCTTATTGCACCTATTTTCGATCTCGTCTTCTGATCTGCCATTTGATGATATTATACTTCCTAGGTACTTGAAGCTCTTTACTTGTTTCAAGGGATGTTTCGTTTAGGTGAATTGTTGCTGTTTGTTCTTCTTTAGTTATAGTCATTACCTCTGTTTTGCTTGTGCTAATTTTCATGTTATGTTCCCTACACATTTCGTTTAGACTATTCATGTGGTCTTGTAATTCAGCTTCTGATTTTACTATTAGTGCTTGGTCGTCCGCAAACAGGAGTTCTCTAATGGTTAGATTTGCAGATGGTTCTTCTTCTTCTGTGTTCTCGTCATGCGGTATTCTTGCTGTCTCTGCTTGGCTGGTTTCTTTACATATGTTGTCTATATATGTTATGAACAAGAGAGGGGACAGGACACAACCTTGTCGTACTCCAGATCTTATGGTGAAGGGTTCTGAGTGTTCTCCAGTTGCTCTCACTATGCATTCACTGTTGTTGTATAAACTTCTGCATAGGTTTGTTAGATGTGTACTCACTCCTATTGTTTAAGGATTTCCCACAGCTTGTTTCTATCTACCCTATCAAATGCCTTTTCTTGGTCGACAAAGGCTAAGTAGAGTGTTTCATTGAATTCAATTGATTTTTCTATAAGTTGTCTAAGAGCAAAAATGGCGTCTGTGCATCCTTTGTTTTTCCTAAATCCAAGCTGCGTTTCGCTAAGCTGGGGTTCTAAAGTAGTTCGTAATCTTTTTTCAAGAATTTTGCAAAATATTTTCCCAGTATGACTCAACAGTGAAATGCCTCTGTATTGTGTGCAATCTCTTTTGCTGCCTTTGTTTTTCCAAATTGGGATAATTATGGCATTTCCCCAGTCTCGTGGTGTCTGTTGTTCTACCCAAACATGGTTGAATAGTCTATGTAGCCAAGCTGTTCCTACTTCCCTTGCTGCTTTAATTAGTTCATTTGGTATTTCATCCTTGTCCTGGTGATTTGTTCAATGGGGCTAATCTGATGGCTTCTATAATTTCTTCTTTTAGTATGTCTGGTTCTAGTTCCTCGGTGACATCTGTGTAGGTCTCTTGAATTCCTGTGACATCTGATGGGATGTTGAGAAGTTGTTCGAAATACTGCTTCCATCTTATTAGGATCTGTTTTTGTTCACTTATTGGTTCTCCATTTTCGCTGTTAATTATTTCAGTTGGGTCAAAGGGTTCTCCTCTGGTTCGCATTGCACTTATCTTTTTGTAGAAGTTTCTGGTTGCCTCCTTGTAGTTTTTATTTAGGGTTTCTCCATACTCTTCCCAGTCTTTTTGTTTTTCCCTCTTTTACTATCCGTTTATACTTCTTTGGTTTTTCTACGAGCAGTATGAAGATCCCCTGCCGGCTTGCTAGTTGATTGATTGATTGATTGATTTAGGAATCGACATCACAGCATTCGGGGTATTCCCATAAGTGCTCCGTCCCCATCCTCAGCAGCCAGCGAAGAGTTCCAACACTAATAGTACCAGTAGCAATCTGATTATAAGTCCGTCTCGCCTTTCCTCTGAGCGTTGAGCGTCGGCCAGATCCCTTCGTCACTCCTCGTTGTCTCATTCTTGCCGGACCATGGTAATCCATTTGCTCCTCCGAGGTGTGCACGTGCTCCCACAAGGCCGCAACCACGTCTGCCTTGTCATGTATCAATACTCCACCAAGTTCTGCAGAGCCAGCCAATCTGTCCGCCTGTTCATTTCCCAGCACACCGGCATGCCCTGGAGAAAAGATCCAGGCGATGCTTGTCACCCGTGACCTCCGAAGCGAAGCAAGCCACTCCGCACGAAGTCTGCCCGTCCTCACCCTCGTCAGCATGCTTTCTGAGTCAGTTACAATCACGATGTGTGTGTGTGTGTGTCGTATTCTCCATCCAGCGGAGAGTCGCAGTGACTGCCTCCACTTCCATTCTTAAGCTGGATGTTGTGGTATCATATGCCAGGATCTCCTGCCCCAAACATCGACCATTAGCTTTGGCTATGAAAACCCAGCCACTTCTCTCACCTCTTGACACCGAACCATCTGTGTAGATAATCGCATCACTTGAGTGAGCATTGTCCTGAATTAGTTGCTGGATTTCCACTTCCGTGGCCCCTGCTGGCCACTCCTTGCACTCCCGGCTTAATGTGATTATAACTCTGCACAAATCTGACTGTTCCGCTGGCACATAATAACCTTATCGTTATGTCCACCCAACAAAAGAAATTTTTTTTCAGGATATTGTACAGCAGATTTCAATGTTTCTTTGTATGCGGTATATAATTTACGGGTAATAGATTAACCCCATAATTTTAAATGTATAAAACTTTCACCCAGACACATCCACGCATTTTTTTTTTAAATTTGCTTGTGGTTGACGATATGGCACCAACGGCGCGCAGTTAAATGGAATTGTTCAGAGGTGTCGTCAAAGTAGGTTCTTTCATGAAACGTGATTATATAAATAAATATATAAATAAATCTTATCATTAATATAATCTTAATAGCTAATATTTGAATGTGTGAATATTGTTCAATGGGATTGAATGTGAAATTTTGTACACTTCAAAGCATCGCTATGAAGCTCTACACATATTTTTGTCAAGAAGCTGATAGCAGAAAACTGTTTCATACTGTTACAAATCCCGAAAGAAGAACAGTGCATGCATTGGGTTTAAGTAAACGGTCATTTTGTCGATGGGTGCAAGAATCTGGAATGAAACTTACAAGCGATAAGCAAACGGTAGGTAGAAAGGCAATTGTTGACAGCTTTGACAAGGATGTCATGGGGCGAGCTATTATAAAAATGTCGGATGCCAAAGAAACAGTGACTGTAAGAAAAGGTTTGGTTGAGAAAGAACAATAACATAGAGCTATCCAAAACAACTTTGTGGAAAATTATAAGAACATTAGACTTCACTTTTGGAAAATAAAAGGGAGGTAGAAATATCCTTTGCGAGCAACCGCATTTAGGAGCCATGAGAAGCAGATACCTACGTGAAATAAGGTAAATGAGCAAAGAAAATTATGGCATAGTCTATTTGGATGCGACGTAGATCAACGAGCACAACACAAGTGAAAAGGGATGGCAATCAGTGGATGGAAAGATAAAGCGATATGTGCCCAGTAGTAAAAGACAGCGTTTGGTCATAGCCTATGCTGGTAGTACTCATAATGGCTTACTACAGAATGTTGGACTCGTGTTTCGTATCAAAGCATACAAACAATAGGGATTATCATAATGAGATGAATGGTAATGTATTTAGAGATTGGCTCGAGAATACAGTACTTCCATCCCTTGATAGACCGTCTTGTCTAATCATGGACAATGCATCATATCACAATGTTGTTGCCCAAGAAGACAATATGCCTACAGCGTCGAGCACAAAGGAAGCAATAAAGATATGGCTCCGAAGGGAAAATATACCATTTCCAGAAACATATTTCAAGCTACAGTTGTTGTCCCTTGTAAAACAGGCGCAAACAAGCAAGAAATATCAAATCGACAAGTTGATAGAAGAGCATGGCCATAGGTGCTTAAGACTTCTGCCGTACCATTCTCATTTAAACTCTATAGAACTTGTATGGGCTAAAATTAAAGGACAGGTGGCAGCTGCAATACTACATTCAAATTGTCTGATGTCAAGATTCTAACCCAGTCCGCGCTATTAAATATTGATAAAAGTTACTGGAAAAAATGTGAGGACCATGTGTTAAAAGAGGAATCGTCTGACACAGATTAAGGTCTTACTGGGATATTTTGCTCCAACTATTCAGACGAATTGCAGGCCTTAATCATTACACCACCAGCACAATGTCAATGGCAACAATTTGTATTCCACAGTGATGAATTTTCAATTACGCAAGCCCTCAGCGGTGACAAACAACTGGTATTGGGGGGAAAAAAAACATTAAACGCATTGAATTCCAACAGAAGAGTAATATTGCGGTGGAAACTGACATATTGTGGCATAACATGAAACGTGAGAGCAAACACGTTGTCAAATTAGGGGAAAACACACGTGCATACAAATCAATCTATAAACTTCAATTAAAAGAGGACCAACATCTTGGTCGCTAAGAAGAAAGCCAACTACAGAGACACTGACAACTATTTTCATAGAGCAAAACAGGTAATCATATTCCGTCTCTGAACGGTAAACAGCACAGAAGATAATCTTTCACGAAGACTCAAAGTGGGTCTGTCACACATGTGTACGTGTGAACAAATTAGACAGACAGCTGAACAAATGCTTAAACATTGACACATGGAGACTAAATTACGGTATTATTTCTGGTCACTCCATACGCACATTAACGCACAGTTATTTGGAAGCTTTCACGAACTCTATATAAAAAGCTAAATGCATCCTAGTAACACGACTCCTTGTGTACACATTATTAACCAGCAGCTAAAGAAACAAGAAGGAAATGAAAAATAAGGTAAGAAATATATTCCTTCTACTTTCGTGTCAATGTATATATTATTTACCCAATGCCTCTGTAAATTCTCTGTCTTTACTAATATTACACATTGCACCCCTCTTGGGAGTCTCCGTGGTGAAGTGGTCAAGCCGTCTGACTCCGGGCCCCGAAGCTTGTGTGTTCGATTCCGGGCCGCTTCCTTCATTTCACGAGTGCAGTTTTTCGAAGACTCACGAGGGTCGTAGCTGGAGCTACGGAGTTCGTGCTTTGTGTGACGCTTTCCGCGCTGCGGAAAGAGACTGGGCCATATGGGATTAAAAACTCGGTACAATGCAATCGACCCTGTCGACTTTTAAGCGACCTTTTTTTTTTATTTCACCACTCCCATACGAATCTGGCTAAGCCTTGTGCATGTGTCGTTACCCTAAATGACGTGCTTTACTGTTAGACTAATTTGTTAGCGTGCATTCACTAAATTTTCGCCAAAACATCAAAGAAATGTCGCCGCTTTAGATGATTTAAATTGCCTTGGACCTATCAAAGACATATTCCTGGGATGGGGATAAATATAATACGGCAGGAAAATGTCATAATGATGCAACAGACAGTTTTTATAACAAACTGATCGTCAATAAAGGCTTTCATTTCTGAACAGACTATAATTATCTTGTCCCCATGTTTTCACAGTGTGTGTGTCCTATTCAACGCCAGCGTCTTTTCTTTACCTCTTTGTTCACTGGACTGTTTAGTTCTCTCCATGGGCTCTAAATATAGCTTGTTTTTATCTGGAGTCAGAACTCGCTTTTTTGTTCCACTGATAAGGATTGTGCTATCATCATCACCATCAAGTGCCATGCCGTAGTCTTTCATTGCTTGCTCTCCATAGATCTCGGTCTTTGGTTTTCTGGATCAACTCCGTTGTTGATATTCCTCCATGCCACGGTCGAAGTCCATCCAGCATCATGCCTCTGCCTCTCTTCTCCTCGATCTTGTCAGTTGTCACAATGTTCTCCAGTGCCTCTCTTCTCATCACATGACCAAAAAAAAGCTATTTGACTCTTTCCTATTGTTGTATATAATGTTCTAGTTTCTTGTATATAATATTCTAGTTTCATTAGCCTCTTTCAGGCAGTCGTTTTTGGTTACTTTGGCAGTCTAAGGAATTCGCAACATTCGTGCCAGGAACCACATCTCTGTTGCCTCCAATCTCTTCCTAATTTGTTCATTTACATTTGGAGATTCACAATCACACACAAGCAAAATAGGTTCTATTTAGCACCTCAGCACCCTCTTTCTTACATTCGATTATAGTGGCCTATTGCATAAGATATTCTTCTTTTATTAAATGTAGCCTTTGCTTGCCCTATTCTGCTAATAATCTCTGTTGTACATCTTCCATCTGACGTTATAAATGTCTCTAGATATTTAAAATTATCCATTTGGTGAAGGATTTTAAGAATTGTGCTAAGCGCTGTAGTTTGATTACAACCTTACGAAAGAACTGTGCATCTAATGGCGAAATAAATACCACTGGCTCAAACAACTTCATGGTGGTATTTTGAAATTTTGAAAACTTTTGTTGGTGACAGTTTTTACTCCAGAACGTGTGGCTGTTTCTGTTGAAGTAACTGCATGATCTTTTCTTGTCTCTGATGTCATTCAAGAAAAACCTTGCTTTCCGAGAAATTAGTGCAATTCGTCATTTCAGACCAATCTTCTTGCAATACAATCTGCTGGATTGTGTTTTATAATTCCACCTTTTCGGCTAGCAATTGAAGCTTTTTATATCGCATGGCGCTGATTCGTTCTCTCGCCACGGATAGCCCGTTATCCCAAGTAATTTATTTGACCGCCTAAGAAGGATAAGGAATTTTTTGCCATTAACCGTTCGTGTTCTGTTGAGCCATTCAACGGAAAAAAAATTTTT